>VXBQ01014961.1:206406-407725 GCA_013400175.1 Phainopepla nitens | reverse complement strand
TTATATTATATTATATTATCCCCTTTTTAGAGGACTTCCTAGCATAGATTCTCTCCTCTGATATGTTCTATAAAACAGAGAGAAAATAAATAATAATGAGTCTGCCACAGTAGTTAAGCTTCAGTTCAAATATGTTTCATCTTCAAGAATTTTTTTTGGTAGAGCTGGAATAGAAGTCACAGTTTCAGGGGTCAGACTCTTTCATAATGAGACACACAAGCAGTTTGCCATGGTTCATTAATAAACATCTTTTCCATCACTGGTCCAGTATTAGTGATTAAGTGATATACTTACTCGATGATTGAATATTTTCTTCCTACTTGCCAGAGTTTTTGTGGGTTTCTATCCATCGCTGTCAGCCCTGTACTGTTCTTCAAAGAAATAATTTACCTGCTTGTACAGCTGGAAATTTCTGTAATTCTAAAAAGCAAGGTGCTCAAAACTGTTCCTTTTGCAATGTCAGAGTTTTTAAACTGTGAGGATTTTTTTTCTACTGTGGAAATTTATTGTGATACCTGCAAATTAGTTGAGCAGCTTATAAAGACATTGACATGCTTGTTTATGCATCAAAATCAAGGAGTAATTTCTTCCCTTCTGCTTGTTTTCAGTATAGTGGGTTAGTTCCACGAGAGAGCTGGGACATGTGGCATCCAACCCTGGTGGCTGAGGCCCTGTTTGCAATCGCAAACATCTTTAGCTCCCTGCGCTTGATCTCATTATTCACTGCAAATTCTCACCTGGGACCTCTGCAGATATCTCTAGGAAGAATGTTGCTGGACATTTTGAAGTTTCTCTTCATATACTGCCTTGTGCTGCTCGCTTTTGCAAATGGACTGAACCAGCTGTACTTTTATTATGAGACAAATGAACCTGGCAACTGCAAAGGAATACGATGTGAAAAGCAGAATAATGCATTTTCAACGTAAGTAACTATTTATTTCTATCCTCCCCCTCTCCCCAAATACTTTTATCACTTAGATGCTGTTTACAGAAAAGAACCTCTGTTTTCTGTTGACATTTACAGTGGTATCCTGATAAACATATCTAATAATACTAAAAAAATTAACATTTCGTCACTCTAATAATGTTTGCCTCATACCACAGTGAAGTCTGTACAAATCAAGATATCTCCAAAGATAAAAGGTAAAATAGAGATAAGAGGAAGATACATGAGATTAGAAATTGCATAAGGTCACCAGTTCAGACCTTGCTCATCCAGGCAGCTGTCACTCTGCATTTCTTCCATGTCTATCTGTGGGCATTAAATAAGTCTGGTGTTCTAAAACATGAAGATTCCTTGCAAATGTGATAGGCTGCAAAAAAACATGCAGTCCAAGATTCTACTGGCTCTACTCTGCACAATCAAATTTCTAATTTCTGTTATAAACTCTTTATTTTTCTTTCACTTTAAAATCAATTTTACTTCATTACAGTTTTTAGTTAATCTACAGTACCAAAACACTACCAAATGAACACTGATTCTCTTATCTTTTACCTTCCAACCTGAATCAAACTACTGCTATAAATGTCCGTTCCCTATTAACTTCTGTGTATCAAGGCTTTTTAAAAACGTGTTTGTTGACAACGCTTCCTTCTCAGAGGAAATAATTTTATAAAAATAACAGCCTTTGTATCATCTTAATCAAGTAACTTTTCTCAGGCACAGCGTATTTATGTTGTATGTTAATAATGCTTATGCAGGTCTAAACTTTATGTGATCTGAACAGAAAAGCATGTAGAAATTTTTCAGAGCTCAGCATTGAGGGAAGCAATATTCATCTGGGATATAGTGGAGTTCTAGTGTCAGAAGGTGGTGTCATGGCAAACTGTGATGCTTTATGTGCTCCATACTTTCAAGAAGCAGCATCTAACCAGGATTGTTGCTATGACACTAAAGTTTGGCGGAACACAGAAGAAAAGGAAATTTTTTCAGTCTATCTGCTGCAGAGAATTATTTTTTAAAGTTCATTGTTACTAGCTTCCTAGCTGTTGTACAAACTTCTCTAAGGAAATATCATATGCTTTAGGCATAAAAACACAAGTTTCTTTTGAGAACAGCATGCTTCTTTTTTTATGTGTCTCCTTTCTTTGTAAAACAAAACATATGTTAATGATAATGATGTCTTTCTAATTATTCAACTCCTTTTATCTCAGTGGCTCTCAACAAACCAGAATTGCATAATAAGAGGATACCATACATCTTTCAACATCCTGGCAAAACACAATCATTGAATTACTTTTAAATCCTTATTCTACCCCTTATAGTTCAAGCAAAGGGTCAAAATACTTCAAAAGAAGGTGTCCAACATAAGATCTCTGAAACTATATTTATGTCTCTGAAGTTTGAACAAAATCTGCCTTTTGGCTGCAGGCTTATTTATAGACTCTGTATTGTATGTCTAGAGGCCCAGATTTGAAATACTAGGCCACTGTTTCACTAGAAGGATATTCCCTCTATATTGGCTATATTGTGATAAGTGTCAACCATCTCAGTCAAGTCAAGAACTTTTGTGTGTTTTGGGAGAAACTGAACAATCTGCAAACTGAATGTGTTGTTATTATATAGCTATTCCTTCTGGGTTTTGTTTTTCAGGTTGTTTGAAACGCTGCAGTCATTATTCTGGTCTATATTTGGACTCATCAATCTCTATGTGACCAACGTGAAAGCAAGGCATGAATTCACTGAATTTGTTGGGGCCACCATGTTTGGTACCTATAATGTAATATCTCTGGTTGTTCTACTCAACATGCTAATAGCCATGATGAATAACTCTTATCAACTCATTGCTGTAAGTTGTTCCTTATTTTTAGATAATTTATAACCTCTCTCTGTTCCTACATTCAATTTTTCTGGCAGTAAAACATTTCACACACAGGACATTGGGACAAATATTGCAATTAACTCTGATTGTTGTGCACTGTTCTGGAAGGACAAAGAAACCAGACCCAAGCTGGTCTGGGTAGAGGGAAATTTCCCCACAACACCGAATGGGTTAGAGGTGACCCTGATGAAGAAGCCAGCTCATGGGTTGAGAATGCTGTCCTGATGCTTCTGGCAAGTGACTACAGCCCTACAAGTGGGCTACAGCCCTACAAGTGGGCTACAGCCCTGCACAAGCTGCACTGTGCAGGACCTCTTCTTAGAAAAAGACTGCCATGGATTGTTCTGTCACTGCTTCATTTTTAATGCATTATATTTATTAGCATTTGAAAGGTTCCTATTTTTTTTTTGTTATCTGACATGGACATACAGTTAAGAGAAACTGTGTGCCTGTGTTCCAAGGACACTAGCTATTCAAACAAAAGGTCATGTCCTCTCATTCAACAGTGTCCTTTTTCCTCCTTTAATGAAAACTGTCTTTATCCTTACCAGAGCTATTGGCGTAGTTTTATTTCTAAACAGTCAATTTAGGAGACTAAGAAAAATAAACACTGATTCATCATATGATAATTCAAATATGAACATGCAGAAAGCAAACAAAAGAAAGCTTCACAGTTTTAAGATTTTAAAATGTGCTTTTTTTCCCAATCTGATAATTACAAGTGTTTCCGCAAAAGAAAAACTGACCACCTGTGTTTGTATAACTCTATTTGTCAGAGTCTAGTGAACCATATCATAGCATCATACCACTCACCAAAACTTGGGCTGTAGGTAGTGTACTTTTCCTACTACAGCTTCTTAATTGTTGCTTTTGTTACTGTATGGCCAGAGCTAGACGTGTAGCTGAAGTACTTGGCTATCCAAATCTAACAATAGTGATTTAATCTTCTTGTTCAGCTGCTAGGATTTAGATATCTTTCCATGGCCTTTAGCTTTCATTTTCCCAACATTTTCAGAATAATACAATGCTATATAGGTTCCAAAAGAAATAAAAATAAAAATTCCAAATAAAAATAAAAAACCACCCCATAAACTATCCTAAATATAGAATTCTGAAGCAGTAGGGAAAAAAAATATACTTGACTCAATAGTTTTAGTAGCCCCATGATTTGTTGGATAACCTATTTGTGAATTTGGGGGACAAAATTCTAAGCAATTTCTAAGAAAATGCAGGAGCCTTACTGACTTGTTGAAGCTGCGGCAGAGCAGCATAATTAGACTGATCTATGCAGAACAAGGGTGAGCTGTTATTATAACAAAACACTTCTTCTAGAAATGTAGTATTTCTCTGCTTGTAATTACCTTTTCTTTTTTTTGAGAGACTTTCAATAATTTAACATCTTGTGACAATTAAAGAAGTGCTTACAAGTAGATACACACTTTACATAACAAACGTCCCCATACTGAGGTAAAGCAGCTTAGCTTTGCTTTGTGTTGAAGACCTGTCAAAAGATGGCAGTATTTTAACAGGACTATTAATTACTTTCTCAATGTTGTTCCTGTTTTAGTTTTTCCAGATTTTGTAGAGGTTTATTTCACCTCCTTAATTACAGCAACGTCTATGTTGATGATGTGCTTCTTGTGTGCAGGATCATGCAGACATTGAGTGGAAGTTTGCTCGTACAAAACTCTGGATGAGTTACTTTGAAGAAGGAGGAACTCTGCCCACTCCTTTTAACGTCATACCAAGCCCAAAGTCTTTGTGGTATCTGATCAAGTGGTTATGGAGACATCTTTGCAAGAAAAAAATTAGAAGAAAGCCTGAAAGTTTTGGAACAATAGGGGTAAGTTGTGTGGTTTACTCTGCCTGTAGTGCTCCTCAACAAAGTCATATAGATGACTTTTTCTCAGCCTTATAGAGTGTCTGAACTGTAAAATAATGTGCATATGAGTTAGAGAATAATTCTAGCAGAAAATGTTTACTTTTTACATTCATGTCAATGTATTTGAAGAGAAAAAATCATCATATCCCTGTATAATGACAGTATGAACCATGAGTGTGCTTCATCTACAGATAGTACAAGAAAGGTTAAGAGCAATAAACATACAAGAGGTCAAATGTATATACTTGTCTGCTAGTGTCAGAATTGCTGCTAATCCCTAGCTCAAGTGTCAGAGTTCAGGTATAATTTAAGACCATGAACCAGAGACTCATGTATGAAATATTCATCATGAGAGATTCTCTGTGTCTCTGTTTCTCTACATGTAATGAAATGAGTTTACCATAAAAACATTTTTACTAAAAACTGCTCCCATTAAAAAGCAAAAATATTTAAAAGTTACAGCATTTACTTGGTCTTGTTTTCTAGAATTTAAAGGAAGAGCTATTTCAGAATCACATTCTGAAATCATACTATGTTCTGATACTGTTGATTAGAAGTGACATTTCTAGAGGAAAAAAAAAAGTGGGAAAAAGACACACACGGCAACCAAGAATAGTCCTGCACCTGGATTCAGCAGATGTCTCTGTAGTATCTCAGCCACTTACTTTCTCTGGTAGCTGCAGTGGGTAAAGCAGACTTGAACTTTTCCCTCCTAACTTCATCTGCTTGAGATACTTCAGTCAGCAACACAGTTTTTCTATACTGTCAGTGCAAATATTCAGGCAATATCCTAACCCACCAACAACTAATTCCCTCTAGTAATGTTTTCTTCACTTCCCATGAGCAAGTCAGTACCTCAGTAACTAGACTGAATTTAGCCAGCTCTAATGTGAAGATGACTACTTGGGATAAGGTATGAATAATGGCATTTTCTCTATACCACAGTGATTTGATGAATATAAATGTTTCAAGTCTGTTAGGAACTCAGAGGACCAAGCATTAAGTGAGAGTATGAGAGTCAGATGTAGGTAAGGGGGAAAAGAAAGCAGTATAGTCTTTGTGCTATTGATTCTTATTAAAAAAACCTTCCATCCATTTCAAAGAAGTAAGGGGGTATGACACAATTCTTTGATATCAACCTTTTCCTTGTATTCCCTTTGTCTTAAAAAGTGAGTAATAAGCTTTTTCTACCTATTCTGCTGTCATATCCTGGAATGCAGTTTAATCTCTAGATATACTTGGAGGAATAAGTTCACATGCATGTACAGATATACAGTAAAGAGGAAAAGTGACGTTTAAAACTAATTCACAATTACTATGCTGATAAATGGATTTTGTCCTCTTCGTAGAAAGCTTCAAATCAGGCTTATTGCAATATACTGATATTTTTGGCCAGTATCTAAATTGTGAAAGCAAAATTGTTTCACTTAGCTGTCATATTTGTACATATAGGAAAGAAACAGCCAGGAAAAGAAGCTAATGAACATGCAGGTGACATTGAAACAAACCAGTAATGGACTAAAAGAAACACACACTGGAAAAAAAAACAAGAAAGACTAACAGTGATTCATATGGAAATTTTTAAAAGAACATAAAATAGCATGAATGGTGAATAATTTTAAGAGTAAAATATCTCTGTGTAATATAGGAAGGGAATAAAGTAAATGCAGAGACCAACAGAAGGAGAAACTATGAGATATTGTTAGAAAGAAAAGTCAAGAGAGAGAGAGTGATGTATTTGTGTGTGTGGGAGAGTGGGTAATGCTTCTAGGCATTTGTTAAACATTTGGTAGGGATGATTAGCTAGTATAAACTGAGAGAATGATATTAAAATTAATGGTATGATGCCAGTGTATAGCAGAGGGTTGATTAACATAAGATTCCTGTTTGACTGAGACAGATACAGAGTACCCTTATACATCCCAGCTAAACATTCAGGACAATATTTCTTGTCAGACCTTCTGTCTGGGATAAGGAAATATTTTTTTCCATTTTCTTGCCCTCTCAAACTGCCGATTCAGGAGTACACTCATTCCTGGATAAGTGGAATAACAAAGAAAGATTCGGGGTGCTCCCAATTCTATTCTGATTCAGAAAGATCATCTCTACTTCCTGCACCTACCTCCTGCTAGGGTACATAAATACCACCTTCAAGAAACCCACATCTTAGATTTGTGCAAACTGGTGCAGCAAAGGGTCAAAGGGTAGGGAGTCTATGAACCAAGGCGCTTGAGAATTTTTCCAAATAGAATTTTCTTTTTGTTTTTAAGTTAAAATTCCCCAAAATCTCTAAACACCAAATTTTTAATTAGTGTATTTCAGTTTCAAATAAGCTTTTGTTGGCAAAAACTTTCCAGCTTCAGGATGAAATTTCTGTTTGAAGAAAGGAGCAGGTGCCATTTAAGGCAAATATCTTGGGCTGAGGAGACCTAGATTTACTTATATTCTCCAGTGGATATTTAATTATTTACCCCAAGCATAAAAGCTATGACAATAGAAATTTCCTTCTCAAGATCTTTACGATATTCAGGGGCTAAGGTACTCTCTTGGGAGAACAGAAGAGAAGAAGCTGATCCTAGCTTCCTTATGATTTGAATGTGAACCACTGAGTAGTGAACTCTTTGGGAGTGGAGGACATCAGTGAAGGAGAGATGTGAGATTTTTAGCTGATTTCTGTAATTTTATTTTTTTAATTATTTGAAAGTGGAATCCCTAAAGTGTGTGGGACAGTAGGGCCATACCCATCACTGGTTTCCTCTGCAGAATAGATTCTTAGTTGGAATTAGAGCTGAAACCCCTCTGAAGCAGAGAGCTCACCAGCAGAGTCAGTATGGCCACCACACTTCCAGCTGCCTGAAAAAAGAGTGACTGTGGCTGACCAGGCAGATTCAGTCCACCAGATGGGCATCTCAAACAACTACAAAGTTCTTCAGCTAATTCCTCAGCATAACACAAGCCCAATTAGGATTATGTGAATTTGGAACATTTTGCAATTTCCAGACCCAGTTATTCACCCAAGCTAAATAGAGTAAGATGTGCATATGCACTCTGTGCTCTGTGATTTCCACATTGGATAGATGCAAACCACCAGACAGGTGCTGTTAACTGGACATTCTCCAAGAGGTTAAATCATCAGTCAACAAATGGGCACAGCAGAGTGATCTCATAGCTTGTCCTGAGGAGCGCGCTTCTTTCTGGTTTTGACAAACTTCCCAACACCCATAGCTCAGCTTTGATTTCCTAGAACTTTTTCAATAGCTCCACCAAGCTAGATACAAATTAAATTTAGAACCTCTATGCCCTTTCAACCAAAAGTTAATGAAGAGTTTTCTCTGCCTTTTGTTCAAGAATCTCAGATGACTCCAGCTCACTTGTATCTCCCCTGTAATATCTGAGATACAAGATAAGCTTTGTTGGGATCTACTCCTTTTCACTGAGTCCTGCATTATAAACTCTGTCTACTTCCCTACAGCCAGGACTGGGAGAGAAAAAAAATGCTATAACATGATTTTCTTATATTGGCTATATGGATGGATAGATGCCATATTGTCTGCAAGGCAGAACTCAGATTTCAAAACATTCTGTTCTGAAATCTCTAAATGCTAACTTTCCTATTAGGAAGCACTAATCAGCAGTGACATACTATAGAGTTTTTCATTAGAAAAAGCAATTGTGTGCATCCAAAGAGTGAGTCAGTGCTCGAGGATACAAAATAGATGATAGACAGAAAGGAGCTGGCAAGAATTATGCATGATCTCTGCAAAAAGTCCTCAGTAACAAAAAGCCAGGAATCATGAACTAGGAGTGAGTCAAGGATGAAATCAAACATGTCAATAATCCATGTAAAATTTATATTTGTGCACTTGAAAGTTCAGTATATGCAGGCAGAATATGTAAAGAAATGGTTCAGGGTCAGGATAGTTTATAGCACACATTCTAGTGAAATGATTTATCTGGCCCATAGGAAGAAGAGAAATGCCAGTAAAAATAAGTATGATATGGTTGCTTGGGAGGATCATCTACACTGTTGTTTATAACAAAACTATCATGGGCAAGAACATGGTCTGTAGGGATGAGAGGCGCCTCTGAAAAAAGCCAATTAATTTCCTTCTCTTTGGATGTCAGTTCTCTGCTTCTTCTGCCCTTTTTTGTAGTGGGACAGCTGAAGCAGTGGGTGGTGAAGTCAAGGGGAGGTTTTTCAAGGGAGAGGCTTTTTCTCCAAAGCAACACGGTGCCCAGCCATGCTGATGGCAGCTTCTCCAGCCACAGCTTCAGCTGAAGGAAGGCCAGCATGGTACATGTGATTTAGTAATATTTCAGCTCTGCTATGAATCAGACAGAGCTCTCCTACCATTCAGAGCTCAGCACATTTTTATATTCTGTCATTTGGCTTATCCCAGGTATGCAGCATTTTCTTCAGCTATTATCAGTTATCTCTTGCACTTAAAATTCTGAAATAAGTGCGTGCTTGTGTGCTGCTCTTTACACATATCTGTATCATCTATATCTATATCTATATCTATATCTATATCTATATCTATATCTATATCTATATCTATATCTATATCTATATCTATATCTATATCTATATCTATATCAGTTCTGCTAGTTTTGTTAGCTCACCTTTGCAAAAGCCAGATTAGTAATATAATTCTACTAATTAGGCTGAGGTTTTCTTGACTGCACAAGGCTTATGAGTGTGTCAAGGCTAATCCTGTTGGCCATCTGTAATCCACTGCTATCTCAGAAATAAAAAGATATATGGGAAAAGAAATCCTGGTCTCACCAGAAAAAATGGTACTGTTTTCCTCAAATTACATTCTACTTTATGTCTGATTAGTCACCAAAAAGTGTTTTACCTATAATTTTAAGCATTTCAGAAGTGAAAATGGAAGGGATTGCCAGAGATAGCTTCAATATTTTTTTTTTTTTGCATCTGATGTTTAGATAAACAGTTACCTCTTTTCTAACTATCCAGATTTTTATGCCATTTTCTGAGCAACCTACATGATTTTATTATCATTTGTCACAGAAAATCTCCTTTTCTCTTCTCCTATTCTTTTTTCACCCAGTGGAAAATGATGCAATTATTAAGTCAGTAAAGGAATTTTGTGTTTTCTCTGTAATATATATTATTGGAAGTTGAGCAAAGAAATAATGCCTTCCATCTGGCGTGGAAATCAATAATCTGGAGTGTTCCTTGTATAGCCAAGAACCATTTTGTGGACAAGCCTCTCTGTCAACACAGATAAGTTCTAATCCTTTAAAGGTGATGCTTCTATTTGAGATGAGGAGTATACCCCAGAACTTCAGACAATAGTTCCATTTTCTGGACTTTTATCACTAAGCAGTTTAAAGTCAAATGCAGACACTGGATTTGTATTCCTGCATGATAAAAGATATAATTTTAATAAAACACATCAAAACAAATAATACAATTTTGTTAAATTTTTGACTGCTAAAGAGATCTTTTTTCCTAGCAAAAAAGGAAATTACAGGAAGACCAAAATAATTATCACTACTAGTGAAGCTACTATTAAAGCTTCCTAAAGGACATTAGTGCCCCCTTTTGGAAAGTGACAACAGTATCCCCCTCAATTTCATCGCTGCATTCAACATCCATAACCGTGTTTCCCACCCTGTTGATATTTTTAGTCAAATTAAACTTTCATCCCTTTGCCAGCCATAATTTTCAGCTTCTTCTTGCACATAGAACAATGGTTACTTGAAACAAATTTTGAATCATAAATTAGACTATAACTGAGCAGAGAAAAGCAGGCCAGCTCAGAACTAAATAAGGACAATTTGAATGTTAATGATGTTTGATTTCTAGTGAATAGTCTGGTTTTCAAATGTGTTTAGGCAAAGGTTCATTCTGCTTTCAAAAGGAAGCAAAAGATGATCAGAAACTGGAGATGGAACCTGAACATTTAAATGGAAGATAGAGAACTGTTTGGTGATAATAAAGTTGATAAATTACATGCATGTGTAATTCCCAGTGCAGTAGGTATGCAGCTGTGCATGAAAATAAATTAAATTAATTAATTAAATTTAATTATTAATTAAATTAATTTTCTTTCAGCTTCTTGGTGGTATGGATTGAAAAAAAGTGCAGGAGAACTGTTCTGACACATTATTTCACAAATCTTTTCACATAGTTATCCCAAACTGTACTTGTTTGCATTACATTAAGTGGAAAAGACACAGCCTCTGTTTCTGGGAGTTTCCGAATTGGTTGCAAAAAAGAGGATAAATGTTACCTAGGTAGTTCGTGTTATAGGTACAGAATTAAACCTATGCATTTATTTCACATTTCACTGTAAAATAATGCAGAACAGACAGCAGCTGCAGGAAGCATTGTGCAAGACAAGAATCAGCTTTTTTTTTTTCCTTATGAGTTACTCACTTTACCTGAAGTATGTTTCAATTACACCCTAAAGTGTTTTTCCCTTCACCTGTGAGTCAGATCTGTTGTTGAGAGCTCTCTCAGCGATGGACTCCCTTAGTGCCGTCTCAGCAGAATGAAACATCTCCACCGTGTGGTCAGCTGCAAGAAAGCAGAGATTTTTTTCTAGAAACCAGCTAAGTTCGGGTGTTGGGAGGATATGAGCCTCCCCAGGGCTGCATTGTGCCCTCCGGCCCTGGTGATGGGCAAGCTCGCCCATCCCTCCACCCTTAAACACAAGAAATATCCATTTTCTCTTTGACGAAGCATAGATGGAGAAACACAATCAGGAAAAATACTGAAGAGAGCATTCTCATGTACAAAGCCCTAGCCTACAGTGCTGCTCAGACTGATCAGGAAATAATTATTTTCCCCCTTTCTATTATTTTTTGCTAGCCCAACCAAAAAGCCACGGTATCCCTCAAATTAATTGCACACAAGAAATCAGCCGTGAAGTGTAAACTGACTCCAAGTACAGGGAAAAGGTTCATCACTTTTTTCAAGTAAAAAAAAAAACGATTAAATAACTTGCAGTGCCTGCTGTACTATGCAGCTGAGGTCAATTTTAACAAGTCCCTTGGATGTTATTTCACTCTGTTTTAAGCTGCTGTTAAATGCTCTGTTTTGTAGAAATACAATCAGTTGTCAGACACATCATTTTCTTGTCAGCAGTAGGTATGAGAGTCTAAGTTAAAGCTGTGTTTCTTTCACCAGATAGGTAGAGGATGGGGATATGTTACTCAGTATGCAATTGAGGACAGAAGGAATTCAAGGGAAAAAATAATTCAGGCCTTTTTTTCCTGTCCTCTACTGGGCAGCCCTTAGACATAGTGGTATAATCTAATACACCACCTGTTTGAAACCTGGGCTATTCTTTCACCACACTTCTTTTTGCTGCTCTTCCTCAGAGTTACTCTCCCTTTTACCCTCCCTCCTCATCAACACCAAACTGTGTTGAAAGCTGATTCTTTCTTCCATACACCTCTCTATGACCAAGTGTTTTTTAACAGAGAACTAAGGGGGAACTTTCTCATGAATACAATTTTATAGTGCAGGTTTTGGTTAGCTTTGTCTTAAATAAGACATTAGGAGCCATAGCAAGTGTCTTGCTAACATCATGGCTTTACAAACACCATTGTTTTTATGATTTTCCACAGAAAATTTCCCTTCCTGTAAGTCATGTCCATTGATTCCTGTTCTTTCGCTGAGTATCAACAATAAAAATCCAACTTGACATGAGTCAGGCTTTTTTCAATTCAGTAAAATATGCTTCAGTCTGTGCAAGTGAGTGACATGACCCATTGTTCCACTTCTATCTCAGATACTTGACCCCGGGGCTCTGCAACCCGTGACCTGGCTGCCCCCACCACATCCATGCTGATGCAGGAATAAAAGCATTTTGACAAAAATGTAGAAAATCCACTTCACCTTCCTCACAGCACGTTTCTCCTTTTCATAAAGCAAATGACAGGCTTTTTTCAAACATTGTCATTTTTCAACAGATTTTGAACCTTTTCTCTCAGCTTGCTAGATACTGTACAATGCACAGGCCTGCTGTTTTCTATGGTTAAGTATTTCACTTCCACACATCGATTACTATTTTTTTTTCATTCCTTTCTATTTTTCAGAGACGTGCAGCTGACAATTTGAGGAGACATCATCAATACCAGGTACAGGCCTATGTTTATTCTTTGGGCAATTGTTTTTCTATGCCTTCAAAATGTCTTCATGAGGAACAAGAAAGGGAAGAATTTAAAGAGAAAGTGGAAAAGGAAACTAAATAGAAAAACACATAAATTCTACTCTTATTTCCTCTTCAGTAAACAAGCTTAGTATTTTTGATGTTCAAACAAAAGCATTTGAGAATATAATTGTCTTCTTTTTGAAGCAAAAGGATATTTTCTAGAGCACTAACATGTTATCCAGTATTTTGCCCATTGAAACATGGATTGTCTTTAAAAAAAGCAATTCCTGCCAGGAATCATCAGGACCACATGTGCAGTGAGCTGACATGCTCCATCAGAACATGTTCTTTATCTCTTTAGTTTTAGTCCCCCATAGACAACTTCCTTAATAACCCCTCTGCCTAGATTCCCTGTAAGCAATTCTTTTTCATCCTTCCTTCTTCTTCAGCTTCTACTTTATTTTAGATTATTATTTCACAATGAATAATTTTCAGCTTTATTTTGAATTTTTGTCATGTTAAAAGAGCTGCAAGTTAAACAAAGTGTGATCTGTAGGCTTGATAGTTAATGAATCCCATGTGGGAAATAACTGGGTAAGCTGGGACTTTTCCAACCTGAAGAAGAGGCAGCTGTGGGAAGTAAAATAGAGACCTGTAAAATCGTGAGGAAGGTGAACACAGAGCAGCGGTTTTCCTTTTATCTGTAAACTGAATACCTCACTTGTACTACACTGCATTAATGAGGCTGTATAGGCAGCCTTTTTGAGGGAAGTGATTATTCTCCTCCACCCCTCATTTGTGAGACTGTATCTAGAGCAGTATGTCATCTCTGGGCTCCACACCAGGAGAGAAATATTAACAAACTGGGAGGGATCCAGCAAGGGGGCACCAAGATGGTTAGAGGATTGTCATATAAGAAGCTCAGATTTCAGCCTGGAGTAGGTTAGGGGGAATATAGCTGCTGTCCTAAATAATATAGTGGGTGGTTAGAGAGAAGGAGCCAGATATTTCTTTAAGGTACAATGCAAAAGACAAAATGTACAGAAGTTGAAGGAAGGGAAATTCTGTAAAGTAAGGAGAATTATCTTCACAGTGAGGGTAGTAAAGAACTGGAACATGTTGCTCAGGGAGGCTGCAGCATCTTCACCCGTGGAGATATTTAGCACTTGACTGGGCATGGCCCTGAGATGACTCAGACAGCCTCCAGGTATCTCTTTCAACCTAAATAATGTCTAGGATTCTTAGAAGACAACTGGAAACTACCAGACCAAAGGTTAAAAATAAAACCTCAAATGGAATCTTACTCCATGCTGTGGAATTCATTGGCAGAGGATATTTGAATGCTGAAAGTTTACATTAGTTCAAAATGCATAAGAAAACCTGTCACAGCCTATTAAACCTAGAACTATCATTTTCGTTCAGAGTCACTGCATCTCACAGCACAGGAGGCTTGAGAGAGAATAGCTGGAAATAAAGTTGTACAACCACACCAGACTTGCTCTCTTCATGAGATATCAACAACTGCCTGCTGCCAGGCAGGATATTACTGGCAGGAGATATACCTTGGGTCAAACCCAACATATCCCTTCTCAGGATAATAAGCATTAGTAGTTTCCATCAAAAAGCAAAACAAATTTTCATACAGACCTAAGGTTTGTATAGTTTTTGTCATGTTCCTAAAGCATGAAAAAGCCCAAGCAGAGCCTGTGAGTGTAGGTTTACTAACTAATACCAAGAAAGCTAACACAATACTTTATATTTTTAGGAAGTTATGAGAAATCTGGTTAAAAGGTATGTTGCAGCAATGATAAGAGATGCCAAAACTGAGGAAGGATTGACAGAAGAAAATTTTAAGGTATGCTTATTTTTATGTTTATAGATGTTTTAGTAATTTATTAAGATATTTTAAGACTTTGAAGCATATTTCTTACACTCAGTTATTCAGGTAGCATATAACTTGCTTCCCAGAGCAAGATCTCCAACCTTGAAGATGCCAGGTATGCCAAGATCCAGACAGTAAAGTTTATTACTGACCCCAGCATAAACATTTATTTTTGTTGTTGAGTNGTGTTCTGACATTTCATCTTACTTCCTAATTTTTAGGAGTTAAAACAAGATATTTCCAGCTTTCGCTTTGAAGTCCTGGGTTTGTTAAAAGGAAGCAAGCTGTCTAATTTGCAGACTGCAAAGATGAGCAAAGACACTGCCTCTCTGTCAGAAAATGAAGAAAATAGTGAGGGTGAAGGAAATAAGAAAGGAAAGAAGAAACCCTTCAGCCTTTTTGACATAACCACGATGATTCACCCACGATCAGCCAATATTGCTTCAGAAGGACATAATGTAAGCAATGGCTCAGCAATGATGGTATCAGAGTCCACTCAGGAGAAACAAAAGCGTGTGAATTTTGTAACAGACATAAAAAATTTTGGATTGTTTCACAGACGATCAAAAACAAACTCTGTGGAGCAGAGTACAAATAAAATATACACCGTTTCTGAAGAAGTCTCCCGTCAACAGGCAGAAGAACAATGTGAGAAAACTGATGAACTGGAAGAGGGAGAATTGATCATGAACTGTGAATTAAACTTCCGAAGTCCTGGCAAAAAATGTGTGTTAGCTGAGTCACAAAATACCAGTGAGTCTTTGGATTCACAGGAAGAGGGAAGTATTTGTGCTTCAGAAACAGAGAAAATGGAGTTACAGAAATCAGAACCTGCCACTCCTCAGGATCAGCTAGACAAGGCATTGGACATTAGCATTGACTCTGATGGGAAACAGGAAACAATTGTTCAGGGTGACTATGTGATAACAAGGTTGTGATGCTTACAGGAGGAAGCATTTACAAATATATATATTTTGCATAGTGCTTTTGGGGGGGAATGTTTTAAGAATTATATCAGCTAATGCAGAATTACACTTTATAGTACTCAAATGTGGCACATGATCTTGTAACATAGTAGTCAAGAGAAAGAAAATATGAGGACCCTCTGTTTTGTAGCCTGCTTTAGCTTTCACGATTTGTTTTACATTTTTTAATAAATGGAAGCATCTTGTATTCTTGTACTGTTGCAATAACCCACAGAAACTTTTTAGCTATCTTTTTCAATTACAACAAATGGAATTTCTCTCATATGATAGTTGACTCCTATGATAAATATTTTTCTATGCAAATAAAAAGTAGCTTAAGAGACTTGTAAGCTTTTATTTAACTTTGTAGGTTCTTAAAAGATTCTGTGCACCATAATAACCATATGTGGCTCCTGCCAGCATAATTCATGTCAAGCTATTAGAATAATTTATTTAAAATGCTAGAAACTTGTGTCAAAATCTATACAGAATCAGAAGATAAATTATATTATTTTATTTATTGAAGGAATATGAATACCTGTACATTATGAAAAATAGGTCTATTTGATTATTTGTTTACAACTTTTCCCTCACAGAAAGAGGAGTATGACTGTCCCGATACCATTGTTAGAAATGCATTTGCAAGTTTTGAAGAGTGTAGAAAGACTTCTTATAGGAAAAAAATATCTGTGGCTTACTAAAAACTGATGATGGATTGCTCCCCAAGAATCCTTTATCACCACACCTACTGCTTCTTCATTTCTTTTTCCTCATGTGGACAACCTATGCACTTTAATATTCAGCTGCTTATTAGCTTTTGCCTTCACAATACACCTGCATTTGCTAAGGGAAAGAAACTTCAGGAATAAACAAGCATACAATGAGTACTTGAGTACTTGAATATATAATGGAAATTTGTTGAGAAGTTTTAAAAGGCACGCCTTAAGGGAGTTTCTTTGACAATTTTACAGTTTGGGGGACACTGATTGGATGTTTTATAATAGATAATGAAATGTATAAAGAAAACCTAATAGTATTTTTCATAACTGATGAGTGACTTACTGTCTTAGTTAAAGCCAGTATTTTTAAAATTAAACATTGTGGGGTTTTTCAATCGCTGGCTGGTGTCCTATATTATTAAAAATTTCATTTTACAAGTGGCATAAGAATAACCACCCCCAACTTTCCACACCATTCTTCCCCCCCCCTGAATATACCACAAATGTGTTGTTATTTCATTCTTAACTTTCCCAACCCTGCCATGATAGACTTTGTAGTTCATATTAGGATGTATTAAGGAACTTCCAAATGCATAGAGTACATTTACATTTCTGATGGAATCTATCCCATGTAAACCTGTAGGACCTGACCTAAAGCCAATGTCATTCTGGATCTAAATTGTCCTGGTACTGAACTGTGTCTTGGAAATCCAGGCAAACCCCTCTCATCTCTATACTTCAAGGTGAATTTTCCAGCTCTACTTTACACATGTGCTACTCTCTCTGATCTCACTTACATTGAAAGCTTCCTTCCTCCACACCTGTTTGTGTCATAGCAGATACAGTTAAACCAAAATGGAAAATATGAGTCATAATTGGAAAATAGTTTGTACAGCTTTGCAACAATGTGTTCAAATCATATTTGATTGGTTAGTTTCCATCTTGGCCTCTTGACTGCTCTGTAGACCCTCTCTCCTTCACGTTTCTCTCCTTGTCCACCTTTAGATTGTAAGCTCCTTGGGGCAGGGCCTGCAGCTTTTCTCTCTGGAAAGCACCTGAATTATTACAAGTATAAAAAGAAATAAATAATAATAATAGTGGAATAACCTCATATCATTTGTATTAGGTCAACTCTTTTAGGGAGTTCTTTTTTGTACTGTAACATTTTTGCTAAAAATGCCATAAAGCAAATGTGTCATGTTGTCACAAAATTTTCTATAACCGAGTTAGCAGTCCTTTCCTACTACTGCTTTCAGTTTCTCATTCTTCATCATGGTTTGTAGTGCCTTCTGGTCCTAAGCTTACTCCCTTTACACTGACAATGCTTGCTTCAAAGAGCTTTTAAAACATTCCAGCCACATGGTTTCACTCCAGACACAAAGTGCCTGGGCAGGGTTTTTGTATCGCAAATATCACCGTTATCAGAATAAGTTCACTCCAACAGGTCTAAGAGTTCTGCATATTATTCTGGCATCATAAGAGCCTGTTTCTCTTGTGCATGAAGTTCCCAACACAGTAGATTTAATGTGCAATATCAGCCACACCATCACATCATGACCCCACTGTGCTGGGCATCAGTCTAAGTCATGGAGTGGATGCAAGACAGAGCAGCAAAAACAGTGCAGGTGGGCAGGATACTTAACAGTAGGGACACAGTGTATTGCATAGCAACAGGTGGTCAGTCTTTTGGTGCCTCTTTTTTTTTTTTCTTACATTCAAATATTGAAACATAGGTCTATTAAATAAAGCGTACTTAAAATCAACATTTGCTCTATTTTTATGTTATTTTTAGGCATCAAAACTTGACACTAATAAGGACCTGATGTCATTCTATTTAAAAGTAATGCCAAATAAGCACCTTATTCTGTGACAACGGATGAGCCCAAAATAGATCCAAAATTGAAATTGTTATGGACTTTTATTGCTTTGCAGACAGCCAGAAAAAAAAACCCTTTCTCACTGGATGCCTCTGAGAGGACACCTGTGCCATGAAAGATCAAGATGTGCACAGAGTAAAGTTGGTAATGCCGCAGCAGAGGCATTTTTAAGTTTTGCAAAGCTGAGCATACTTTCTCCTCTAAAGAAATTAAAAAGTTCAAACCTACCCATCCCTTCCTACAGCTTCCATTAGCATCAATATAGGAGGAATACAAATGAACCAGGATATGAACCCCTATAAAAGACTGTCTTTTGAAGCAGAGCATACAATCGTAAAATATTTCATGCAGGTAGAAAATTGACTAAGTACATAGGGGTTTAATACCAATAGTAGCTTGGTTTAGGTTTTAAATTTTTTATCTTTTAATTTTTATAATGACAAAATCTGACTGCCTTTTGTATTTTCTTCAGCACCTGGAGAAATAGAGTGCACATAGCCCAGGACGACTTTGCTACCTTGGCAGTTTAACAGGAGGCAGCTTGAATTCATGCAAGACAGTGCTTCACATTGATTCACAGTCAGAGGTCAGGGATGCAAGTACTGCATGCTTCTCTTCAAGACAAAATTGCAAAAGCTCCTTCTGACTCCGCATGCTTCAGCGGCCCTCAAGGGCACTCCAGAGGGGAGAACATCAGAGGATTCAGACTGTGGGGTCCTGTGAGCCTGCTGCAGGCCACAGCTGTATTTGTATTGGTACAATATTACCAGAGATCAAGCCAGGCAGACCCTTTTCTGGGGTTAACCACAGCTCTGCAGCTGGTTTTAATCTTGTTTTCTTCATTCATAGATTGAGACCATTGCGTTGACATTACATCACACAGGACTTCCTTTTTGATACATCAGGATTTAATGAGAATTTCTACGACTTTCCCAATACAAGTTTTTTTTTTGTAAATAAGTAGTACCTAGTTCCAGGAGAATGCATATCTTCAACATAGTTATAGCTGTTGTGAGCTGTAAAAGGTGAAATTTCTGGTATTCGGGCACTCAAAATTCTTCAAAAGTATATTTGATACAAGAATGTCTTCCTTAATGGCATCCTTTGACTGATCTTTGAGGAGGAAAATTTTTGCTTAGCTTCCTTACAGGAATAAAGCATAGAAAAAAGACACAAAGAAATTATTATATGTTCTTCTTAAATTCTATATGTATATTACAAGCTATAATACTCCATTTACTCTCGAAACCTCAGACGAATATTTCTTCATATTCTGAGAAGCAGCATGAAAGAGAAAAGAAGCAAATCATGCTTAAATATTGTGAAGAGGCAATAAACTTTTGAACACAGTTCAAAACATTTGGTATCAAGTGCTCTTCTGGGAATACAGAGGTACAAGTTGGACAACAACATAATCCATCTCCATTTTAAAGTCTCTTAAGAGATCCAAAAGCTTTAGTGAGTAGAGTAACCTCACAGAAATAACAGTACTGGTAAAAAGTAATAGTAAATAACAGTGCTGGTAACAATAGTGGTAGTGAATGCAGTAGTACTAGTAAATGTATGTGTAACAATAGCAATACTGTGTATTTACTCCTGGGAAATGGGAACAGCCCAGTTCTAATGCCTGCTCAAAGTCTGCCTGTTTTCCATGTCAAGCAACTATTCGATAACACCAGAAAGCTGTCCTTAGGTACATCTGTCTTCCAACAGAGGTGCTCCAATATCTGTTGAGAAAATCTTACTTCTCTGTATTTAAAATCTTTCAGTAGCTGAAGTTTTAATTATGGAGCCTACATTCACTGCAGCATGAGCAGATTAGAGATCCTTTGAGATAGTTTACGGCTAAGTAGTTCAATATACTCCAAAATAAATTGCTGCAGTTAAGGATGAATTTCAACCCTCCAGATATGAAAAGGAGTTGCTCATTGAACTACATCAAATCAAGTTCAGTAACCACTGCTTTAGTACTTGAGAAGTTGCCTTATTTGTGTAAGTGCAAAGAATGAGGCAGACATCATTTCTCATTAATACCAAAACAAAAAAAAATGGTTGCAACCTTCAACCATCATGAATTTAGAACTGTAAGAGAACTTAGTCATACAATTTTATCACAGGTCTCTCCAACACATAACTCTCTTCCGAAATTAATCAAATCCTCTGCTGTTGCTAAATATAGCTATGAAATGTTTACACACATGAATCATTTCAACTGTTTATATTTGTACTTTTGGGCAGCCACTATCTTTTAACTATATATTTTTTTTCTGAATACTATTTGTTCTGACTGTACTCATCCTCCTTCAGCCTTGGGTTTCTTTGGTGTATTCTAAACTACTTATGCTATTTTCATTTCAATTAAACTTTCTGCTCTTTTTTAGTTGACTATCACAGTCACAGCCAAGTGCTGTGCAGCGTTAAGTTTTGCACTTCTCATTACTGATGTGGCCTTTTCATTCTGGCCTTTAGTTCTTTGTAACCTAGCACCTTTCTACCATGTATCGCATTGGTACACTCAAGAGCCAATGCAACTTTTAATTTCAGACATCTAATACCATAACAATTATCTTTGATAGAGATCCTTGCCTCTTTTGTACATTTAAGAGGGAGTTTATATCATTATCTATGACTAGAAACCTGTTTCCAATAGCTGATAGTTGAAATGAATACCAGTTCAGCATGGTGCTTCTTCAGTATCTCTGCTCTCTCTTTTCATCTTTGACAATGCAGTTGAGGATGTCCTTGTCAAAAAGAAGTTGCTTTATGGCAGCATACTCAGCATTGCACTTCAAGAGTATGAGAGCTGCGCTTGCAGTGGAGACAGAGGAAATGTTCAAGATGTAAAACAGGTGTTTCCAGAAAGGCCGGTTCGAGTCCAAAGATTACTAAGAAAACTTCACACATGCAGAACTCATGGCAAACTCTTCCACTGCATGGAATCAGGAGTTAATTCATAAGAGCTGGCATACTTTATTCAATGGAACTGAAAAAGCAGGAATAGCCCTATCTATATTTGCTTTGTACACTCAGCTTTTAATAAAATTATTCCATAAATGTTTAGACAGGCAATAAAAGTCCATGGTTAGTGAGCACGATAAAACAATGTTCTAGGAACCCATATGTTTCAATTTAACAGGTTAATAAAAAGGTTTTTTTTCTCCTGTGACAGCAAATCTTTGCGGATTGAAGTACTGTATTCCTGAACTCCCATTCTCACTTAAAAAATAAACAAAATAAAACAAAACCCTATAACCACAAAAAAAAAAAACCAAAACCAAGAGATTTTTCAGGTTTTAGAGATTCATGAGGTTTTGTAGTATAATTAGTACCCTAAGAACATCTGAAAGCATTGAGCTAACCTTTCATATATTCAATGGATGGCATAGACTGCTCCTTAAATATGGCCGAGTGAGAATGTCAGCTGCAAAATAACTCGTTCTCGTTAATGATTTATGCTCTTAGCATACAAAATGGAGTTTACAAGATGGGTGATGCATACCTCATCATGTTCTGAAAGTGTCAACTTGTCTCAAATACAGTAAGCATTCAAACACATTCAGAGAAACTCAGAAAGTCCTACAGAGATGCTCATTAGTGCAATAATTTTTATTCCTTTTTCCTTATGCTTATCTTCCCTATCTAATGCTTTATTTTTACAGAGAAAGTGTAACTACACTAATAAAGGTAAATATCTTACATTTTTCTGCTTTTTTTTCTAAAAGTAGACGGTAAGACCAAATAATGCAAGATTTTACATTGCCTTTGACTTTGTTTCCATAGAATTAAAAGATCGTTTACTAAGGAATACTGGAAATAGTTTTATTTGGATGAATTACATGTAGTACTCAGGTATATTGTTCAGCCATATCTGAAACATGAATGCAGCTAGAAAAGCATGAAAATAATCTTTCTTTATGACTAATTTAACAAGATCTAGTTCTACATCAAGAAAAAGAAGCAGAGAAAATAAAATTGAAAGAGATCTATTTTTATGAAATTAGAGTTAGAGTAGCAAATATCAGCATTTTTCGTTCCCTTCACTTTTATTAAGTAAAGTAAGAGAGGCTTTTTTTTCAGCATTTATTTTTTAAAATTATACAGCTGCTTCTGTGGGTTGCTTTGCAAGACCCCCAGAAGTTTATTTATTAATTATTAAGAATTTCATTAAATGAAAGATTGTAAATCAGGAGAGATTGTGAGACGTCATCTGAGGACTGGTTCTACTGATTTTATTTTTACAGGACTGTAACTTCCCAAGATCTAAAACTCTGACCATTCTCCAAGTGAATTTATTGTCCTTGAATTATGCAGCTCTGATCTGAAATCCGAACCACATGGAGGAAGCATCAGGATTTCAGCCACAGAGAAATGGGCTCTGCTGATTTTAAGAGCTATAATAATGATTTTTTTACCAAATCACAGTGTATGATTTAGAGCCATTGACAGTCATGTCAAACAACAGTAACAATAACACAAAAAATAAAAAAGCACCTAAATATAAAATATATGTGAGAAAGTATTTCAGTATTTAAGCCTGTCTAAAACAGGCCAACCCAAAACATCAGTCTGAACACCCAGATTTTTTAAGAAGTCAAACTCTAACCCAAATCTGGTTCATATTTCCCCAGAGAAATGAATACTGAGAAAGTTTATTCATTAAGGACCATGTATGGTGGGGAAAGAGCACGTCATTTTGGAAGCTGCTTCTTTCTTTGCTTGTTTGTTTGTTTTCTATTTCTGCAGAACATGAACAACTTTTGAAAACTTAAATATTCCCACACACTCACACACTGGAGCTGATGAAGAGAGAACCAGATGTATGATACTGAGCCAAGATTTACCCAGCATGGTCAAGAGAAATAAGTGATGAAAGACCAAATAAAAGCAATTGCAAACCTGAAATGAGCTGCTAGTACTGCAAAAGACAAAATTCTTTATAATAAACTAGAAAAGAAACAATTTCTATGGGAAATCTATTTGCATAAAGACAACATTAAAATACCATTTAAAGTATTTCCATTAAAGTCGACTTCTGCAATCTCATGTGGGATTTTCTTATTCATCTTCTGTGACATTGTCACTGGTGCCAAGAGAAGATAACACTATTGGCTTACCTACTGATTCTGTCAAAATCACAGAATCACAGAATGAACTAGGTTGGAAAAGACCTTTGAGATCATCAAGTTCTAACTATGACCTAACTTAACTCCTCCTCATCAACTAAACCATAGCACTGAGTGCCATGTCCAATCTTTTTTTAACCACATCCAAGGTTAGTGATTCCATCACCTCCCTGAACAGACAATTCCATTGCCCAGTCACGCTTTCAATGAAGAATTTTATTCTGACGTCTAACCTGTATTTCCCCTGGCGCAGCTTAAGACTGTGTCCTCTCGTTCTGTCAGTGGTTTCCTAGGAGGAGAGACCAACCCCCACCTGGCTACAACCACCCTTCACGAAGTTGTAGAGAGTGATAAGGCCAGCCCTGAGTCTCCTCTTCTCCAGGCTACACAACCCCAGCTCTCTCAGTCGTTCCTCACAGGGCTTGTGTTCCCAGCCCCTCACCAGCCTCATTGCCTCCTCTGGACACGCTCAAGGGTCTCAACGTCCTTCCCAAACTGAGGGGCTCAGAACTGGACACAGCACTCAAGGTGCTCCTCACCAGTGCTGAGTCCAGGGGAAGAATGACCTCCCTGCTCCTGCTGCCCACACTGTTCCTGATGTAGGCCAGGGGCCATTTGCCTTCTTGGCCATCAGGGCATACTGCCAGCTCATGTTCAGCCGGCTGTTCAGTACCCCCAGGTCCCTTTCTGTCTAGGCACTGTCCAGACACACTGTCCCCAGCCTATAAACGCTGCAGGGGGTTATTGTGGCCAAAATACACGACTCGGCACTTAGACTGATTAAAGTTCATGTTGTTGGACTAAGCCCATGAATCCAGCCTGGCCAGGTTCCTTTGAAGAGCCCTCCTACCTCCAAAAGATTGATGCATGCTCCCAGCTTGGTGTCACCTGCAAATTTACTGATGGTGGACTCAATCCCCTTGTCCAGATCATCAATGAATATATTAAACAGGGCAGGGCCCAACTGATCTCTGGAGACCACTAGTTGGTCTGACCACTGGCCCCAGCCGGATGCAGCACCATTCACTAGCACCCTCTGGGCCTGGCCATCCAGCCAGTTCTTAACCCAGCAAAGAGTGCTCCTGTCCGAGACATGGGCTGCCAGCTTTTCCAGGAGTATGCTGTGGGAAACAGTGTCAAAGGCTTTGCTGAATTCCAGGTAGACAATCTCCACAGCCTTCCGCTCATCTACCAGGTGGGTCACCTGGACGTAAAAGAAGATCACATTTGTCAAGCATGACCTGTCCCTCCTAAACTCATGCTGGCTGGGTCTGATACCCTGGCCATCCTGTAGGTGCTGTGTGATGGCACTCAAGATGATCTGTTCCATAACCTTGCCAGTCACCCAGGTCAGGCTGACTGGCCTGTAGTTTCCTGGGTCCTCCTTCTGGCCCTCCTTATGGATGGGCATCACATTGGCCAGCTTCCAGTCGTGACCTCAGTGAGCAAAGAATAATGAAAAATGATGGAGAGCAGCTTGGAAAGTTCATCTGCCAGCTCCCTCATCACCCTAGTATGAATGCCATCAGGTCCCATAGATTTGTGAGCATCTAACTGGCTCAGCAGGTTTCTGACTGCTTCTTCGTGGATACTCTGCTCCCTGACCCCACCAACCAGCTCAGTTGTCCTGAGGATAACCCGTCTTTCTGTTGAAAACTGAGTCAAAAAGGTGTTAAATAACTCTGCCTTTTCCCCATCTTTAGTTACTAAATTCCCACCTTCACCTAATAGAGAATGGAGGTTGTCCTTGCCCTTCCTTTTGCCATTAATGTATTTATAAAACTGTTGTGAATTGTCCTTTACAGAAGAGGCCAGATTGAGTTCTAATTGGGCTTTTGACTCTCTAATTTTTTTCCTACATGACCTACCAATTCTCTTAAGCATTTCTCGGAGATACCTGACCCTCCTTCCAAGGATGATACGCTCTCTTTTTTTCCTTAGCTCCTTGCCCATCCAGGCCGGTCGTTTTCCTCATCAGCTCATCTTTTGAAACAAATGGACAGTCTGTTCCTCTGCCTTCAAGATTTCTGCTTTGAAGCACGCCCATCCTTCCTGGACTCCTTTGTTTTTAAGGAATGCTTCCCAAAGAACTCTCTGAATAAGTCTTTTGAATAGGCCAAAGTCTGCCCTCTGGAAGTCCAGTGTGGAAGTTTTATTGATGCCCCTCTTTGTTTCACTGTAGGATATGGGGTTGTAATTGATAAAGTGGTTAAGGCTAATGATGACCAGAAGGCCCTGTGGGGAAAGGCACAGGTGCAGGCCAGAGGGTTGGAAGTTGGTTGACGAGTGACGAGGCAGTGAGGAGTGAGGAGAGTCAGTTGAGTGACTGTTGGAAGGGAGATTGTGATTGGCTGAAGCAACACGTGGACAGCGTATGAGCAGGAAGCTGATTGGATGATAGAACGAAGGAGACCAACGCTGCAGCTGTGCCAGCCAATGGCTGCCTTCTTTCTGTTAACTTCTGTTAGTTCACGGTTTGGTTTCAGTTACATCGGGTAGAGATTAAAGGCATAAAAGGGGTGCGATTTTTACAATAAAGTGACCTCCTTTGGATGAAAAAGGGAGTTTGTGTCCCTTTGTTCCCCACTGCTACAAAGTAGATTTGTTTCTTTTTTTGAAATTTCATTTCCTCAGTTTCTCTTCTGTCTCTTTTGTTTCCCTTTCTTCCCAGACTTTAGGGATTTCAATGGCAAAAATTTTGGTAACTTCTGGTCCATCTCACTGTCTCTTTCTTATATTTTTTTCCTGATTTATGGATTTCACTGGGAACAATTCTGGCAAGTTTTGGTCCTTTTCACTGCATTTTCCTTGCCTTGCTCTAGCATCCAGCAAGTTATCTTGTACTCTGCCATTAGATTTAGGCTTATGTTTACAGTTACAGTTAAGAAAACTCCAAAGTCCAGAGCTCCTGGCACAAGGCAGCTGCAAAGGGAATGCCAGGTGGAGCATGGCACTGCCTTAACATTTTTCCCTCTGCGCCTTTCTGCTTGGCATCATCCTCAGCCCAGGGTGCTTTTACTGCTCCACCTAGGGTTTGGATTACACTTAGGATTAGGGTTGAAAAATATCACTGCAACTGCAAAACTCATGCCATGAGGGGCAAGGCAGTGCCCCAAAATTGCTCCCTGCATACCTTTCCTCTTGGCACCAGCCTCAGCTGAATGCTGTTTCTAGAGCTTCACCGAGGGTTATGGTTACACATAGGGTTAGGGTTCAGAAAACCACAAAGCTCAGAGCACCAGGCACACTAAAGCTACAAGAGGCAAAAAGGGAAGAACTTCATGTCATCTCATTATATTTGATTGCAATGATTACATTTCAGAGTTTTCCTTTTTTTCTCATTTTATTTAATTTCATTATTCATTTCCCCAAGTCTGTTTGCTTTACTTTAGTCTCTGACTTTGAGATTTTATTTTTGAAGGGTCTTCTTCATTTCCCAAAAGGAAGTGAAATCTTGTGATTTCAATGAGGATTAATTTGGGAACTTTTGGTCCATTTTTCTGCACTTCCTGTCATACCATGCCATTTAATTGTGTTCCCTTCAGTGCAGAATTTTATTTTCTTTAAGCATTTCATTTCATCTGTTTCTTCTCCTGTCTGTTCATTTGACTTCATTCCCTGATTTGGGGATTTTAGTGAAGTTAATTATGGTAGGTTTTGGCTCTTTTTCAATGCACCTCATTTCATCCATTTGCTTGTAGTCACTCAATTTCCAAATTTTCTTTTTTACCATGTCTTCCTTCCAGAGTGTTTGTGACATTTTCTGTTCTATTCTCAAGATTTGGTTTCCTTTCATGAAAGGAAAGGAAATCTTATAGGAAAATAAATAAATCAATGTTTGGCAGTTAAATATGCCCCATATCTTGATTGATGTATTTACTGAAATACATGGACCTGTATTACTTTTCATTTCATAAACCATACAGCTCCAGGGTAGCTGCTGAAACAATACCTCATGAGAACTTCTGTCCTGAGAATGTAAAATTAATCAAAATCTAATGGAGAAGAAAAACCCTTTAGACATCTTGCTATTTATCCAAACAAAACCACTCTTGCCTTCAAACACAAATAATTAAAAGGAAGACTAAAACTTTTATTGGGAGAATCAGATTTTTCTTATAGCGTTAAACACAATTTTTTGGAAAAGTAATATTTCACAAATTTTGACAGTCCACCATGAATGTTCAAGAAGAGAAAAGAATGTACAACATATCCCAACCTTTACCTTGCTGAACAGGTATTTAAGGCCTGGGGTTTGTCTGCTGTCAAACAGTAGCTGTTTGAAGCCAGCTGGAAATAGCTGTGATTGGCAGAGGGGAGCCCCTGGCTGCTCTGGCACTGCCCAGCCTGCAGGCCCACAGTCAGATGTCCGCTGTTATTTAATCACTTCTTTTAAAGGATTTTCCTTCTGGAGACGAAGGGCAGTGATGGGCTGTATATGAGCTTAGTCATCCAGCACCCAGTTCTCTTAAACCTCCATCTGAACTATTAGCTATGGAGGGGGGTTCTGCAGATCTAACACATTGAAGGGCCATTCAGTGCGAATTTCCAAGAACCAGATCAAAGGCAGAATCTATTGCTCATGGCACCTTCAGCCATGAGTAGTTTCCTAAACTCAGTATGCACATTGCTCCTCAGTAAGCAGGGCTTCAAATGCTGTGTCCTCCCCTCTATCACGTATCTTATGTCTATACCCACTTCAAGACTTCAAGGGGGTTTTTCTCCAGTTTTGATGTTATCAGTTAGAACTTTAGGCAAGTCTGGGTAAGGCATCAACATGACTGTGCAGTTGCTCTGCAACAGCAAAAAACCTCACATGTAGTCATAGCTCTCATTAAATATTAGCATTATGTTTAAAAGTCTGCTATCAACTTTAAATACAGCATGAGGTGATTGTAATTTATTCTGACAGCCTCATTCTCAATTGTATGTCTTTTTAATTTACTCTGGAAGTCTTATGGTCTTCCCTATAGTGCATGTACATTTATTTCCTTGCGACTTCCTTATTCTGCCAGAGGGAGTTATATGAAACAGAAGGAAGACTTAAGTGCCTTTAAGCAATGATACCTTACAAAGGTCAAAGCATTTGGAAGCACTGCTAAAAATTACAGATTAAAGCATTATTATTTTTCAGTATTAAACTCTATGCCTACACCATCTGTTAGAAAGAAGATCAGTTTTAATATCTCCAGTGCTGTTCTCCCATTTTTTGCTCATTGTGCTCTTTAACTCCAGGGTTTAATTACAGATGGGAGAATTATCATACCCAGATTAAGGCCCGTGTGAGCAGAACATAGGAAGAAACTCGAAATTAATTTAGACACAACCTAGTACTAAAAAAACCCCTTGGAACTGATGATTACTCATGCAAGAATGATCTAGTATTACTCAAGGTAGAACTGGCTTATTATTCACTTTGAAGTAACATAAGACATAATATTGACCAATTATTGCTGCATACATCTTTGCTGACATGTCCACATCATAGTATGATTGTGTCAAATATAGAAGTCTGAAAAAAAAACCAGCAAGCCTCATTCCCACGGGCAGGGGGACACATGATACATATCACATGTTCTCTTGGACTGAAGTAATCCTTACATTTCTTAGGCTTTATCAAGATCATATAGCTCAGTAGAGAAATTTTTCCTAAAATGGAAAAAAAAAAAGAAAAAAAACCCCAGAAATTCAGTCTGAGATAACCTCTCCCTAAATCAGACATTTTTTTCTGCACTGTATACACGGCCACCCTTACACCACTGGGACAAAGGTTTAACCCCATATTGGGGCATCCTATATTCCATAAGTTCTCTTTCAGTCTCTCAACGTGAAATTTTGGCCATACATACTGTCAGGTGCCCTAGTCCTTACTTTGAAATAGATCACCTTTTCAGAGGAGTTCTGGGGATAGGCTTTCAAAGTAATTTAAAGATGCACAGAATTTTAGGTGGAATTCTCCGCATGTGAGAGAATGCATCTTCTAATTTGCTGGAGAACTTTATCAAATTTGTCACTCAGTGATTTATAAATGGGGTGTCCATTGAAAGTTAGTGGAATATGTTAATCTTTATTTTGTCCCTTATCGATTATAACTAGATCCAAAAACTTATTCTCTTTGTATTAGTGGAGTCTAAGAACCTAATATTTTCCACATCATAAATATTAGGCAATGTTAGCAGTCTGAGTTTTTTATAAGATTTGTAGGCACTGGTTATTTGCTTGGATAGCCTCATGATCATTCAGGCACATAAAATTATAATTTCCTGATATTGATCTACAGCACTCAGTGGCTATGAAGTGAGAAAAATTGCAGTATAAGTATTTAAGTAGCTGGCTGCCATGTGTCTACTATTTTATCAGATATAATTTCATTAAAAATCAGCATATTCAGTGAAATTAAAATTCACTTAATGATTTGACAGATTGGTACCATCTGTAACATGTAATTTCTCAGTATAATCTGTACTGCAAAATGTACAGATTCAACCAATCACTCAAACAATCTGGTATAAATTTTTATGTATGATTGAAAATCAATTCATCAAAAAAACAAACACATCTCCTTTTGCAATAATTATCTTCAGGGAAGATATGGCATCCAAAATTTATAGTACATTATTTGGGGTTATGCTTTACTATTTTAGGTGATATGAGAAATCATAAAACTTATCTTTTTCCAGATACAGAATAAACAAACAGTAATTCTGTTCATCAGCATAACAAATCCAGTCATTTTATACACAGATCTTTCCATGAGTTTTAATTAACCAGATTTTTATTTTGCTACATCTCTGATCTTCTGCGGACATGGATGCTTGTTTTATTCCATAGTTTTTACTTCTAAAAGCCAGCGTTACAGTCCAGTTCCTATTAACTGATGTTTAATGCAGCAAGAGCTCATCTGATAGTGAAATGCTTGCTTGTAATAAATGCTGCCTGCTAAGCAAGTAAGCTGTGTTACTGAAAGATGTATCAGTCAAGGTTTGAATTTACCTATTGCATTTTTTCTCACTGGTTTGACACCAGTGTTGATGCCAGCCCCTACCAATGAGCTGTGTCATTTAATTATAGTTTCTGGAGGTCTACAAACTCCACAAAGTAAGTAAGACTTACTCAAAGTCATGGTCCTTACAACATGAAAAGTGTCTACTCAAGTGATTTATTCTTGGTTCTTCATAATACATTTATGCATTGACCATAGAAGTGAGGCTGATTACAAAAGATGGATGTGTAATCAATACGCTTATTTTGTGAAGCTATAGGCTGTTTGTTGTAAAAAACAATATTATTCTCTCATTTTGACTCTGCTTGATTCTGAATACAATAACCTCTCCCCTCAGTGACTAAGGTAAATAAGGTGTTTCAAAAGCCACTGGATTGTATTGCTATAGTAACTCACTGAACCAGGGAAATAATAATTGTGGGCCTGACATCACAAATGAATGTTTAATTTTCTCTCCAAAATAAAATACTGATATCCTTGATCTTTTTCTCAAATCCCTACCAATGTCATGGAGAAAATCAATTTCCTCTAACCTTGCAGCATTAGATCTACTGATTTGTCAAGGGAGATTATATTCTGCATGATTTTGTTTGAGTAATTGTGCCTTGCAAGTCATAATCTTTAAACCAAACAAAGTTTCAGTTGAATAATAAAAGCTATAGTAGGCGACACTTCTAATGAAAAGCCACGTGTTCTAGAAAGAACTGAAAATAAAACTGAAGAGCAAATGTGCGAAAAACTGCATCCAGATACTCATAGTACAAATCAAATCTGACTGTGCATGCTTTGAAAATTCTAAAAGGCAACACATGTGCTCACATGACTTGATGAATTGAAATCTAAATTTGAAAGTCATATCCATCTACTAGGACAACATTCTTTTTCTGTAAGTGTGAATCTATATGAAATCCAGTTAAAAACAGGTTTGATTTTTCTTTAAGCTGGTTTGTATGATCTACTTTACAAAGGTGGGATTACTCATATTTTTATGCCATCTTAGCCCTTCAGAAGACAACCCATGCATTTTGAAATATTCGTGGTGAAGACAGTCATGTTTTTTGTCATGAAAACATTTAAGTTTTGACCTTATCACATTGTATATGAAAACTAAAATCTGGCCACATTTGAGGTCTTATTCATAGTCCTTTGTTTTTTGCACAGTGCAGGGTCTCAGTGGTATAAGACAATACCTCAGCATTGAGTTCTTATTAGTAGAGCTATTTATTGATCTTGTAAAGTGGACTCATAATTTTTTTAAAGTTAAAACCTTAAATACTTCAACTTCTGGAAGAGGTATTTTGTTTCCTAGAAAAGTTACCATGTCTTAAGCATGTCCAACTCAGAGAAAATACTTTTTGTAGTGAATATTTATACAGAGAATCCTGGATTTAGAACCCATACTGGTTTGTTTTGTTTTTTTGTTTTCCATATTTACAATACTGTAGCCGCATCACATACTAAGAAGGTCCTAAAATTTGTGCCATGTACTATAGCTGTTTGTAGGAAAGAGACACCAGAAAATTGCCCTGTCTCCAGGCAGGATATATAGGAATGTAGATGCAAGAAGAAAGGCAATATGTCATGTCTAGAATTGGTTCCCAGATTTTCATTTCAGCTCTGGGCAGTAAATAAAAACTTGAATGTCAGAAAAATAGAGAGCCTGATATTTTACACCATGTGGGAAGCCAGGGTCAAATCCCTACCTGCTCAGTTTGAGGGGAAGCTGTGGCTTTCCAGTAGCTCTTGAAACTTAAGATTTTAAGCTGTGTTTTATAGTCACCCCAGTAAATAGAATTATATTAATTTTTGAGATAATTTTAATTATTATTTCTTTTACCTATTTTAATATTTATCATTATTTTATCAGAGATCAATCTTGCATTCAGTTTCACATCGCTTCCATTTAAAATAATTATCTGTACAAGAAGTAATTTTAGATTTTGCTAACAATATTAATGATTCTATTTCCTGAAATCTCTGAGTATCTGACAGATAATTTTCAAAAAACTTCATGTAGTGACCTAGACCATGTCTCTTTTTTCACATTCAGATGACACTACTACATTCTTTACTTAATGAAAGCTCTGTCTTGGTATGTCATGCACACTTAAAACTTGAGAAAAAAAATCAATAATGAAAAATAATTTTAATGTCAAATCCATTTCCCATCCGTGCATACCTACACAAGCTCAAACTGAGCAAGTTAAGCTTTAATGTTTCACTACACTTCAATTTTGGTAATTCTTATTTTCACATCTTGCAGAATGCTGTCTTTCTTTTTTTTTAACATTATAAAACCTGAAAGTATTTGTTTCTCTTTGAGCCACTCCTAGGTGTTTTTATATTACAATTAGTGTAAAGCAAAAGTAGCTCTTTTATTATTATAGTGTTGTTGATCAAAGGCCTAACTTAAAAGATCTCTTTCATCATAATTAATGATTATTCTCATATTTTTCACACCACGCATCCACCATACCACCACATTCATAAATTCCAGCATCTTTCTTACAGTTTTGATTCCTGTCCTTGTATGTTCTAGGTTTCAAAGTCTGGCTGTAACAGGAAAGACTCATGGCATTCAGGATTACATAGCCTGTAAATAGCAAGAAGCTTAGAATTTTACCTTGACAGTAGCAACCACAAAATTCAAACCAGATGAAACAGCTACTATTTGTGTAGTATACATATCCTGGGGACCACTTCATAGTGTTCATGACAATACAGAAACTGCAATAAATGACCTTTTGATTAACTAGAAGTGTGTTAAATTTTACCTGCTCTAGAGTAGCTTAAATGACCTTTGAAGTCTCTAAAAGCTTTCCAGCAGAGTAAATAAGCATTTAATTGGGCCATTTAGGATGCATATAACTGACAATTTGCTGTCATTTTAACCTCAACCAAAAAATACTGTTTGCAAGGCATGTTCACAAACAAAATAAACTGAATGGCAGTGGCAAACTCACAGGAATTTTTTCTTTGCTTGTCTATGTTTTTTTTCTTTAAGCAGTAAAGAACAGAGAGTGTAGACACAGTGTAGTTCATTTATCATACCATCTAATTCTGGGGCAACTTTAAAAAATTGGTGATGCCCAACACAAACCCCTGTGTAGCTTCTACTGTGTCTTTGGGACACTCTCCTGCTGCCTACATGACTTCTTAACATTCTCCTGCTGTCTACATGACTTCTTAACTCCTATTGATTGGCCTCCTCAGCTCTTATCTCGGTGTTGCACTGATGCTTGCCACCTGCTTTGCAAGCACAAGAAGCCGAGAATGTGTTGGATTTTATCACAGGCTGCCTTGTCAGAAGATGTGCTCATTCTCTAAGGAAAAAAACAACTCTCTGCCCATGGCAACAGCATCACCTGTTGTTGGATGAGAAATCAACATTCCTTTTTCCTGAGGAGTAAGGCTAATCCTTACTTAATTTTTCAGGGTAACTGAGCTTAATATCAGGGATGAGGAATCAGACCATATAATTCATGTTTTTCTGCTATCTTTTATAAAATTTTGCCATGTGCACATTGCAATTCATATGTTGGGATTTCTAGTGTCACTTTGACACAGAGAAAGCAGAATATTTTGTTGTTGGGGCAGTAGATTTTTCCCAAAATGCATAAGAAGGATCAGTCCATACAATGAAAAACTTCTGAGAGATTTATTAGAAGCAATCCTTCCCTGGGTTTGTAATCACCATTAAACATAGCTTCCTAAAGAAAAACAGATCCACAAATTACCATACAAGAAACTTTAAGTCTTGTTTAGAATAACATCTAGGAACATTACAGTTTAAATTTAATCATTATGCATAAAAATGATATAATAAATTCATAAAATACAAAAACTGGAGTGTGTACATTATATTTTAAAATTTAGGAATATTTCTTCTTCCATCAAAATTTGCTTATAAAATAGCACTTTCGAAGAGATCAGGTTGATTTTATAGCCCTTACTTGCTTAAAACCAGATACCTGCAGCTTCCAAGGTTATCCAAATATGAATGTTTTCTTACAGTATAGATGGAACCAAAGTATTGATTAGTATCTACAGCTCAGAATCACTAGAATGACAACTTTAAGTCTCCCTTTCTTCCTTTCTCCATTTCCTCTCTTCTAAATTCAGATGGCTATGAGCTATCTTCATGTTTCTACATCTAGCAATGCTTTCTGTGATTTAATTCCCAGATATGTTGATATATACATGTTGTGTCACACACTCACTAGGTGATGTCATGGGGGAAATAATATGAAGCTATTTTGATAAACCCCTTAGTGTTGCTAAAACTCGGAAAGACAGAGTAATGTATAGAATGAATTTAGTTACTGAAAAAAGGTGGAAATATGAGAAGAAAAAATATTTGACAATGTGTCAACCCTTAACCCTTTTTATTAAGTCCTACAGTAAATGACCAGAGAGAATTAAGTCCAGAATTAACACAGGCTTGTTTTGAACCATATTTCTATCAGGTTGAGATTTCACTTTTATGGATTGGACACAAATTACCAATAGACGGATGTTTCTGTTGCTTCAATTTGATGCAAAAGAAGTTATTCACAACCATAAATACTTGAATACAAAGAATTGGCATCATACAGTTAAACTAATCCTCTTTAGGAAAATTAAAATTAATTGCTTATCATGGAGTAATTTTTTAGTGTAAACACTTAACACAGGTTTCAGAAAATGACTTTACAGATTTCTCTCCACTAGAGGTCTCCAGAGAAATACAATAAAATGTTCAGTATAGCAGATACCTTAGGCTTTGCTTCTTCACATTATTTGCATGTCCTGGAAGATAAAAATCAACATGTGTTCTATTCTTATTCCAGGTATTTCTTTGGATATACTCCTGTTGTGGATAATAAAGATTCCTATTACCACAATAATAATTCAAATCCATGAGGTGTTTTAATCTATTTTATAATTAGATATTTAACATTTATAATAAGAACTTCAACATCACACCACTTAGGAAATATATTAGCACAAAGCATTTAGCTGAAGGAAGGAAAAAACAAAACTAAGGTGGCAGCTTGGTGGGGTAGCCGACCTGCTAAATAAACACCAAATTAAAATAAAGTAGCAATAGGCACAGGTGAATAAAGTGTTGCCTAATTGGAGCAGTACTTTAGTTGGCAAATTACAAAATGGTTACTCTGGTGAGCAGTTCAACATGCCATTATATCACAAGCAAAATAGAACTTGGCTCCAGTATTGGTTTTTTATATCTAGTATAACATAAACATTAATGAGGAATAAGATTAATGTAATGGGACTGTTTCTTCTTCTTTATGCTTTCTGTTTTGTTTGGTTATTACTGAAAGTTTTTAAATTGAAAGTGTGCCATTTTTCTTGGGTTGATATTTTCAAGAAAGTAATCTCCACTAAAAGATAAGCTTTATCCATTTTCTTATCTGGGCATTTATACATCACTCACCAGAATAATTCATTCAGGAATTTAGATATTTTTTCAGAAAATGAAGCCTCTGTTCACTATTTTATCTCCTTATGCTACTTTATTTCAGTGAACTTTAGCTCTGCATTTACTCTTTTTTTTGCTAACGCTTGCCTCATTAAACATAGTGTAATAACATCACCGGGCTTGCTGTTAAGTGTTGGATTACAGCCCACCACACTCAATGCAGAGAACAAACAGGATTCTCTGAGACTTGAGGTAGGGTCATTAATCAGAAAACTGGAAAATTAAGGAAAGAAAAATGATTACCCTGCTCAGATTACTCCATCATTAACTGTGGTGGGTAGCTCTATAAACAAGAGCTCAATGCATGCAGCAGCATTAATTTCTACTTATTTTCTGGTGCTACATGGTGAGTGTGGAAGAGATATGCTGAGATCTCAGAGATGAGGGAGGCACTCTTGAGGAGTTACTGGACAGTTCTGGAACTTTCTGAAGATTTTCAAGTAAATTTTGCAGTGTAACTTCTGATTGTTTTTCACCTTTAAATTGTGAACTGCAAAGACTACTCAACTAAGGCAAATTAGCAGCTTGAAATATCACAGCTAGGCACATAAGAGGTGATATTTCTAAGAGTATTTCTTTTTGCAAAGACCAGAAAGAAATAAAAATCTCTGAGAGGAATAAAAGCACAGCACTGACATTCTCATAAAGCTTGTAATATGAAATCACAGAGTTGACCCATCACCCCCATCAGTGGATCTGTCAGTGAGGTTTCAGACATGGAGTTCATACACCAAGAGGTGCTGACACTTCCATGACCTGTCTTGAGTTTTTTGCAAGTTGGCTATGTAGAGGTCACTACAGAAGAGAAGCCCACACACCATTTAACCAAATGTATCTGCTCTTCATCTTAGAAACCCTGAAATGTTATGCAAACATGTCTGTGTAGATGGCAGAATTTTTTCCTTGACATGAGAATTTCAAACTCCTGGATTGCATTCCAAACACCAACTGCCCCTGGAGCCTTAAGACTGTCCCTTCATAGGTGGCTTGAGCCTGTCACTTCTGCCTCAGTTTCCTCAGTTACAGCTCAGAATCACATTTTCAATTTACAGTACATGAGGCTTTGAAGGACTAACTAACAAGTACGGAAAGATACACATTCAAATTTTCAGCTACTCTGTGATTTTGATGTGATATGTAAGCATATATTACCTCTGAAGAAAGCATTATGTGACAGGGCTTGTTATCACTAGAATTAAAATGAATATTTAAACTAAGACTACATTTGATTGAACCACTACTTCATAATCAGAATGTGTGTTAATACAGCTTTTTTTTCTCAAGACAAAAATGCTGTTCCATGTTATTGGCAAATGTATTTGAAACTTTCACCAACTTCACTAGTTAAACAGCTCATAGCTGCTGACTGTGAGGACATGGAAAACAAAGGAAAGCAATGCAGTTCTTATGGGAACAAACGTCTTCCTCCGGGTTTGAATAAAACCACACGCAATGATCATGACCTCTGGATGCCTCAGTGCTATAAATACTAAACCATAAGTCAAAGTCTGAACTTCTCAAACTCTCTCTGTTGCTGTGTCAGCAGAATAAAATGTTAAGCCTTCTGTAATAAGGAAGAAATTAATCAATTGGGGATTAAAGGAAATTATTTATACGGTTAATGTGTGGTACTGATTTAGGTTACTGAAGCTGGCAGCAAAAGCTGGTGTTCTAAGGGGGTGGTGCAAAGTTTCAGGTTGATCCTGTGGTCCCCTCCCACCACCTTCTAACATGTATATAAATTGTCAGCTCTCGAGACCCTTTGCCAGTTCTCTCTTCTAGACTTGCCAGAAGCAACAGAGGACTAAAGATGAAGATCTTTTTCTTATTCACCTTTTCGACATTTTTGTTGTCTGCTTTTGAACAAGCAGCTGCTTTTGCTCACTATGACAAGATTTTAACTCACAGTCGAATAAGGGCACGCGACCAGGGGTAAGTAACTGGTTTTTATTTCTAATTTAAAAGGAAGCTTGTTAATCTTTATTCTCCCCTTTCTTCTAGCATTATATTACATGTAATTTTTCACTATGAATTTTTCCTGCCACTCAAGTAGAATTTTCTTTTAAAATTCATTTTACAAGAATTGTTTCTGAATAAAAAGCTTCTTACAGTTTTAAAAGGAGACAGAATACTGTTAAACTTCATAAAATTGAAAGAAATCTAAAGTCTCAATGGTTAAAATATGATTCAAAATCACCAAAATTAATTTCAGTTTGTAAGTATTGTAATGGGATATCAGAAATGTTTAATGTATGTTTTCAAACTTTTGCAGAGTTGATAGTTATCCACAGTATTTTCTCTCTTTATTCCATCCTGAAGAAAATCATGAATGTTTTCTAATATGGGAATATATACTGGGAATCCTTTGTGAAACTTCTCTTCCCATTAGAACAATGCAGCAAGCTGCTCAGCAGGGCTTCCAAAAGGCAATGCTTATAAGCCAGGCTGCTTGGAGACATGGAAATAATTTGAACAGCTGGTGTCAGGGAAACACATGTGCCTAAAGATATTTTCCTCTAGTCTTCTTAAGCAAAAACATTCTGTGAATAAGAATTGTTTACCATCCTATCTTCCCACTGCCTGCTACACACATATGCTTTTCAAATTTTTTTCAGCTTTTCAAATAAAAAAGCTCACTGGCTTCCCAGTGATGTAAAATATACTTTCTAACTTCTGAACTGATGAATTTTTTTTAATTGCAGAAGTATAAAAATTAGGGATGAAATACCCCTGCTCCACGGAGTTTGACCATAATCAGCTCATCTTTGTACACCACCAAAATAAGGAACACGTATTCCTCCTCTGAAGTCTGTGACTCTTTTTATTTACATGCCAATTTACCCTTTGGTCCCTAGTAATTCCCAGAATGTTTATTTAGGTGCCTGCAGTGCTCAAAATGGTTGGTAATTAAAAAAATAGCTGATTGATTTACAGAAGACAGGGCTTCCTTCTACATAAAGAACAAGGCACTTTTCTTCCCCATCTCCCCACGACCTTCAGCTGCACAGATGTGTAAAAGACACAAACTTTAATGAAAAGAGCCTCATGGTATTCACTGGTCCCCGGTGGCTGGTAATTCACTTCACAGGGGGAAGGGAGAAGTGGATATCGAGACTTGCCTAGGCATAGCTGGTGATCACTGCCCATCTGAGACACAGGGTCAAACCAGAAGGAAGGGGAAGCTTCTGTCGCTGCAGTGAGGGTGGACTTGCCAGGGAATCCAGCTGGGCAGTCCCAGGAGCTGGCACTTTGGCTACTCCAAAACACACTTGTCCTGGAAACTGGAGCCAGATGTTAATTTCTTACTCGACAGGAAGAGTATTTGCTACTATTTCATGTAGAATTTTTCATGTACAAAACCTTCTTTTAAAAATGTTTCTCACTGCACCCATAGCCCAAATGTCTGTGCTCTTCAGCAAGTTATGGGAACTAAAAAGAAATACTTCAGCACTTGCAGAAACTGGTACCAGCAAGCCATCTGTGGAAAGAAAGCGTAAGTATTCTCTGCTTCCAAACTATTCTCCATTGACTAAGATAATAAAATGTATGACTAGAAAACTCCTTCTCTCACAGACAAGCTGTTTATAGTTTATATTAGAATCTTTACTTCTCCTCCAGGTGGCATTGCAATACTGACTTCCCCTTTCCTTCTCTGGGCACACTGCAAGTCATCCAAAATACTTCATCTTTTCAGTAAAGTCTGCCATACTACTGACAGCTTTGGCACTAAATTTTATTCTACCAGAGACACACTGGGAAGAAGGGTATTTCCTGAAAATGCTTAGAGTGGAAATTGCATATTCTCACAGGCAGTTTTGGAAAACAACCTACTTCTGTGGTTTTATTCCTAGATAGATATCATGTCTTCCCACGAAAAAAAGTTTGCTCTCAGAATGAATCTGAGGGAATTCATTACTTTGCCAAGCTCCAGAAGCAAAATGTGTTAAGCAGTGATAGATAACTTCATGTATTAGGAAAAAGAGTTTGAAGCAATAGTGAATTCATTGAACTGAAGTAATGCGGAGATTTTTTCTCCTCATAACTAGCATTTAGAGGAATATTAGTTGTAAAACATTTTACAAATCCTGTGCAAGGCCCCAAGAAGTCTAATACAGCCAATCAGAGGAAGACATTGAGCAGTGGGGCTGGGTGGATTTGGTCATGACAGTCGACACAAAATTATCACCTGTCATTTTAACCCCCCTCTGATTGTACAAACACTAACACAGTAAGGCTAGATGAGGAAAAGAATGTGTGTGAGAGTAAGTTGAGTCATAGAACTTCTGAGGGTTGTTTAAGGGGTTTTTGTGGTTATAACAAAGCATCTGTTATAACTTAGCCTTGGCCATTGATTTTTATACTCTGCATACTAAAACCAGAAATACAGACAAGACTGAAGATGTTACTCCTAGTAAGAATGCTGATCCAAAGGACAACAGCTCTTCTCATGTCAATATCTCCACGTTGACAAGTGCTCTCTAACTTATATCTATAAAATGTTGAAAGTTTTTATTATGTGCGATTCCCATTTACAATGGAAGTGTAACAGACAAATTTCCTAAAATCAGCATTTGTTGGACCAAAAGTCTTTCCACTGTTTCTCAGCAGTATTTTATCTCCATGCCAGCAAGAAGTAGAAACAGATGAGTCACAGAGTTGATTCGAATAAACTGAAAACTGGCTCTATTAGCCAAGAATAACAAGGATTAAGGTAGTGCTGTTCTGTCTTTTTCATTTGGAATATACCCCTTTGGATGAGGTCAGGACAATGTTGTACTAAAACAAAAATAAAAAGACAATAACAACCACCCAAAAAAAAAAAAAACCACAACAAAAAACCCCCACAAAAATCCAAACAAATAAACAAACAAAAAAACAAAAAAAAAACCAAACAAGACAAAGAAACAAACCCAACCAAAACCTCAAGAATGCAACATTGGTTTCTTATCTGAATAATTGCTTTCTTTCTTCTTTTGGCCACAGGCTTATACTGAACTAGCAAGGATGAATATGAGAATAATTTCTGGTGTGGTCTGAGGTGGCACTTCCCCTGTGTGCTGTGCCTACACACAGGTGGAACTGAGGAACTGCATCTTGCACCAAATTTTATCTAATTCTAAACTTATTGTAGGATAACACTCAATACAAACCTCTTTTCTCCCATCCCATCTTTCTTACATTTTTGGCACAGCTAAAGAATCTTCTAACTGCAGAAAACTCTAAGAGAACATGAATAATGTAAGTAGGAACTTGATTACAAAAAGAAGCCTGGGCTGTTCATAACAAGATATGTGGTAAAAAAGGCACTGATCTTGCAATGCTTGGCTGGAGAAGCATTTTCTTCTCAACTGTTTTCTTCAGCCAATTTTCTGTCGTCCATTAATTGTATCGTTGTTGGATGCGGTATGAGGATTTAACTTGCCATGTCTTACTCTATGCTTATAACTCAGCTGACTTTCCTTTTTCCAAAAGCTAATTAAACTGCAATCTTTCATAGCTTCCCATGAGACGAGAGGGAGAGATTTTCTATTCCAGGGAAGGAAAAATATTTTCTCATGACAAAGCAGTTCACACAGTTGGGAGAATATTTTGATTCCTATTCTGCTACACTTTTTTTTTAATCAATAATCAGATTATTATGTTCTTATTATTAGCTTCTGGCAAGCATACAAGAAGGACTAAGAGTAAAGGGTTTATCATTAGCTTAAAAATCTGTAGCCTAAATTGTATGCTATGAATGTATTCCCAAGAAAGAGCCTTCAGTGAATTTCTTTAAAGAAAGACATGTACTAAAAGAACTATACAAATAGTTTCATTATGTGGCTTCTCAGTCGAAAATGTGCACATGGCAGAAGGGTGGATATGTCGTGTATGTATATGCATGTGAGGGAATGGAGAAAAATATTTTCATAGCATGGAGAAATAAAAGATTATGTTTAAAAAAGAAATCATCCTCACTACCTCCATCAGATTGCTCTCTTTTATGAAATGATAATCCTCACTTTTCCAATCATGCTGTTTATTATGATTTTTCTTCCAGTCTACTTTATTGTGAAATATTAGGAAGTAGTTTGGATGTTGAAGATACTAAGTCAAAGTTTTCATTCAAATAAGCTTTTCATTTTAATGTGGTTGTGGTTAAATTTTTGTCAGCTTTAAGTTATGAAACATGAGAGAAATGTACTCAGCTGCCACCAAAGATTCTGCAAATTAAAAGCTGGACTGCAGTGATTAAAGACCCAGTAAAAACCTTCAAGGAATTGGTGTTCAGAACTTTTGAACTGCCAACATCAGCCACACCTATAAAAATAAATCTATTATGTAAAACAGTGATGTCATTACGGTGTACCATATACTGTACTGTGTACCATTATTTGAAAAATAATATCTGAAGTTTAATTAAATTTCTTCTAAGGAGCCAAAATTACCTCTGTGATAACTTTAGTGAATTTGCATTTTCCTGTAAAAGAGGAGAATTTTTCAAAAAGGTGAATGGTGGAACTCTTATTTCTGTCTATTAAATAAGAAGACATTATAACTTAAATAAAATGTTAAAATGAACATTACATTATGGAATCATCATTCAACCCTGGTTTGCTGTTATGTGTAGCTTACATGTATTTGAGAATGAGAGTATTTTTTTACATAATTATATAACATTTCCTGGCCCATGGCAATGCTAAAGTCTCTGTATGCTGTGATGACACACTGTTTAAACTCTGGCTTTGATTTCTTGTATTCTGGCTTTCATCCTCACTACACTTACCTGTGAACTTTCCCTTGTGTCTATCCATCCAGTTTTCAATGATTTCCTTCTCTTTAACCAGTTTTATATCTGTTCTTAATTAATTCTCTCCCTCATTCCTAAGGTTCTTCAAATCCTTCCTTGGAAAACAGAGGCTCTTATCCCACTTTTTATCACCATATAATGCACAGGACCTTCTCTGAAATACTTGTTAATTCCTATAAACAGTATGTAGGTGACTTCATGTAGTTCTGTCACTTTAATTTCTATTCTGTTCATTTAAATTTGTCTTTTTCCTTTACAACCCTTCAGCCAGGATTTTATTTTAATATCCGCATCTTTTTTCCTCTTTGTTCAATATCATAATCTGTTCAGCACACGATAGATAAATTAATGTTCTTCAACTGCTTTTCTAGCCACATCCTCTTTTGGTAACACTATACGAGTACCATAAGCCTGCCCATGTTCCCTCCCAATGCTTTAATTTAGTGATGGCAGTCACTCTTTAAATTCAGAAACTTTGCATTTAGTCAAATATGACCAATTTGTAATCAATAAAAAAAAATGCTGAATGACAAAAAAAGCCAAATAGCATGCGCTAGCAGTGAAAAATTGATAATTATTTTATTAAATTATTTTATTTCTCCTGTGTATTATTTAATTGTGCTTTTGTTTATATCCCACAGAACTGTCTTATATGAGTGCTGTCCTGGCTATATGAAGATGGATGGTACGAGAGGATGTCCTGCAGGTATGAGATTATTTTATTATGGATAAGTGGCCCTATGGAAAGAATTAAAATCACAGCAGAGTTTCAAAGGTGGTCATCATGAGAAATGATTGCCTCTTTTTAAGACATGCTGCCTAAGAATGCATAGCTTCATTTGCACGCGGCAAACAGTTAAAAATCAGCTAGAACTGAATTTGATCATAGAGTTTAGGCTGTAAACCCCATTTCCTTCTAGATTCTTCATTGGTGAGAATTGATAGTGTCTTCAGTTCCCAAAGCTGCCAAAGTAGAACTTTGATTTCTATTCCCATCAAATCCGAGACTAGTCTAAAGCATACCGATGTGGTCAGAAAGCCAGGACACAAGGTGGAGCATATCTAAATTTTCTATTTCCCTTTTTCCAAAAAAACTTGAATCTAATTTACCTAAAGAGTCTTATAGCCTTTATCAAAGAAAGAGTGAAAATTAAGACAGAAGTCCTTCATCTCTCCTATTTATGCTATTCTGCTTTGTACAAATAAAACTAATTGCTCCAGGAAAGGGTAGTATGAGAAGGAATGCAGTGAATCTCCCTTCAGATGCTGACATGAAGATGAGATCAGTCAGATAGTAGAATCGTCTGTTCTTCTCCATGATAATAAAAAGAGCCAAGAACCATTAGATTGCATGAAAATGTCTCACTTCTAGATGCCTAAAAATAGGAGAGATGATTGCTGTTCTCATGTAGCCATGTTTTAACTGTTCTCATGGAGCCATGTTTTAGCCATGTTTAACTGTGAGGCTATGGCCATTCTTACTGTCTGGATTTATCAGTATACGCATAAACCAGCCACTGGAAGAAGAGTAAGAGGCCTCACAAAAAGAATTCTGGTCCATCGTGACAGAATGAGGTCAACTCCACTGAAATGTTTGATTATATATGGATAGCCTCCCATTCCATGTTGGGTTGATACAAAATACAACCGCTTTTCTAAAGGAAATTTTACAATATTCAGTATTGCTTGATCTAACTTCTCATTAAGAAAAACACAAAAAAGCAATAGCAAGCAGATGTGCTTAGATGTTTTTTGAGTATTTTGACAATGAAATTTTAAATTTAAATATACTGTTTAATACTGACTTAAACAGTTTCAGAGCCATTATACATCCAGAAGACATGAAGAAAATTTGATTGTGATAAACTGAGGGACTGAAGAGTTCACAGTGTTCTTACCTCATGTTTTCTTTAGTCGCTCCTATTGATCACGTATATGGTACGCTTGGTATTGTGGGAGCTACCTCCACACAGCGGTACTCTGACATATCAAAGCTGAGAGAAGAGATCGAGGGACGAGGATCATTCACTTTCTTTGCACCAAGTAATGAAGCCTGGGACCAATTAGATTCAGTAAGTGTATGTCTGTGTGTGTGTATGTGTCTGCATGTCTGTGTGCATTTGCATGATTTAAGCATGCTAGTGTGGGATAAATTGAATTGGAAACAATGTTGAGATTTCAGACATAAAAGGACGTAATACAAGTAATAATGAAATAATCTACATGTTTAACATACATTTCTGAAGCTAGAGAGGCTGGGTTTACTTTCAGGAGTACTAAGCAACTGTAATTGCTTCTTATTTAAGCACTTGCATGACACATATTAGTGTTGTTAATTTTATTAACATAGTTTCAGGAAAACTAGGAATTCCACCAGCTGCATGACACATGGCTGTACATTGTCAGTAATTCAGGTATCCTTCTTTTGGTAATGATTTTAGTTAAATAAACGTTGAATTAAATCTCCTCCAATGACTTGTCAGTCATAAAGCCTTGTTTTCCATTTGTGAGCAAATCAGACTTAGGGATCATTTAAGTAGAGCCAGATTTAAATGCATCAAAGTTGTCTTCCCTAACAGATGCTGAATATGTTGAAAGCATATACTAAGGTAAAACAATATGTACATCTTTCTGGGTGGAAGAATGTTTTAAGCTTCTAATTAATTAAATTCCTTTTTTTCTTCAGGAAATTCACAGGAATTTGGTCGATAATGTAAATATTGAGCTGTATAATGCTCTCCACCACCACATGTTAAACAAGCGCATGTTGACAAAAGATCTTAAGAATGGCATGACCCTTGTGTCTATGTATAACGGCCAGAAATTGCTTATTAACCATTATCCTAATGGGGTAAGTCTATTCTCTTTTTTCCCCCTAATATATTTATTTAGTTGTAGCCTTTATTTCCTTTATTTCCTTATATAACTAAAGAAAATATACTGTTTACCACCTATCAAGTCAGTTGCCACTGACAAGAATCAATATTCTCTTGAAGAACTTTTGACTGCCGTGTGGACTAATCACTAAGAAAGAATGAGTAAACATAGTGCTGTTTAGAAATCAAAATTCAAAGGAAAATGAACTTTGTTATGAAAAGAAAGCCTTTTGTGGTCAAAACATATGATCATAATAAATTTGACAGCAAAATCTACTATTAATTGCCATTGTTTTGCTAAATAATATTAAAGCAGATCTTTTGTTTGAATTTGACTGCATGGTAGGAGCATTGAAGGTTGTAGGAAACACACACCCGTTATTTGGCTGGAAAAAAAATCATTTCTATAAATGCTAGAAACCCCCCACTTAAGTCACTAATTTGTTGTCTTAAATGCATCAAAATATTTGCTTGTCTACTGGTTGCATCACTAAAAAATAATACAATCACCATATAAGACAGATAAGAAAAACCAAATCAGAAGAACTGCAGTAAGAAATTAAACATGAATATGAAATCACGCAACCTGGATAAATGTGCTGCTATCTTTGCAGAAACTTAGGCAAACTTTCAAATCTTACAACTCCTTATTTCAAATTCTGAAAAAAACAACTGAAAGAACAACAGTGTACAGTACCTACACTGCCAGTCTATGAGAGCCAGGTTCCAAGCTTGTGATCAAATTAATGCTTAATCTTCTACTACTTGATTCTTCCAATATAGGTTGTTACTGTTAACTGTGCCAGGATCATCCATGGCAACCAGATTGCTACCAATGGTGTTGTCCATGTCGTTGATCGTGTCCTGACTGCGGTTGGAAACACCATTCAAGATTTCATTGAAGTTGAGGATGATCTTTCATCGTTTAGAGTAAGTGGACAAAACCAAAAACTCTTCTCTGTTTATTTAAGGAGGGTTTTTTATTCCTTTTTTTTATTTATATAGGATACCTGGAAGTAAGAAGGGTTAGCTCCATAAGAGAGAAAAATGTATTAAATTAAGAGCCCCAGCTAATATTGCAAATCTAGCTATATAGAAAGGCAACGTCAACAGGACAGAATGTGTCCCTGTACATAAAAAGTGTCTTCTCTTCAAGTGCTGAGAAAACGAAACATGAGCATGAAGTTACAGTGTCTGGTGCTACATAAATAAGAATGATTTCAAAATGGATGATAAAAAATGGTAAAGACACCAAACAAATTTCTGAACCTGACTCATGGCAAGTTTTAGAGCACTAGTAGACGCACATAAGAAGGATTTTACTTGCACAGAGGAAGTATGATTAGAAATTGTCCAAGTTTCTAATTTTTCCATCTTCTGAAAAATGTGTCTGCACAGTATAATGGGATTTTATGCTGCATATTTAAAAAGATATGTCATTGGTTTGCAAATAACTGTTGTCCTTTTCCATCTTCCATCTCTTTAGCAAATGCAAAAAGCTAATTTAAATGCAGAGGTGGAAAGGTGGACAAGATTCTCTGAATCCCTCAAACCCAGTTGATGCCAGTTACAGGAAAACACATTTAATCTCTTTAAAAAGCGTAATATAAAACCCAATACTTTCTAGTTTTCCACTAAAAAAATTCCTCTGTCAATTAATTTTTTCATCTTTCTATAACATTCATGATTTATCTTTTAAAACACTGTGATCTCAGTCTAGCATTAAAGTGTCTGCAGGCATGAGGTGAAACTAGACAGATAATGTATTTTGATAATATTTCAAATAATCAGCATTGAAAGAAAAAATTATATTTTAGGCTCCTGCCATTACATCAGGTGTCATGGATATTCTTGGAAGACCTGGGCATTACACACTCTTTGCTCCTACTAATGAAGCTTTTGAGAGACTTCCAAGGGGAGTTTTAGAAAGAATCATGAGTGACAAGGTGGCTTCTGAAGGTATTTAAACTTTTCTGCAAATGAGAAATATGAATCAATGGATCAGGAGGCAGAAAATACATTATCCTTAAAGCTCTAGAATTAAGCATCTTTACTTTCATGCATGTAGGAGGAGTTATTTCTTCTGTCTCTAATTTTTCCACTTGCCTAAGGATAGAAAGTCATTGAAAACAGTCTCCAAAACAGTTTAAAGGGAACTGGGAAAATATAGGCACAGTGACTTTCTAATAGTTCAGCTGCATATGTCCGATCAACATTCCTGTCCCTAGAAATTCAGGGCTATCTGAATATGAAATTCTCTCATACCTTTTGCACAGCCTGTGGAGTTTTGTACTTGTAGGTCCTTTTGGAGCACATCATATGCAGTCACCAGCAGATTGTAGTATAACCAACATAGTTTAAATAATATAAGGGATGTCAACTAGTTTTGACCATAAATGTTGTTTAGAGGCCTACAGTATCATTACATGTAAATAAGGTATCTGTGAGTGAAATTAATTAAAAATAGTGTGGCTAGAATAATTCGTTCCACACCTGTATGTGAATTTTACTCATATGGATATCTGTCCAAACACCTGCATGTATTAAATTCCTGGTCTTTTCTCTGCAGCTCTCGTGAAATTCCATATATTAAATACTCTCCAGTGCTCTGAAGCCATCACAGGTGGAGCTGTCTACGAAACCTTGGAAGGAAACACTGTTGAAGTTGGTTGTGATGGTGAAAGTCTGACTGTGAATGGAGTGAAAATGGTGAAACGCAAAGATATTGTGACAAGCAATGGCGTTATCCACCTCATTGATCAAGTGCTAATTCCTGATTCTGGTCAGTGATGTGTATGAAAAACTTGCTGCACTGAAGATATTCTCAATAACCTTACCCAGATTCCCTCAGATATATAGTTATGGATAAGGATGGAGAGTCCAAATCAGGAATAAGAAGATACTGTGTGCTAAAATGCCTTTTTTTAATTCTTTATTTGCAGCCAAACAAGTAATTGAGCTTGGGGGTGCTCAGCAGACTACATTTACGGACCTGGTGGCACAGCTAGGTCTGGCATCTTCTCTAAGGCCAGAAGGCCAATACACTCTCCTGGCACCTCTGAATGGTGCTTTCTCAGGTTAGTAGCCCTAAAAGATCTTGTCAAAATAAACAAAAATATATGCTACCCTGACAGTTTTCCAAATTACCCCCAGTACTTCTTCTAAATCTCACTGCAAGAGCATCATAGACAAATACAATTACTTCATCTTTTCAAATTACAATTCAAATACCTCATAGAAAGACAAAACAAGCCTAACCACCAGACTGCACAGCTTGTTTTCAGTCATATCATTTGCTAATGGAAATATTAGCACTAAAATAAGATACAAAATATACACAAAAGATTCTAGAAAAGGAAAGATATGAACTGCCAGTTTTCTTAATCTTTACATTACTTCCATTAGACTCAAAACTTATTTATTCTCAGAAAATGTATGTGGTGGTTTAATTCCAGCCAACAGCTGAGTACCACACATCCACTTAATCATTTTCCTCTTTTCCCCCACTCTGGAATGGGGAGGAGAATCAGGGGAAAAAATATATATAAATAAACCTCAGAGGTTTAGATTACAACAATTTGATAAAGGTAACAAAGTAAAATAATAATATTAATAATAGTAATATTACTAATAAGAGTAATAATAATAATAAGAATAAAGCATAATTAAAGCCTAAGAGAAACAGGTGATGCATGATACAATTACCCACTACCAGCTGATCTATGCCCAGCCAGTGACTGGCACCTCCCGGCCAACTTCCCCCAGTTTATATACTGGGAATGACATTCTATGGTACGGAATATTCCTTTGGCCAGTTTGGGTCACCTGTCCTGGCCATGATTTTTCCAGCTTTTCCTGCACCTGCCCTCTGGCAGAGCATAAGACACTGAGATGTTCTTGGCTTAAGGTGAGTGCTGCTCAATGACAACAACCAAAAAAACATGAGTGTTATCAACATCAGACTAATACTAAACTCATAACACAGCACTGTAGGACCTGCTAGGAGGAAATTTGACTCTATCCCAGTTAAACCCAGGAAATATAAGAAAGTTAGTATTTCTCAGTACATTAAAACAGAGAGAAACTAATATAAATATATTGTAAAACAAGTCTTTGTATATTTGCAGAAGTGACCTCACGGACATCTTGCCTTTTCTGAAAGAATTAAAAGTGTTGTCTAACTACCACGGAAAAAAATTTGGATCAATTTTAGGTGCACATATGGAAATGACTAGTTCTAATAGAAATTACAGCAGTAATTCAGAAGATGGAGCAGGCTCACATATCAACCAGCAGGCATATTAGTTATAGTAATTAATCATGGCTGTGTCAAAAGTTCTTGACTAAATTTGAGGAATGGTCAAAACAATTTGCCTTCTGTATACACAGACCTCCACACTTTAAATCAAGCATTTCAGAGAAAGATTCAGTATTTACAGAGTCTTTTAACACTATATGAATAAAAATTCACTATATAAATTACTATACATTAATATCTAAATGGCTTTGTAGATGACACCTTAAGGCTGGATCAACGTCTTCTTAAAACAATCCTGCAGAATCACATTATAAAAGTGAAAGTTGGGCTCAATGAACTGTACAATGGACAAGAGCTGGAAACAATTGGAGGAAAACTACTTAGAGTCTTCGTGTATCGCACAGTAAGTGAATGAGTCTTTCTAAAAATGTGCATCCAACTATGAAGATGGAGAGTCAATAAAAGGCAAAGCTGAATAAACCCCCAAACATTTATCATTATGACTATCTAGTAAAAAATGCTTAAACTTTTAAGATAACAAAAGATGAAAATCTGATCTTTCTCAATCTGAGTTTTGTTTGCATGGAGAACCTTTTGGGAAAATGCAAAGGAATTTCAAATTGGGTGTTCAGTTGATTACAAATTTTTCAAGCTCATTTTTCGAACTAATTAAGAACATTCTCAGGGGGAAAATGCATACAAAAAAATCAAGTTTTAAAATATTTGCACCATGCTATTTTATTAGAGATTTTGCTATTTCTGGTTTCTCAAACAATGCCAAATTTCCTGGCAAGAACACACGATTTGACTGTAGGAAATACATTGGTTCTTATTTTTAGCATTGTGTAAACAGCTACACCTGTTTCTCTTTCAATAAGGCTGTATGTATTGAAAATTCATGCATGGTCAGAGGAAGCAAAGAAGGAAGAAATGGTTTTATTCACATCTTCAGACAGATCATCAATCCAGCAGAAAAGACATTGCATGAAATGCTGAGAAATGATAAGCGTTTTAGGTGAGTAGCAATATTGACAGAGCTGAGATTTTCCTCCAGAGGGTAAGTGTATATACAGCACAGCTGGTCTGAGAAGAAGTTTTGGCCTGTGAGCATGTGAGTTGTTGGAGTTTTGAGAGCAGGGATGGCAGAGAAGGGTTTATTATCTACACAAATAACACAAACGGAAAAAAAATGTAGTGGAAGAAAAAGTCTTCTCCAGCTGTATGCTGAAAAGGCTTCCACACTATGCTAGAATGGTTTTTTATGGCACAAAGGGTTGTAAGACACTAGAATGAGAGGAGCAAGAGGACAGAAGGAATTGAATGATACATCCAGAGCTATAAACGCAATGGACTCTGGAATTTTAATTAATGAGCAGTGCAATTCCATATGGGTACAGTAGGATTGCATACCTTTCCAGTACTTATTTCTGTCCCTTTCCTGCAAGTATCTCAATACTTCTAGAGCAAGAACTATCCTTTGCATCCTCCTTTTATCTGTTCAATCTGCAGGGGTTTTTATTTGATGAATCCTGTTCTCATCCAGGCTGCCAGCATATTTTTGCAAATGGTTTTTCCTCTGTCTGCTACTTTTAAGGCTGTCGTTATCTTTTTTTTTTTTTCCCCTCATTTTCCTCTTACAGTATTTTTACTTCTGGGAAACAGAAAGTGCTTGAAAGTGTTTGAAATTTGAAACACTATCAGACATAAAAATGGGGGAACTAAGTACCTGGACCCAATTATAGTCACCACCTTTCAACAAAATGTATTTGTGGTTTGTCTGTTTGTTGTAAACAGCATTTTCCTCAGTCTGGTGAAAGCTGCAGATCTGGATGATGTTCTGTCACGGCCTGGACAGTGGACTCTGTTTGTCCCAACTAATGATGCCTTTAAAGGTTTGACTGATGATGACAAGGACATACTGATAAGTAAGTAACATTAAAAAAAATCTGGAATTATAAGCAAAGTAAAAGTGATTGGAGAGGCGAATAATGCACTGTCACACAAAAGTTATCTGCTGAAGCAGTTTACCTTTTGTATAGAGCAGGTCATAGGAATCCCCTAAATTATTTCCTTCTTGGGCATAGAGAAAATGTCTTTTTGGAAAAAAAAATCCAACCTGATAGTTAAACTTAAATTTCACTCCTCAATATCTTATTCCATAGTGTTGCTTCCTTCTATTACTTTTTTCTCTTCAATTCAGAACTTGAGATTGTCCAAGGCAAATGCCATATTGGACTGATTCTGTAGTTAACAAGACAATTTTATTTGCCATTCTGCTTTTCCAGGAGCTTTATGCACCATTTTTTCTATCATTGCGACTCAGTTACTTAATGTTTTCCTTGGCCCTCATAATTTTTTTACAGCACATTTTTGTTGTGGTTTTTTTTTTGGCAGATTACTTTCTAGAACTCTGTCTTGTTTTCTTTTAAGTCTTTATGTTGCTTTCTCCATAAAGATTAAACCTTAAAGTATATAACTTTTATAACGAATATAAAGAAATTCTTTGTTTCTCTATAAGAAAGATACAAACCAAGGATTATTTTAACCAGTAACTATGGTGGCATAGTTAAAAGGTAATCTGATAGTTGGTGCAAAAATCTTTGGAGTGGCCACGTTTAGGCTTTTCATATAACTTAAGGCTCTCTATGAATGGTCCAGTCACAAAATATCAGTGCTAATTTTACTAGGAAGAAAAAGATCATTTCACTGTATTTCAGCAGTGAAGTAAATTGCAGTATTATCAGCAATCAGAGCTGAAAACAGAGGGAAAAAAAGGAAAATGTTCACCGAAAGAGACATCAGGAAAAGAATATGACCAGACAAGATTCCCATTGCAGTTTCATCAAGGCTGGAACTCCAAATAACACCTAATATCAAAATGTAATTCTAGCATTAAATTTAGAATGATCAATATTCCATGTAATGGCAAACAGATGTGTTTTAAAGCTTCTCTGCTTGGTACACTGTCTCCTGGGGATGTTATGGTTTTTCTGCAGCACATCCTATGACTCTCAGCATTCACAAACCAGAGACACCTATCAGGACATTAACTTGGGCTAGAGAATACATTTCTTTTTTAAGACAGTCTTGAAAATATTGGATTTTTTTTTCTTTTTGTCCTACATAGGAATGTCAAACTTTGAAATATGGAAATCATCTCTAAAATAGGGTGGTTTCTCCCTTTCTCAACTTCTCCAAGCTGCTTAGGTACTCTGCAAGAGCAGACAAACCCAGCACTTCTAATTGCCCCATTGATTCTTTTTCTGTTCTTTTGTAGAAGATTTCTCATAGGATCTTTATAATTATGTTCTGAGTACCTTTTTGTCATATAGTTGGTCTTTTTCCCTCTGTCATCATTTTAACAAATCCAAATTGTATGTGTGCATGGTATTTTCATACATATACTTCATTCTAGCTCAAGTCTGTGAAAATCCTTAGAATTCACCCAAAAACTATCCTGTACCACTTAATTTTTATTCCTACTTTTTTATTTTTTATATAGGAGACAAAAATGCTCTCAGGAATATTCTTCTTTACCACTTGACACAAGGAGTTTTCATTGGAAGTGGCTTTGAGCCTGGTGTAACAAATATTCTTAAAACCATCCAAGGAGGAAAACTCTACCTAAAAACAGTTAAGTGTAGAAAATGTCTCCCTGCTACAACCTTTTAACAGAGATTTGATATTCCATGTCTATCCACATTATAGAATGGCATGCCTTTTTCCAAAATATAAAATATAATATAAATAGGGTTTGGGGTTGTTTTCTAATGTCCCTGGTAACTTGGGCTCTCTTTTGTTCCTTTATTAGGTGAATGATACTCTTCTGGTTAATGAACTGAAATCAAGAGAATCTGATCTCATGGCAACAAATGGGGTCATTCACGTCATTGACAAACTCCTGTATCCAGCTGGTGAGTATTATTTCATGAAATTTGTACCCACTCTTTTCAATCTATTTACATGCTATGTAACTGCAATAACTTTTTTTTAAGTTAATTAATTTAAAGATACAATTCCTATGTGGAATTTGAAACATTAAACTCACCTCAATGCTGATTTTGTGGAAGAACCTTGCTTGAAAAGCTTGAACAGATGTTGAAATTTTATGAAAGTAAAGTATATGAAAGACAAGACTGGCCAAAGACTGGCTTTTCTGCTGATATGGAATATTATATATCAAGTACACACTTGTGTCAGTGTTTGAGAATGATTGCTTCTTCTGATCTCTGTAAATCGAAGTAAAATGCACACAGTTTTATATTTCCTCTTACATGCCTGCTTCTTTTGTCAGAACTGCCTGTTGGAAATGATCAGCTGCTCACAATATTGAAGAAGTTGATTAAATACATTCAAATTAAGGTACTCTTTCAACAGTTATCCCTCTGTCTTTCTGGTAGGATCTGTGAAACTGAGCACATTATTAGTCATAAGTGATTCTCTGGTCCTTTCTTTCTTCAGCAGACAACATATTCAATAACTCCCAGTTACCCAAATATAATCATGAATGATACCCTGCACTCAACAGTTGTGTTTTTCAATGCCAAATAATCATAGAATATTTGCATTTGAATAACTTCAGTGTGAATTGGCCCAAATCTGCACTTTAACTTTATCACTCTTGGAAAACAAATCATTTATTTGAAAAAAATACCAAGTGACTAAATTCTTATGCCATTAGAGACAGCAGTGTCAATAACCTGTGAAGAAAAGTTAGGCATCCTTGTCTATCTCAGCTATCTCTTGAGATTACATTTTCCTTCAACAATGAATTAAAGAACCTAGACAAATAGCATCGCCAAACTTTTAGGTCAACGAAGCAGTGAATCCTACCCACGCTCACTAGGAAACTATAAGGCAAATACTACTTTTTTAAAATGTTAAATAAATTGCTTTTCTGTTTTTATAGTTTGTTCGTGATAGTACCTTCAAAGAGATTCCACTGACATTTTACAGTAAGTTCATTTTAAATACTTCCAGATGGATTGGATATTGCTTTTTAAGTGGTGCCAATTCCAATTTGGAATTGTGCATCTCTCTTTCAATAAAGAAAAAAGCAATTTCTGGAAAAGTAAGATGGGCCAATGAAGAAAAGGAAGAGAAAGACTCAAAGTAGAATGTTTCTGGCTGCTGTGCTACTGTATTTTTCCCTTTCCAGATGTGTGACTGGAAAGTAACCCTGAAGTAAGCTGTTCAAAGTCTTGGGGTAGACAAGATACATATGGAAAAGATTGTTTTTCAGTCTTTAGCCAAGGTTCAGTGCTTGCTGCATAACAGAGTTCTATCTCTCTCTAAGATGCAGCACTGTACTATACTCACTCTTCAAGATGCAGCATTGACTGTGTGCTGATACACTTTCTTTTTCATAAATATTTCCAGAGGGACAGAGTGTACCTCTTGTCCCTGTTTCCCATATGTGCAAATACAAGGCTTGAATGGGAGACATTTGTTCAGAATATTTTCTCTCTAGGGAGCAAATGTAAAAAACCACCCCTTTTAGCTCTCTTGCAGACTTTCTCAAGGTTTGCATTTAATTTCTGAATGTAGAGTATGTGTTGAAACAAGCTGTTAGAGGACAAAGATCCTGCTGTAGGCAACAGGAATTTAGACAAAGGATTAAATTCCAATGGAGTTCTACCCATATTTTACAGTAGAAAGTGAAACCATCAAAATAGACTTTTGAAAATTGGGAAGGGACATACTGAAGTTAAAAATCCCCTGGAACAAAAAATGGCGGAATTCACCTTGATTACAAGTTGAATATGAGCCAACAGTGCCCCACAAGCCAAAACAACCAACCCTGTCCTAGGGGGCATCAGGCACAGCAGGGCCAGCCGGGCAAGGGAAGGCACTGTCCTACTCTGCTCTGCATTGGGGCAATCTCACCTTGAGTGCTGGGGGCAGTTTGGGGAGCCAGTTTTGGACCCAGTGTCCAGAGGAGAGGGACCAAGATGGTGAAAAGTCTTAAGATCAAGACTTTTGAGGAGATGATGAGGTCACTTGGCTTGTTCATTTTGGGTAAGAGAAGGCTGAGTGGTGACCTCATTGCTAAGCAGTGACCCCATCGCAACCCATGCCTTCCCCAAGAAGGGCAGTGGAGGGGGTGTGCTGGTCTGCTTTATGATGACCAATGACAGGACACGAGGAAATGGAATGAAGCTGCTTTGGGAAAAGTTCAGACAGGACATAAGAAAAAGGCTCTTCATCCAGAGAGTGGTTGGTCACTAGACCAAGTTCCTCAGGAAAGCGGTCACAGTATCAAGCATGGCAGAGTTCAAGGTGCTCATGGACAACACCTTAGGTCATATGGCTTACTGTTAGGTAGTCCTTTGAGAAGAAGGAAGCTGGACTCGATGATCCCTATGCATCTCTTCCAGGTTGAGATACTCTATGATTCTACCTCCCATGGTCAGTGAGAGTAGCCCAGGAAGCAGTGCCTGCAAAAATTACATTAGAGAAGTCAAGTGGACATCTAGAAAGCTGTAGCTGTGGGTTTAGTTGAATGAAAGACTAGGAAGGCTGGAACCTCTATTAGTGTGGGCTTCTCCAGTGGATGGTATGAGTCAAATCACTATCAGAGGTGTTCAATGAATACTTGAGTCTGTCCTGGGTGTAGAGGGACAACTTGATCTCCCAATGGCATATTTTCTGTGATGTTCTATCTATAGTTCTGAATGCCAGAAGGTTTCCTGTGTGTGCCTGATCATCTCCCTAATGAAAAGAGCAATACTCAGGCATAAGACATGTCAGAAAATTGTGCAAAACTTTGTGTGGGTAATTGTACAAGCCCTCTCTATTATATACCATACATCATCACAGGTATCATGACCCATAGGTTTCATAAGGCTCCAAGGCAAATACTGTATCAGCAAATTCTGTGACCTGAGTGGATCACCATTTCACAATCAGAACCCAGATTCATACTCTAGACCCTTTTGAGTTGCTGTTCCACCCATTAATATCTATGATTTTATCCACATCCTTATGAGCAGACCAAATCTAACTGATCGTTCCCTCATAGAAATTGTAAGAATGGAATGCACTGTATATTCCATTTTCTATATTTTCAGAAATTAACATAATTGAAAGCAACGTCCAGCCTATCATCACAAAGGAAGGTAAATGAGGCCCGTGATATATATATATTTCTGCATATGTTCATATACATATTCAGAATATATATTGAATATATTTCTTTAACAGGATGCATTTTATACCTAGTGATGCTAGGATGCTAAGCACTTTGCTGAAAAAGCAAAGATACAAATATTGCAATTAGAACTGACTGAAATATTTTCTGTTAAAAGATTATCCACAGTTTTTCTCCCCAGATGAGTTTTCTCCTTTTTCTATGGGTATTTAAAAATATCTTATATAATCTTTTTTCAAACCATTTATTTTATCAGGTTTTTTTTAGTTAAGACATTTCCTTTTTTAAAAATTAAAACAGATATTTTGAAGTAGATATGTTTCTTATATTTTGAAGAAAAAAAAATTGGTTCATTTTTCTATAATTTTCAATCAGTTCTAACTACCAATATCTGTTGGGTGCCTGAAAATGATATCTACCCAATCTCTGTTTTTTATATTTCTCCATACAGAAGCATGACTTAAAGATAAGTAGTGGGACTGAAGAGAAAAAAAATGTGGGGATGAAACTGCTGAAATCATTTGTGATTTACAACTTAAGTAAAGCTGATGAGATCCAGCTTCCCATTGAAATAAAAATGCTGAAAGAGAATTTGTTTTATCTGAACTGAGAAAGGCAGTTAAAAATGTCATGGAAATAATTTTATCCAGACTGCTTAATCAGAGTTTCTGGGAGGACTTCTTCCAGAAGAACTGACAAATGCTTACTTTTTCAGGAGCTTGCACATGCTTCATCCCATTTAGGATTAGAGGCCATATAACACATATGCTGATCTTTGTTGTCTAGTCTCCATCATTAAATCAGATCCACAGTGCAATATAAATGGATAGATTATTTCATATGGTAATTCGTCCAAGCTATTTTAGAAATCTTCCTATGGTGAGGGGGAATCACTCTGAAAGTTCCTCTTCTGCTCTGTTAAACCTGGAGACAGAAATATAGGTGATGTATAGACAGAATATATATAGTTTAGGTGATTTACAGTTTAGAAGTTGAAAATTAACTGAAATAAAATTGTCTTTTAAAGAAAAAATGAAATGTCTGAGCACTGGTACAGTCAAATGTAGAACTAAATTTTATTCACCAAACAAGAAAAAAAAGTTATTGAGTATTGAAGGGCTACTCCTTTTAATTTCCATTACAGTAGTTCTGCTTTGGGACACACTCCAGTGAATGATCTCTGGCCAGTGTAGCCTTTCTGCTGATAATTGATTCAGATATAGACCAAATAAAACCAATTCTGTCACTTCTGAGCTTTCTCAACAACAGTAGTGAGTGGCAGATGCCATCAGAACCACATAAATCCACAACAGTCTGTAGATAGAAGCTGGCAAAGTTCAATGTTAATTTTTGTCAAGAAGTTCTCCTAGATCATGATGCAAGGGAGATTCCCACTAAAAAATATTACATCTCTCCCCACCAAGTTTAGAGCAGGATGTGTGCTTTTCCTGTCTCAGTGGTTTCTGCTTGTGCTGTGTTTCCATTTTTTTGTCCCTGTGCAAGTATGGGATCTAAGAGATTAAACAGATGTAAAGAGTTAAATCTGACCAAAACTCAAATCTCAACAATAAAACATTCAAAGGATTGATCCTAGACTAGGCAATATAGCTGGTTATGCCTTCAGCTTTTGGTTTGCACACATCTGCTGTATCAGTCACACAAAAAGGTACAGTTATTGAGAAATGTAAAAATAAAGCATTTATAAACATTCATAAATACAACTTTTACATTATTTCATTTATATTCATCACTTGTATCAATGTAAATTGATATTTAATGGATTCTCAACATGCAAAAAATTCCTCTAGGTTTAAAACAGAAGTAAGGGAATCTTCTAAGACAGTTTCATTAAAATATTTATAAATATTTTTCATTCAGACCTGTTAAAAATAAAAGAAGTGACGCCTTGTTCAGATGTTTAGAATTCAGAGTAGATTAATAGAGGTCTATAATAACAGAGAATCTTTATGATTCTATCGTATCATCTCATCTGCAGCAAATAAAAGAATTATTTATCTCATAATTCCAACTTATGCAATCATTTGCTACTGAAAAAAAACCCCAAAACATTTTTATTTTTTATTATTGAAGGTAGCCTAAACTGACTGTTTTTAACAATTAACAGGAGGCACACATCTTTAAAAGCTGTTGTTAAATCCTAATCAGTAATTACAGAATAAAAAAAATCAATACACAGTTGACTACTAAAATTCATATGAAGATATTTAAGGAAAGTAAAATAGCTTGATTATGCTAAGTTTCTGTTTCTGAATAAGGAATAAAGAAAGTCTGTTTTACAGCAGCTTCTTAAGTAGGAGTCCCGCAGCACTCATTAGAGAAGAACTATGTTATTATTGCTAATTGATGGTATGTTCCTAATTTATCCAGTATCTCCTGCCTTAGCATGTCAGACAGAGATACATTTGAATCAGTGTAATCAAGATGACCTCACCCATGATAAGGATAGCCAGTAATGCTGATAAACATCAGCCATTCCAGCTGATCTCAGAAGTTTGCTTTTTGTTTGTTTGGTTTTTTTAACCACTGGCAAAATCTTAAATACAAAGGGAAAAAAAAGCCACATAAAAAACCATCAAAACAAAAAATAAAAGAAACTCCAAAACTACAAGTAAAAGTACTTCCAAAGCAATAAATAATAAAAATAATTAAAGAAATAAAAGCTCTCACTATGTAGATTGCATGCTGATCACTAATGGAGTAATAGCTATAAGATAGCTGCAAAAATGCAGAGTAGCCTTCTTACCAATATATATAGAAAACAAATTTTCTTTCTGCTGCTGAGGATCTGGTTTATTGCCTGGAACTTGTCAACATATGTTAAAAATATCATATACACAAAATTAAGAAATAAACAAATTGTGGAGAGTAAGTGTACGATAGGATCTGTATTTAAGATCTTGTGGGAGGAAACACAAGACTGTACAATGTTGCCACAAATAACTTCTCAGATTTAAACAGCCCTCTATTACAACCAACTGGTTTATCTAGAGCAGAGAGAGAAAATGCAAGCCTCATCTCACCCCCATGGAATACTGTAAGCATTTTATGACTGTTTGTAACATGTTGTTTTTTTTCCTATGTCACAGACCCATCTATCACACAGCTCACTAAATTAATTGAAGGGGAACCTGAGTTCAAAATAGTCAGGGAAGGGGAGACAGTAACTAAAGTGATTCATGGAGGTTGGTATACTTTCAGCAACTCAATTTGTATTAGCATTCACTATTCCCCATCAGTTTATACTTTATCTAGGTGATTCATATTAGACAGCTGTACTGTTTTTATCCAGACCTTTGTGAAGTGCTGCAATTTTATTGCATCATCTGCTTTTTCATTCTCATGTATTTCAAAAAATTGGGGTTATTCCCCTAGTTATGTTCCATAGCTGCAGTCAAGACATTTTAAAAATACTCTGCATGCTGACATAACATGTCTCCATCAGAATTATTTGCTCATTTCTGTCCTGCAATCAAATATGTAGTATGTGATTCTATGATTAAAAGGCAATTTTGTCTGAAAGAGAGGTAAACCTTGCCTTCTCTTTGCTGAGGGCATTGAGACATTCACATCTAGGATGGTTTTAAACAAAAAATCATGTGATCATCCTAGATTTTGAGTATGTTTAGTTCCTGGTCTCGGAACATTCTTATTTTTCGTAAAATATTCTATGGTATTTCCTTCTGTGCTTCAGTCAGTTTCCACATCTCACAAAGAACACTTGCAAGTTCATCACTTGATTAATGCCTTGAATTTAAAAATCCTTGTAGAACCAATTATTAAAACATACACCAAAATCATTGATGGACGACCTGTGGAAGTGACAGAGAAAAAAGTAACAGAAGAAAGAATTATTCAAGGTAAATTAAGCTAAGATATTAATTCTAAAGTCCACCTTTGCATACAAAAGTAACATATCCTAAGTCCTGTCCTAGTGCCTAAACTGCATTTCCTTGACAGATGAATTTTCCCTAATACTTCCCACTGTCTCTGTAAGGCTGGCCATGTGTCCTACACACACATATACATAAATGGCAACAATATTTTAACAGCATGCAAAACTATGAAAATTTGTCTCCTTTTTTTGAGTTTTTATTTTCATTTATTTGCTAATGCCTACTTTTGCAAGCTTCTTGCTACTATTTCACAACAAGACTGCTCTTATCACATATTTGTACTCTGCCTTGCTTTAGAAGGAAACCTTTTTTTTTTTTCTGAACTTCTGGATTATATATCTCCAGGAAGGTTTCATTTTACCAAACGTAGATGTTTAATGTGTAGATGCCTAATTTTGCATGTCATCCCAGACTCCATTGAGAACCATTTCAGAAAAAAGGGAACTTTTTCCCCGAAAGGCGGGAACTTGATCTGACATCCACAAGTTAGACACTTGGATACAGCTAATGTAAGATAAAATCAAAATGCATCTGCATCCCTGGATTTTCTCAAACAAAAGCTCCCAAGTTCCTTGGCCAATTTCAACTGTATTTGACCTACTACAGAGCTATTTCTTTGAGCATCCTAGAAACTGATAACTGGAGTGAGGCATATTTAAGCATAGTATGTGATATATGGAGTTCTCTATCCACACTTTTTGATCACCTTGCTTAAATATCAATTTGAATGCCGCCATTAAAATTCTGTCTGCTAGAGAGCTTGTAAGGAAAAGACACTGTTATAACAACATATTGACTTAGCTGTAAGTCCTAACATTAAGTTTATTTAGAAAATATTGAAATTCAACCACAGTCATTTGAGAAAGACATAAATAAAAAATCATGGATAAGTTATTATTATACAACTTCTTACTAGAATGAAAATAACTGCATGAAAGGCATTAGTGGTTTCTGAATAAATCTGGGACTATTTTCTGGCAAAAATTTTAGGGGAGACAAATAAAATACAGTTTTCTCAATTCTCGGATTCAAGTTTCACTAATATCCCACATGAAATGGTAAATATAATGCAAAATGTCAGCATTTCAGACCTGTATCTCCTTGTTTTCAACCTGTAGAAACTGATAAGGAATCTCAAATGTTAAGTCTTCAAATGATTCATATCAGTAACAAAAGCAAAAATGTCTTATTTGCAACAGTCAATTCAGACTAATCATGGACTTTGGAAAAATCTGATCTACAACCTAACATAACAGTGTGTAAAATTGTGTCTTACTCTAAAAATGTAAGCAGGTAAGTACTGTAATTATGATAAATCTGCCAAATTTCTTTCACAACGAATTCTAACTACTCTTTCAGTTTTAACTACTCTTAGTAGTAGTTTTAACTACTCTTTCAGTTTAATTTCAGAAATGGTAAAAAATAAAGTTATCATATAAACAGATTACAGCATATTAACCATGGTATCACCATATGTATTAAATGGGAAAAAATAATTTAAAGGACATACCTGTTATATCACATAAAACCACTATCTTATAAATTTTTTTCCAGGTCCTGAAATAAAATATACGAGAATTACTGCAGGGGGTTCAGACAATGAAGAGAAGTTAAAGAAAATCCTTGAAGAAGGTTAGTATGCTTGTTTTGTTTTATTTCTTTAATACATATATATCTCTATATATAATGCAAATAATTACAGAATAGATATTCCATGTTTTAAAAAATGATGCTCATATTGCAAAATCTTACCCAGAGATTAAACCTCAGAACCCTCCAAATGTAATATTCTGGTTTGAGCCCTTGAATTTCATAATTCAGTCAGCTCTAGAGTTGAGGCTGCCTGGGTCTAATATATAGCTATGCTGTATATTAGAAATATATGCTATGTTTGTCATAAAATATGATGTTTCCAGTGTTTATGTGGAATTTGATAACATAACATGGAATTTGATAACTTAACATGAATTTTTAATTTTTAACTTTTTTTAAATGCTATGACAGGATTGTATATGCTCTTGTGGGATTGCCAAATGTTTTCTGTAAATCAATTTTTTTGCCATAACCTGTATCCTATCAGAGGTTACCAAAGTGACCAAATTTATAGAAGGTGATGGTCATTTACTGGAAGATGAAGAAATCAAAAGACTTCTGCAGGGAGGTAATTCAGTGTATTATAACTAACATTTTTGCAACAGGTTATGATAACTGAAACCCCTCTCAGATATGTTGAACTCAACATTTTAAAGACTGATGTAGTTGAAGTGGAACTTTAATGGAAAAAATAGAACACTGTATTCCACTGCCAGATATCTGTGAAATGGAAGCAAGCACCAAAGTTTGAGTAATCAATTTTTCAATGCCATTGATCACAGAAAAAAAATTATTTGGCTTTTTTCAGTCTTTAAAAGGTTACCTAATTAAAACTCAGGGGAGCAATGAAGATTTATTCCAATATTTTTTTTAGCAAATTTAAATCTGTGAAAAACACTCATGAAATGGAACATATTTTAACAGGCCAAATCCATCTTACTTATCAGTTCTTCAGAAATGAATGTTCATTGCCCTCAAGTTAATAATTAAAGGCATGTTTAACATCTTCTTTAAATGCTTACAGGTGATGGATATCCAGACATTAACTTTAATTCTCTTCAAATACAGCATTCCAAGGAATGGTTTTCTTTCCTTCTTGCTCTCCTAACTCTAACATAGTTTTGGCAGTATATAACCAGTAGCTGTAGAAAATTAGTAAAAGGACTACTGCTTATGAAATTAATCTTTATTTATGAATTTGGAATGTTCTGTGCTTAATGTAGATTAGAAAAACTATCTATAATAGCAATGGGGAAAAAAAAAAAGAATTTAAGGGATATAGTTTGTGTAAATGTTTGTTTAAACCTGAGTCAGAAGATCAGAAATATGTATGGATGCTTCTCTTGACATAAATTAAATGAATCCATTTAATTTTATGTTCATTTTTCAGTAAATTACAAAGTTGTATATCAGTAAAGTAACTTACAGCCACATTTAATTCACTGAAGTCTCATCGTTTTTCAAAAGCACTATTGTGTGGATGTGACTTAAACTTCAGTCAAGTAAAAAATTTCCTGGTGGCTGAACAGCTGAACAGCCAATCACCAAAGTTAAATATGCTAGTTGATAACACAGCTAGTCTTAGATATTGCTATGAATCCTGTTGACTGTAATTCTTTGTTCTGTTTCAAACATCTGAATCTTAGTTTTACAGACCTAAGCCAGAATTCACCTGTAACAGTGGACAGAAACAGAAACTTCCAGAGAGTTTTTAATTTTATCCTAAGTATCTCAGCTATGTGAAAATATTTTCTCTCTGGAGATGCCTGTTTCTGGACTGACTGTTTAAAAGAAAAGCTGGAAATTAAAAAATTGCAGCAGAAAATTCCTCTATATACTGCACTATGTTCTACTGGTTTAAACTAGTCAACAAGGAGCAGGATCAAACTTTATCTGTAGAACTGCTCCAAACTGATAGGTCTGATGCCAGAATCGAACAATTTTAATTGTACCTGTAATCATCTTGAGATACAGAGGTATAAAATTAAATTGGCGTAATCTGTAGAGATGCATCCTAGTGCATATAGGTGTATGGAAAAGAGATAGTTTCTCTCTAGGAAATTTGAAGAACACAATATCATCTCTTGAATTCTTGCTCTTTTCCTTGCTATTATATGTTAGTTTGCATAACCATCCCGCTTTACAGAATGGACCAAGTAGGCGGATTTGTTTCTTTAATTTGATTTTTCTCTATCTTTCCCATGATATATCCAGTCAGCTATGCTTGGCTGCCATGATGAAACCTTACTATACATTTAGCCAATAAAAGCAGATACACATGCTGCTTTAGGGTTGTTGGTGATATTGGTGATAATGCTTTATGGCCCTCTTGTCTACATAAAGTTATTTTTTAATGCAAATTTCCAAATCATTTCAATTCGAGTACAGTGACAAACAAATGTATCATCAATGTCTGAAAAAATGAATGATTTTATATGGGCTTTAAATCTGCTCATAGAATATCCAGAACTGCTTAAAACAATTAGCAGTCTTTGCTGAAGCAAAACTTTAAACCAAGATTGCAATGAATGACTCATCCCTAGAGATAACATGCCTTATGGCATGAATAGCATGGTAGCCTGCAACACCTACGCCCAAAAATGATATTTTTTCCACTGAGGGCTCCTTGCATATGGAAAAATGCTATGCCAGATTTAACTCATTTGTTTTTGATGCTTACCATAGCCGGAACTGAGTACACCAAGGTTACTAAAGTAATTGAGGGAGAGCCACAGATTATCGAGAGAGAAATCAAGAAAGTCCATCTGGAAGGTTAGTCTGTCAAAAATTCAGTATGACTAAGACCTGCTTTGTCCAAAGCAATCATTCCAGGTGAGGTTTTACAGTATCTGTTCATAAAAGTTATTAGATCCGAAGTCAGCATTTTAGCAAGAAGAATTTTGTAATTGTTTTGGAAAAGAACTCATTCACTGATGTTGCAAAGAAAAATGTTTAGGCTTATCTTGTGACTAAAAGTAACTAAAAGATTTGGCAAGCATAGTAGACAAGAGGAAATGCCTAACCACAAAGCTTAGGTAAAACATTTGAAGGAACACGCACCATAAAGAATTGACTTTTCTTTAAGCAGCATATACGGAAGAAGACCACGTGAGTTGCTTTTAACTTGAGTTATTCTTGTCAGTGTAAATGTGATCTTTTGCTGCCAGGGTTTCTTAGCGTTGTGAAGGAGTGGGTGGGGTGCAGGGAATATAACCTCTGGGGTTGAGTAAATATCTCACAGGGTCTTGGAATTTCTCTACCTTCTTCCTGTTGTTAAATTAGGGAAGCTCTTGATTTGAAAAACCATAATGGAATAAAGGTCCAAAAGGAGCCAAATAGAATTCACTCTGCCTTTATACCAACAATTTGTTCTTTGAGTTTAACAGTCATTGTTTAATGATCTTCATTCAAAGTTCATAAGTAATTTGCTTAGGGTTTCTTTTGTATTTATGCCTTTTTCTAATTCTAATTCTAATTCTAATAATGCAGAATAGGTTATTCCGTCAGCCTTTGAAATAAATACATACAAAAAAATATTGGCTTTTGGAGGATGAAATTAAATAAATGTGTTTCTGCCTTTTTAATTTTGAAGTCTGTGCCAAACAGTGAAGGTTTATACATAGTGTTCGTACAGCTCCAGTCCTGAGTAGTACAAGGCAGGCTGGGGAGTCTCCTATTGCCTGAAAATGACAGATGGGTGTGATCTTCAAACAAGAGGCTTGTCTGAAAGCATAATTGTACAGACAGCACGTAAGCATGGAAAGCACACTTTGGATGGACCATATTCTGTCCTTGTCAGGGCAGTGCAGAGCTTGGAATTTTCTGCCATGGTGGTGCAGATATCCAGTGTTTAGCTTCAGCTGGAAAGAGGTCAAGCCTGTAACTCAGAGCTATGCATTTATATACCCTGTACATCAGGATGAAAAGAAAACTGGCTACAGCTTGTTAAGTGAACACACAAGTACTTCATGACTGTAAAGAAGGCAAAATTACTGCAGTAGCCATTCTGTGACAGTAACAGAAGAACTATTTCTTATGCTTGTGACGTGTTTTTCCTCCCAATGAGGAGACATCTCATTAAAAAAAAAAAGCCTCGAGATTTGATAAGAAAAAGGAAAACATGTCCACAGTTTCACTGAATAAGTGAAACAAAAATGATATATCTAATGGGGGTGGTACCTATCCAATAGCCCTTGCTCTGCTCCACCTTTTAAAGCAGAAGCCTGAGAAAATTAACTGAACCCTAAATGTGGGATCACACTATGGACTCATAATGCAGCTACAAATCAAGGCCCAAACACAGCTGGAAATATGGCCAACATCTTGTAACGTTTTCAAGCATTTTGCTTTTTACTAACTCCTGAAGTAATGTCAATGCAACAGACCTGGACATCTGCTGCCAAAAGCTGAGACCGAGTCCTGCGCCTTGACCTGAGCTTGTACTTCACTGACAGTGTCACGTGGTGTTTGATGAATGAAGAGCACAGACAAAATGCCCTGACACCTGCCTACATCATGCAACCATCTGTAGAAGATCAGTGCGGATAATGGATTAATTCATATGTTTAAAGTGCAAAAATGTTTTTAAAATGTTACTAAGATTTAATGGATGACTGCACATGAGAGAAATGTGGGAATTGTATTATAAGTATTCATATTTCAGGTGATCCAGCCAACATGCTTCTGGAACAAAATTCCTAATTTACTGAAAAATTTAAAGAACAAACTTCAAAAGTCATCAATGAGTTTCCAATATTTCTAATGAGTTTTAATTCAGAGGCTTTAGCAAATAACTTCTGACTGCAATATTTCTGTTTTCTAGAAGCACCTGTAAGGAAACCACAACCAGCCAGGAGGACACAAGGTAAAAAAAAAGAAAAGCCATATATTTAAATATTTTAACACATATCAAATATAATTCTCAGTTATTTTAAAAGTCAGGAGAGAAAAGAAAGCTCTTCAAAATACAGATTTCAAAAGAAAAAGTATTTCTGTTAAAAAAAAAGAAAACTAACAAAATCTGGGATTGCTGATTTTTTTTTATTTTTTTTTTTAATATCTGGAAACAACCTAGATTATGTGCTTTATTGAAAGAGTGTTTCAGATGCAAACAAAGCTATCAAAGCGAAGTCTGACTTTGGAGTCTCAGCAATGGGAAAATGGCACTCTGGGATTCTCCACCACAGGATTTATAACTCTCAGAATCTATGTAATTTTGTATTTGAAGAAACTGAAAGATCTGTTTAATTTCACAGCTGCCAGCCCAAGAGAGAAATGTTCAGCACCGGGCTTCATCTTTCCTTTTCACATGTCTGTTTTTCACAAGTAAATACAGCATACAGTGTTACTCTGTTATATATAATTATAGGTAATAATTAAAGTTCTTTTTCCATATTTTGCAGGAGGAGCAGCAAGAAGGAGGACAAGATTAGCTCATTCCTAAAAGCTTGCCAAGACAGAATTCACAGAATTACAAATTAACAACATGGTCTTTGAGAGGAGCTGTTTGGTTTTCTTTTCAATGAGAACATTAGAAAATGACATTGTTTTGATGACATAATGTAAACTGAACCATGAACCACAAAAAGATGTGAAGCTGCAGATACTCACTGCCAGCACAGTGCTCACTAGGAGGAGTCCATTGGAGGTGCTTTTATTGCTCCTGATAGTAAGCATTATGCAGGGTGGGATCCTGGAAGCCCAAAACCTTCTGTAGAGTCAGGATTCCTTCTTCTGCTGGTTAGTAAGTGTTTGCAGGATTGGATTAAAAAAGAGCAGGGAACAATACAGAATGTATTTTTTTATTATTATTATTTCCACTAAATAAGAAATATAAGTGAAATTAGATAATTTCTAGGAAAAAGAAAAAATAATCACCTCAGGTGACTTTTATAGTAATCTAAGGAAATATGAGATGTTAACACAGCACTTTTGGTTCAGTAGTATTGTATGCTTTTTATAAGTCAAAATTAATGATGTGTTTAAATTTGTAATACCAGTAATGTTACCTTTTCTAAGCAAACAAATATGCCTTATATTAAATGTATTTTGGTTTTTTTGTTCTACATTGCATATCCAAATGCCTTCTAGTAACTTGGCTAATGGAAGCTCTTGAAGAAAGAAAAAACCAAACATTATGAATTTCTTGCAATGTATTAGAGATCGTGTTGACTTCTTTATTTATAAGAAATTACATTCCCATTAAAGGAATCCTATAACAATACATATACTGAGATTCTTAAGTGTTTTCCCATTTTTCCCTAAATGTGTCTTTTATTAAAGTGGATAATAAAAGTGATAAATAAAATGCATGCAAACAGTTAACTCAGCATGGAAAAAGGTCTTACGAAAATAAGGTATGTCTGAAAGCTTTTGTATCAAAACATGCTTCGCTAATATCTGGTACTAATGTGGAGTTTTCTGTAAATTATGTCAATTTTGTAATTCTAATTTTGTACTCATAGAAGTTGTCTACCTTTATCAACAAAAAGTGAAAGACAACTATTCATGGAGAAGAAAAAACCTGTTCAAAGTTCCTTAATTTTGCCGACCAAAGTATCCGAGGCGTTGTCTAACATGCTTTTCTACTTCTGTTTTGAAACAAATTCTCAATAAAGAATTTGGCTGAACTGTCTTGGCTTTCATTTATAAATATTTTTAATAGCAAAGTAAATTCTAAATATCCTTAAGATTTTTAATCTAACTTGTAATTGCAAAATATGCCTTCACAGAAGCAAACTGATTCTTCCCATTCTTATGGCACATGCTAATGGACTTAAATTGCATGAGTCTCCTTAAACAACTAAAAAATCTTCCCTAATTCCACAATGACATACCCTAAACATTGCTCCTAGAACAGTGCAGCTATCTGAGAATGGGACTGAAAAATTGTGCAGCCTTACTGGGTCATCAGACTTGTCACTAAGGTAACCTCAGTATCTACTATGACAGTGCTTCAATGGAAGGACAGCTTTTAACCCTGGCAAGGGCTAGATGGCTTTTAGGTCAGCATCAGAGCTCTTAGGACTATCTAAAAGGTGAACTGAAGCTGTCACCTTTCCCTGGGATATTTGATTCTCATTAAATCATTGGGTTTAAGCTTCTTCCTTCATTGCTGTGCTATCATGAGTTATCAGTTATGTAAGATTTTAAATGACAGGAATTATTTTAGGTGAAGAATGTGTCTGTGTTCTCTCCTCAAAACATCTTAGGAGATAAGGAAGAAAATGGACTGGTAATGACAGATAAAGAATGGACAATAAAATGGGAAGAAAGTAAAAGGTAGCAAAAAATTGACTAAAATCTATCCTGTGGTGGTACAATTTTACCTTTTCAATTAGGAATAAATTTGTGAATTTGTGACATACAATAACGTTGGTATTTTTTCTGCTTTGATAACATTTTAAAGCATTCACTAAAATACATTTTGTACTTCACCCTTCAATTTAATCTATTAATAATATGTAATAAATAATATAATAGTAATATATAATACAAGTTAAATACAACCGTATATAAAGGGCACTCCTCCATGAAAATTTGTTTCCTTGATACATCATCCATCTCAGTCCTTCTTAGACCACAGCAGATGTCTGCCCAGCTACAATGAGGAGTGACATTTCTTTTGGTGGAGTGGCTTTTTCTAGCTATCTGAACAAGAATATTTCCACAACGCAAAGTAGAAAGAAAATCAAGATGTTCTTTTATTTGCTTTTCATATGCTTAGCCATTTCTGTGTCAACACAGAGAGTCTTTTACCAAAGAGCAAATCTGGAGAATTTAAAACTTCTCTGCCCTCCTTCCCCTCACCTCAGAGCAATTTCAATTAATGTAATATTATTAAAGAGGGGGTTAGCATACTACTGGGTTAGAATTCTCATTAGCAAAAGAGCACTCACTTTATTTTGTGTTTCCTTATAGTCTCTCAGGTATTTATAAACAGGAATGTCCAGTTGAATTGGTGATGGAATTCTCAAAGCATTTCTTCTACTTCCTTTGATATCTTGTATGAAAACAAATGCAGAAGAATTTTGAACTGTCAGTGGTCCCAAACCTTTCCGTTTTTCCAGAAGAAAGTGCACATAAATAATCTACTAGATCACAAAATATGGAAGATGATCTAAGTAAATTGAAATGAATAGTTTGATTACTTTATAGAGACAATGGTGTGAAATCCGAAAAAAAATTCCAGGAAGGACTATTTTTACCATTTCCATTTTGACAACTGAAAATGTGCCAAGCAAGTGACCATCTCCAATGTAAACCTAGTATACCTTTCATGTCATTCACCTCTCAAAAGGCCTAGCATAGCAAAAATAAATTAAAGAATTCCATTTTTTGTCCACAAAGAATTCTAATAAAATAGTGGGTGGAGGCAGTAGTCCTTAGTGGAGGCAGTTGTATCATAATTAATTCTTTTACTGTCTAAAGCTCAGAACTGATAAACACCAATCCCAGATGGAGGGTCTGAGTAGGGATACCAAAGCCTAAACATAACTCAAATGGAAGAGAAACTGATTCCTTCGAGTACTATGCTCCAGAATTCCCAATGATAGCAAAAATGTGTAATTGGATCATGTGGGATTTCCTAAGATTTATAGTGGCACAGGGCTTCAAGGTCTATTATTAAAGGAAGATTTGCCTCCACTTCTCTTCTGCATAAACCCCAACTGTGAAGATTTCAAGAGCTCACCTTCTCCTTTCTGCCCCTTCCTCCAAAGGTATGGTTTTCATAGCATGTCAAGAAAATGCAAGCCTCTTAATATTGCCAAGGGTTGCTTTTCAGTATAGCATTAACCTTTCTTTAATATATGGAAAAAAATTAGCTTTGGTATATATTTTTTTTAACCACGACTAAATAAAACTTTCAGTGATAGACAGGATTTGTGCTTCACAGTTGACACAAAAGATGAAAATTAGCTGCAAGTAATATGTATATGAGAGAATGTGTGGTACAAGTAATTAGGATCAGAATGACAATATCTCATTAGGAGCCCAGCATGCTACTGACTGAAAAGAAGAAGCAGTTTCTATTCAGGAGACTTTTCAGTCTCCTTTACAGCCATGCTAATGTATTCCTAATGTCATAGTAGATTAAAATTCTTCCTTTCTTGCTGTTTTAACTATCATCTTTTAAATACCACAGACATCAAGTTCTCTTTTATGGATTTCTTCCTTGCCAAACAAAGTAACCTCTGTGATAGAGCGTGCAAGTCAGAGGAACGGCATCAGCACTTAAACTTTGGATCATAATGTTTGTCAATCCTCACGTGTCAGGCTGCATTCTTGCTCCACTTTATGATCTGATGCATCTCCTCTCTGCTCTGATTTCCTGACTTTTGATTTTATCTTTCATCTACACTACTAAGTAAAAACATAACTAGAGATTTTCCTTGTGTACTTAGATCCAGTGGCACATGCAGCCTTCATCCACACTACCATCACTTTTTCTCAGCTCCTTTTATCACCCAGTGCCCAATGCAGGTGTAGCCCTTGCACTTAAACTTGTTAAACCTCATGAGGTTCTCATGGGCCCAGTTCTCAAGTTTGTCCAGGTTGCCCTGGATGGCATCCCATCCTTCTGTTGTGCCACCTGCACAGCACAGTTTTGTGTCATCTGAAAACTTACTGAGGGATATACCACTAAGAAATAGAAGGTGCCACTGGTCATGGTGTGTTGGATGTTTAAGATAGGAGGAGTGCTGCTTTCTGAATGCCTGCTTTATATTAATTCATTTCAGGATAACTCCTGCTGATACATTTTAGGGCTGTTTAAATCATGTCTGGGTTGATCACAGGCATTTCTATCTCTAATTGTTAGTCCAATTGTATTTTAATGTTTTTCTTAGTGAAATACTTAACAGTTTTTCCAACAGCCATATTTCTCACATGGAACAGCTGTATTTCTCACCAGTGGAACATGTGGCCTGAGTCAGGAGTACATTGAAGACATGATGTGATTACAACGCTAAACAGAATTAAAACAACAGGTTTGTTAATTGAGAAAAACGCATCGCTGCGAAAAGTACTGGCAAGAGAAAGGAATGTTTTCAGGGGCATAGACAGGAGTGATTTGGGCTATGATTTGCAGAAGTTCATCCCAGTTTCTTCAGCTTGCTGACTATAGAGAAAATGACATATTAAGGCTGTCAGTGTCCCTGAAATCCCCTAAAGCTCAATTACCAGCCTGTCACTCTGTCACCATGGTCCATAGTAAATCCAGATCCCAAATCCATCTGTCTACAGACACCTAGGCCTATTTGTCTCGAGGATCTAGTAGGACTTGTCTCCATCTTTTATGAAGACCAGGATTACAAAGTTCCTGTATGGCAGTTGAAGATAAAGATGAAGTAGTGAGAAGACTACTGAGCCCTCCTGTTCCATCTCTAGAAAAAAAACAGTGTAGACATAACTGGGAAAGTCTGTTCTTTCCAGGGAGGGCAGAAGGATAACTCATTTCTTGATCCCAGCTGGACAGAGACAGAAAATACAGTAAGTGCAATTTTTAAAGAGGAGTGCTGGCAGAGAACTTTTTTAAAATAAGAACATTGTTGTTTTGGGTTTTTATTTTGAATTTTCATATGAAATTGGATATGGATGAGGTTGTCTTCGGAAAGGTTCATCCCACAGTGCCAAGAACCCACGAATATTGCATGTAACCACTGCAACACCCTCGCCTCCTGTACAAAACCTGTGCAGAAACCCCAGGAGCATTGCCAAGATAATGGATCTTCATGTGTGTAAAAAAAATCCCACTCTTTTGAAACAATACCTGAATGTGTACTCTCCTCCACCTCTAGTCATCAGAAAAGACTCTAAAAACATTAGCCAGGGAAATGTCATGCCACAGTCCAAACAGAAGTAAGTCTGGAACAAAACAGTTGCATATCAAATGTGTATTTGTTATTTGTCCATCAAGAGATCAGAGAAATTACAGATGGAAAAGTGTTATTAGATCATGTTATCAGTGTACTTGCCAAGCTGGGACTGTTTCCCACTATTACAATCCATAATGTTTTACCCAGATGAGTGGCACTTTCCCACAGTCATTCTCTCAGACTCTGTTCAGAGCCACTTTCCTATATTTTGTTCCCCTTTCTGGCTTACCTGTCATCAAGTAAGGCAGACGTATTCCACGAAGTAGTCCTTCAGCAGAAATTACAGCTGTTTTAGCTATACCAAGGATGAACATCCCTGTTAATGTGACAAAAAATCCACTCACTCATATTTTCCTGAAACATCTGTACGACTGAAAAACTATTTTGGTTTTGAACAAACTATTGACATTTACTTAGTTTGGGGATGGTCTCATAGGTCTGCAACTTTTTTCTTTTTTTTGCCCTCATATGACGCCATATAAGTTCAGGATATGTGGTTCATGAAATCACAGAACCACATGTTTAAGGTTGGAAGGGACCTCTGGGCGTCATCTGGTCCAAACCCACTACTCCAGTAAGGCCAAATAGAGCTCTAAAAATTATTTAGAGACTCAGTTGCATTTGTGAATGATTTCTTATGAACTGGAAATGCCCTGATGTATTTCCCTGCTTGTCCCAAAATCAAATTATTTTTTCAACATCATGCAAGGAAAAACTATTTTGTATAATTGTTGACACTCCTCATGAATCAAGTAAAGTCAGTAGGAGTGTGGCAGCAGATGATTATAAAATTCAGCATTCTTTTCAGTTTCATAATTGAAAATCTTACTGGTCTGAAAGTCTTCATCCACTGGCAGCCATGACAGCAAGACTGTGGCCATGAATCAGGAAACCATTTCAATGCATTTGGCTCTTGGCATGCTGACCCCAAGTTTCAAAGTTCAGAAAGCCCCTAGGCTTATGGTTTCACAGCCAGAATTACCTGTCAGCAGGAGCACAGATAACTGACATAACAAGAGAAAATCAGGCTTCATTAGCTAATCATAGAAAGAAAATAAGCCATATGTGCATCTTCAGTTTGTTGGATGGAAATCTTCAGAATTTGCCTGTCTCATCTGCCCACATAAGCCATGTACACAATCACTGTGATTTTATCATGTCTATAGTTTCATACATTTTTTAATTGGGTTCTCAACTGGAAATGTCAAAATTTGCAGCCCAGTTATATAATATGATTTAAATTACCTTAGTACAGCAACCAGCCACGCTGAACTGCCATATGGAAAAAAAAGCTCCTCTCAATTTTGTAGTTATATAAGCAAGCAGAGTCAGATGCTACCTATGAGTCTGTGGCTTAGCAGTGCTAAAGTACCCAGCCATGCCATTAATCATGGACTGTCCTCCTGCTCAAAGGGTAGTTCCGTGGTAAATTCTGTTTTAATCATTAAATCATTTTAATCATTAAAATGCCCTACACTGACATTTTCAGCACTAAGATCTTAGACCAATTGCTAAATAGCTCTTTTGGATAAGTTGTTTTCTCCTTGTCCAAAATTCCACATTGCCGTATAATCAAATTGTGAGGTTATGATCTAACTCTTTGTGGTTTCTGTGTGAATGCTATTAAAAATATTTTTGCAGTGAAAAATTACCACATAAGTAGTAATGAATGCTGAAGATAAAAACCAGACTTTTGTATGCCCATTGCTGGACTCTCTTTTACTCATTCATGGGTGATGAGGCACTATTAGAAGCCAGCCTGGCCTCACTCTCCACTCTGGTCACCATGTCTTCCCCTCAGGGAAACCACAGCGTGGAGAGGAAATCCTTGTACGACCCAGGCTCACCTGAACATGAGGGTGATGGCAGGTCAGGCACAAGCCCTGCACTTTAGAAGTACTCTCAGGTCACACAAAAGGATCATGATCAAGTTAACAAACCTCTTTCCTAGTTAGATATATCCCTATGCTCTTTTCTCTATGCTATATAATGTGGTAAACTTTTACTTCTGCAGTTTAAATGTTTAGTTTTCCTTCTATGATACCACTATTTCTTTTTATTCTCCTTGTCATTTCAACAATCTACAGGAAAATAAGAGATTTTTTTGGGACCATAGCTATACCTGCAACAATCTTTCAGCTACACAAGCCTTTCATCAAAGCTGAAATTGAAGTATTAGTTAATTGATCTGGTACCTGATGTAAAAGTCACTTCTTAAGATTAATTTGAGGTATGCTAAATGGCAGACACTGGGACATAGACTTTAACAGCTGTTTCATCATAGATATAATCTGGGAGGAAACATCCCACCCCTGCAGACACTAGTGGGAGTTTTGTCAATTTTAGTGGAGGAAGGATTACATCATAATCTTTTTCCTTTCTTTTGGTACTGTCGCTCCACTCATAATTTAATAAATTACCTAATAGGAAGGAGTTGTGACTCTGAATCTCAATAAAACTTTTAAACACATGGTGTCAGTGGCTTGTGCCCGAGCTGGAGAACCTGGGAGAGCTTTTTGTTTCCAGGTCTGGAGGCACATCTGTGACAGTTATGGAAACCATCATCTCACCAAATCAGGTTTTCAAATAGAAAAGCACACAAGCAAGTACATGTGCCCAAGGGCAGTGATGTGTTGAATTCAGTAAGCTGCTGTGGACAAGCAAGGAAACAAGTCTTTAAGACCAAAGATTCCATCCACACACTTAAAATTCTTCTCCACCCACAAAATCAGGAAAGGAAGGGTCTCAGGGACAAAACACAGCTGAAGAAGTTATGTAACCAGAGCCTGATCTAAAGTTAGGTGAATCCTATGAGTCCTGAGCAGAAGAGATGAAGACATGATGTTCACTTGATTACTTTCAGGGATACTTTCAGGCACATCACAGTGTAGTCAGCCAGACACTCAGTAAAGAGAGCAAAGAGATCATCCACACAATCTTCACACACAGAGAATATTCCAACACAATAAAAGGAAACTCTGGCATAATGCTTTACTCTAGCTTTGGTTTGGTTTGAGCTTTTTTTCCCAGGGTAGATTTTTATTATTGCAACAAAAGCAAAGGAAGTAGAAACTACGGCTGAGACCCCATCCTTCATGGTAGTTTATGTTATGGGATGTAAGTCCCATCATGAAAGCTGCACCTACTTCCTCAAGCTTCACTCAGGAAAGATTCATGTTCCCTCAATCCAGCTCAATCTCAATCTTAATATTTTTTAGATTGCTCGTATCATTATGGTTTTTTGTTAGTAGTGAGTTGAGACTCAATGCACAAGCTGTCTCAGCTGAAAATGCACTGATGGTGGTGCCAGCCAGAATTTCGATTCTAATTGATTTGCAGAGAGGTTCACATAACCATTCCCCAAAATGTTCTATTTCCACAAGCTGGTGAAGTGCAGCTGCTGGTGCAATCACCCTGGGTGTTCTCTGCCTGCATACACAGACACCCTGGAACACAAGAAAGTCTCTGACACTTTAACTTCTGGCAATAAGGCTTTCTGCCATGTGTAAATCTATGCAAGAGTGAAGCTCACTATAGTGAATTCAGTCTCCTTTTCAGTAAGTACAAAAACACTTGAGTTATCCAGGGGATATTTCGTGTTTCTAAATTGGGAATTTGCTTTGTTTCACTCAGCCTGAGTGAGTGTTCTTCACCCAAAAAAGGAAGAGTCATTGTAATGAATGTAAGCCTGATGCATAGCGGGCACAGTATTTGGCTATCTTCATTAAAGTCTTTTAAGGTATCCAGTGTTAGAATTAATCTTTGGTATTTAGACTTCATTGTCAAAACATTTAGGCAGTCCCAATTTTTAACTAGCTGTAAAAATGTAAAAACATTTGAAGGAGTGCTTATAATTTTCAATTATATGAAGAAAGATAGCCGCCACATTATAAAGCCTATACACATAATAATAGACAATAAAAAGAAGTTTTGTTTCTGCTGTTTCTGGTAAAAAGTAAACCTTTTGTGTAATAATAATAATAATAATAATAAAATTTCAAAGCCTTAAAAAATGCTTAGAGGTCACTGATACAACTACTTCATATACACGTTACATGAGGAAAAATTATGACTATGTCTGGCTCATGCATTGTCTTACCTCATTAAAGAGGAAAAATGTAAAAGACACTGCTTGCCTTCTTATTTAAAGGAAATGATGAACCATTCAAAATATGTAAAGTCTTCATACTAAGAGAGTATATGCCACATATAAGGGAATAAGACCTGTGTTTACCCTCATCCAAGAGAGTTTTTATCATATTTATATGGAAAAAAGAAAAAGTTAATTTTCCTCTTTTGTCAGATCATGTCCTTTAAATGTTTTTTATGATGATGATCAGTTTTTCCTTTTCATAAACTATAAATATTTAGTGTGAAAATTAATATTTTTTCTAAAATCACAAGATTAATAGTAATACTGAGAGCTTTTCCCTCAACATATTTTGGGCTTGTGCAGAATGAGTAATTCTTTTTCCCCTCAAAGAAATTGAAACTTGTTATAAGAAAATTCATTTTTGCTCTGCATTTTAGATAACTAAGTTGTCACCATATGTGGCACGGTTTTATACTTTGACAGAACTGTTCTGTTTAAAGAATCATTTTTTAACTTTAGACTTTTTGAAAATTGATAACAACCCTGTTTTCTGATCTTACATGCCACAAAAGTAATTTGAAAGCAATGTCTTGGTTTCAAATTATTATAATTTAACACTTTAGAATTATACCTTCTAAAACATTGCATTGAACTTCACTGAAGTGCTCTCTGGAATTATTTATACATTGTCAGAGAACAGAACAGAACAGAACATAAAAAGACTTCTGGCTAAGTATTTATCTCCTTAAAAGCTGGGATTCATGGAGCCATTATGAACTGTATATTTGCTCTGGTGGGTTTTTTTGTTGTGTTTTTTTTAATTATTAACACGAATTTACATGCATTTCAGTGCCTAAAATTCAATTATTCAGTTCCAGGAAAGAGACTAAAATTTGTCAGTGGCCTAAAGATTCTTTTAAGGTCCCTTCCAACACAGGCCATTGACTCTATGATTCTATGATTCTATGATTCTTCAGAGAAAAAAAAAAAGCCATAGGAGAAAGCCACAGGCACCAGGACTCATAAGTCATACACTGACAGTACATTTTCCTTGCCTCTACATATCTAACTTCTAGGATAAGTGACATAAAACATCTGCACACATCTTGGTCAGGCATACATGCTTCTGCTATGCAATGTGATGAGTACCTTCAACTGCTCTTTAAACACCATCTGGGTCTTTTAAAAAGCTCTCATTACTTCACATTCTTTCATCGTCATCTTTAAGCTTCTTGAAAAGCCAAATCTGGCAGTTTTCAGCAGTTTCTGGTTTTGTCTGTTTGTGTGTATTTGCTGGCTTAAAGATACAGGGCAAATATATTATGATAGATAATAACACTGCGATTTAATGCTTTGTTGCATTTGTTCTGCCTGTTTTGGGTTTCATGGCTCCCTAAGTCATGAAAAAAACTGCTTACTGAGACATAATTTTTGAGTTTTCTCCAATACTTGCATTTAAAAGCATTTCCCCTGTTTGCTGTCATGTGTTATTTCATGCCAATAAATCTTTCCTGCTTAGGATTTTCATTTTAACTCTTGAAATTCTTATCAATAATTTTGTTTACCCCTTGGGTTTCTATTCTTTTCTCAAAGTAAGAATGACAATTCCCACTTACTGTGGTAAAAAAAAACACAAGACAACACAGAGGCTGTAGCTGAAGGTCAGATCTGAAGGTCTAAGTTAAATAACGGCAAAGCAACATCTTTGCTCCCATCATTTGGATAGTGACAAGTCACAATGTTGTTAAAAGAAATATAGAAATGTGAAAAATTACCTAAAAGAGCTGGCATTACCACATAGGGAAATAAAGAGTTCAACACAAGTACAAATTACTCCTAATCTTGAAAAACTAGGAAATGCAGTAAGAAAATAATTTGACTTGCATATAAGCTCTCCATTTCCGTTCAGCACACAAAGAAAAGATGCAGAGTGGAAACAAGATGAAAGTGTTAACAAGAAATAAAAGCTAAGCCAACCACACAGAGTGGGTATCAGAAAAGTCAAGGGAAAAACCTAAATGAGACTAACATCTTGAGAGTACTGGGATGTAGTTGCTGAGTTCTGAAGCCCCAACAAGAACATTAGAAGTTTTGTTCAGCAGGAACACTGGAAGAGAAAACTGCCAACCAACTTGATGCTTTCTGTAATCCTTTGCAATAGTGCTTCCCCAGGCAAGTCAGACCAGTTGCTCTCAAAATTAACTCCAGTGACAAGGAGCAAAGGTCTTTCTCTAGAGCAGAATAGAAAAAAAACCAAACAAACAAAAAAAAAACCAACCAAAACTTGGAGAACTGAATGGTTTTTAATTAGTTGTATCTGATTAATTCTATTCTAGGAGATAAAAGAAACTGACCTAGCCTCAGAATAAAAAGAGATTACCTAGAAGAATTTTTTGGAGCAAGTACAGGAACATTTAAAGAAGTGTTTCTAAAAGGATAGTAAACAAACAATGAATTTTCAGTCCTATTGGTTGCATAGAATTCAGTATGATCCTGGAAAAGGACTGCAACCCTGGAAAAGGACTACAATCCTGGAAAAGTTCTGGAGGAAGAACATGTAAATAATGAAGAAAATCATAACTGAGAGAATGGTCAATTAGAACTCAAGTTAAAAATGTGTGGTTTTCTTCTAGGTAATAGACTTACTGGACACAAGGAAAGGGAACCATTAAAAAAAAAAACATTTCCATGAGTCTCTCTTGCAAATTCTCTAAATGTTCCTAAAACAACTAGCTTATGTTACTCATGTAATGTAGAAAAACCTCTAGGACGATGTGTTATATAGGAGAAATTTTTATTGACATGCCTTTGAAATAATCTGCACTGATTCGGACTTGTGTTTTGCTTTTGCAATTAGGTATTATATGGGCAGCTTGTCGACCATGTGAAAATATGCTGATTGTGTCAAAGGCTGGTCTTAGCATGCACCCATTAGATCTTAAACATCCCTTGTAAAGGCCAAACATTTATTCTAAAATTAAAGCTCTTCCAAATGTTGTATTTACCTAAATGTCTACTAATTTACAGATGTAAGTTGTAAATTTCACAAAGTGTAATATTTCTTACACATTTTCTGGCCGTTTTATTCTCAACTGTGGAAAACCTAAATTGAGCACCTTACAGCAGTCAGGTATTTCCTCTTTTGACACCAATCCAAAATTTGTAAGTGAGGAAGTAAAACAAAAGTCTTAAAAGCGCTGAAGAATTTTCAGTTTAATTTTGCTACTGGAGAAAGAGAATAAGCTCTTCCTGTTTCTCTGGCATTCTGGTCCTGACACTGATGGTGATGGGTATACTCTATTCTGTGAAGAGAAGACTTCTTCCATGCAGAAAGATCAGTTGGAAATTGCTGGTGGACATTTCTGCCAGCTAAACCTCAGGGGTTTTATTGTAGTTTTTTTCTAAGGATGTCACTTCATTTGAGGTTAACTGAAGCTCTCGTGGATTTGTTTATACTAATTCTGGTAATTCCCTGAGAACCAGGGGAAGCTGAAACAGTTCCCTTTGGTGGCCAGGGAGCCTGGTGTTATTTCAGTCATGCTCTCTGTACAGCCATTACTCAGTCCTTCAGCAATTCGGCATTGACACAGATGTGGTCAAGCAAAGCTGACGCAAATTGTTATACAAACAGTATCATTGTTGCACTTAGCTGTAGCAGAAGATTTATAGCTTCACATAATCCCATAAATCACACAAAGAGCCTGGAGTTTCTCAAACTCAAGGAAGAGGTTTCAGCTGCAGCACTTGCAGAGCCAGAGGACATGGTAAAACAGCAGGTGCAAACTCCAGCAGATCCCTCTCTCCTGCCTCCAGCGGGCAGCTGCCCTCTCCCACGGGGCCCTGTAACTGCCAAGGCACCACAGGCAGGATCAGCAATGTCTTCCACACTGAGGAGCTTGCTCACCCAGCACCTCTGTGTCCAGCTCAAAACAAAGGTTGCATGTTGTATCTCTCAATGAGCTAAACAGAAAATCGGTCTGAGGCCTCCTGGTCCAGACAGATCCCTTCTCCCCCTGTAGGGTCCAACGTCGGAACTTCTCATCTCAAAGCCAGGAACCAGTCTTTTAGGCATTGCAGCATGGAGTACCACAGAAATTTTCGCAGTTTTGGGTACCTATGTATTTTTCAAATCACTTGACAATTTGTCAGCTGAAGAGCAGGGAAATGTTCTAAAAGCCAATGTCCACCTTATAAAATAAAATTTAGGTGGTACGCTCCCAGCTCAGGCTGTTGAAGAAAATGAAAGAAAGAAAAGAGATAAATATGTAACCTGAATTTCTTCACTACTGGTTTGGATTCTGGTTCATGTGAGGCCCACCAGGCTAAATTTTCTTAACTGAAACTATGGTGATTATAAAGAAAGTATAAACTGCAATAAGGATTTAAAAACTATCCTCAGAAATATTGGTTGCCTTCTAAAAAAAGAACCAAAAATCTCAAGTGATCTATTATAATTCTCAGACCAACAATTCTGTCTCATTTATTCCATACTAGACTGTGTTGAGATATAATAAAGCATCATGAGTCATTTGTCCCACTGCTGTTTAGGATTCTTCACAAACATTGTGATCTCTTACCTCTATGAGTTTGTAGTTAGAGCAGCTAATCTTTGCATCACTGATTTGATCTTAAGACTTCAAAGGAACAAAATTAATGAAGACAAATGGTGTTTAATGGAAGGAGGAAAAAGTTTTTCAGAAGAATAACAAATATACCAAAACTTTTTATTTTATTTTGATTAATCATGTATGCTAACCCATATAAAGCTCACAAAATAATTTTGATTAAAAATGGAAGAAACATCTATCTCAGCATTTTTGCATCTTTCAGTCAGTGTTTTAAAACGAAATTTCAGAATAAAATTGATTATATGGAATGAAATGTGATTAAATTATGTCTAAAAATAATGAAGTGTTTTCTTATCAGATATTTTTTGATAAAACCTGACTTGCTATTTTTAAATTTTCATTTGACAAAGAAAACAGGAAGATATGTGTTTTATATGGACTAATTCCTTAAAAAAATTTCAACACATCTGGTTAGCCAGAAGTTAATCATTAGGACAGCTATAACTGCATTTTCACAATACCATTTGAGAATACACCCAATTACACAAGCTGATAGAAGATCTGACTGCTACAAAATTATATTATAATGATTGTTTATCCAATTGTTATTGGGAAAAAAATCAAATTATGATTACTCAAATGACAGTAAGTACAGTTTTATGTACTTCAGTTACTCAGTCACTCATTCAAGAATTCATTGGTGGTCCCATCATAGTCTAATTGACATCTCACCTACAGAATGAGCAAATCTCTGGACGCAAAACTGTGTAAATACGTTTTGAGTACATTTACCTCAGCTCAGCATCAAAGATTTTGGAGATTCTTTAGAGAGCTGGCAAAGACAATGATATTTCATTGTCATTTCACTAAAGAACACAATCCTTCCTCATTAGAAATTGTCTACAAAAAATATTTAGCTAATGATTCATAAAATCACATGGTTGAATTTTCCAGAAGTTTTTTTAAATCAAGATTTATAATTCAACATTCATGTCTAGACTGAAAAATTCAAAGGCACAAACTTAAAAAATATTCTAACCTTTCACAAGGTAATATTTTAACAAATACTATCACATTTCCTACTTACTACTAGCAAAGAAATAAATTCCTTTCCCATTTAAAAAGTGATAAAAATAGTTTTTACCCTTTTCCAAACACTAGCAAAAGAGAATGAACTAATGACGGTGTAATGAACAAAATTTGTATTACTGGCATTGCTTCCAGCCTTTTCCAAAACATTAGCGATACAACTCAGAAATCTCTATGCTGGCTCACACCTTGCCTGTAAGACTGAACTCCTGATCAACAACCAGCTTTTACATAAGTGTTCACTTGTGGAAAATGGTGCTGGAACAGAAACTAGACCCCTTTATCCAGAGTTATTATTCCTACCTCCACCCTAAATTCCTGCTATGTATTGGAAGCTGCTAAACTGCACAGTAATATTTTGCATTACAAATTGACTATTCCACCAGCTTTTGAAATTCCGTATTGATCAAAAGGTGCCTCAGTCTTGGCAAGGTAATTGTCCCACAGCTGACTCTGCTGTGATACAGGGATGACATGTTCTCTTAAAACATCCTAAAGACCCAACACATCTGAATCAATGAGACACATCACACGGAATTCCTTCCAAAATACTCTGGCAACTGCAGCTTTTGCTTAAAAATTGGCATCACTGGTAGGTCAGGGGAGGTGAACCTTCTCTCCTTGGAACAAGTGAGACAAATCTGAAAAACTGAGTTTGGTGCTGGGTTCCTCAGTAAAAAAGAGACATGGATATACTGGAGAGAGTCCAGTGAAGAGCCATGAAGATGATGAAAGGACTGAAACATCTCTCCTCTGAAAAAAGCCTGAGAAAGTTCGGACAGTTCAACCTGTAAAAGAGAATATTTCCTATTGTGAATGCAAGTTCTTCCTGTTTACTCTGGGTGTCTTACATTGACAAGTTCAGAAAATAAAAACATACATTTGGAGAGAGCTCGGGTGTCTGGGGATGTCACACCTGTGTGAGCTTACCAGGATTTCCAGTCCACTACAAACTGCTACCTAACTTCATAGAGTATAAAAGCATTCATTCAGTATTTCCATCAGACAAAGGCATTGCTAATCTTCAGCAGACCAAGCAAAGCAGTAAGCTAGTGAAACAACAGGTTTTTTACTTTTTTTTTTCCTTCCTTTTATCACCCTCAGTCATATTTAACAAGTTCATTAATTGGGAATCTCCTCCTTCAACTGTGGTAAGCTTCAGATATCCTAATTGTAACTCCATATAAGAATTAGGTCAGAAGCTTTTTCTGCTGACACTCTTCTCAGAATGGGCTTTTAGACTGCCCATTGCAGAGAAGGAAGATCTGTGCTTTCCCAGAAATCAAATAACTTCCATTCCATTTCTTTACACAGCTGTGCTCAGGGCTGCCATTCCTTGGAGTGCATCACTGAAAGCAAACTCCAAGAGGTAACAGTTTGTACCCAGCACATCACTGACGTACACATTCATCAGAGCCATGCAAACAGAGCATCACAGGACTGCCTTTGGATATTAACAAAGCTGCCTCTTCCCTCCCAATTATAGTTTTGTCACAGTGTCAAACCATGATCTGCTACCATTTTCATTAAGCATGAATATACATCCTTAGTATACAGTAATTAGCTCGTCTCTTGTCATTTATCTAAGAAATGCTATAAATTAGCCTACAGAAAAAAATTAACTCCTGGGGGGAAGTTCCCAGTTGCACCAATGTAAATGTCACAGGGCTTCAGGAGGTTAAGGAAATTTTTGTGTGAAACTAAAAGAACTTGGCTTACTTATTCTACTTTACAGCATGCCAATAACTTTCACACAGTAAGATACCCATTAAACCACTAGTCCAAATAACTTCCTGGCCTGGAGGCTGGCTAAAATCCAGGAAGAGGCTTGTGCATTTAATATGACACTTAAATGGAATTTAGCTTCATAAATCCCAAGCTGCGATTGAGAAAAAGCCATTTCAATGGTCAGATCACCTAAAGGTAAAAGTATGCAGGTTCTGTGGGTAATTTGTTCTTTTACTTTGAAGATTCTAGGTACTGGGTTCATAGTCCCAGAAACACTTCAGAGCTCAGTGAACTGACATCTATCCTATCACTCATTTGAAATCCACAGGTTCATCTGCTTAAGGTGACTGACAGATCTGATCTGTTAGGTCTGATAATTATGAATGTATTTTGGCTGAAACATGTTAAGGTGGAATAGTGACATTTCTTCTTTTAAAAACTGTAGAAGGAGGCAAAGAAGACTATGATGGTGGCAGCTGTCTTTTACCTAGCAACTGTCCTCATTGAGAAAAGGTCTAGAATTCACCTCAGTCTGCAGAGGTTTCAGCAGACCTCATGAAGCTTTCTCTGTTAGAGTGAGGCACTCTGCACCTGTCCTTTTGAAGTTTTACCACATTAGAGTAAAGTACACAGGGTGCTGGAAAGAGAGCAGGCAGAAGGAAATTTTGGGCCAATCCGTGGGTGTAATAACCCACTGGGCTAGGTCCTGCACACAGGTTCTTGCTGTCAAGTTCCCTTTATACATATTTGACATATATTCAGCATAACCTTGAAAAAAATAAAGGAGTGGTTGTAGAAAATCTTCCCTTCCCACCTGAATGCAGTGATGATCACACAGCTCCTCCTGATACTCATCGAACACAGCAGCTCCTCAAGCCTTTGTTACAAAATACTAAGTTTTCAAAAAAAGGAGGAGATGGGAATAAATCATGAGTCATTACACAGAATATTCTGTACCCTTGTGCTTAAGGCCTTTGTTTAGTAAAGTAAGCATGGGTTTGTGCATTTGTGTGATCTGCCCTGCAGCGGTGACCCCTGGAAGCACTTCAGCGCAAGGCCAGGGTTGCGCCTGCCAGAAAGCTGACGAGTGCTCTCTAAAGGCACTGGGCTTCAACTCAGACAGAGCGCTTGCTTGGACTCTGCCCAGTGTGTTAATTTATGAACTGAAAAGGGTCTGGGAATCCACTCCATAAATCCCAAGCTAATAGTAGAATATTCATCTGTACAAGCGACACACATAATAAATTTCTAGAATCAAATGCATTAGACCCAGTTTTTTTCATATACAAAATTCAGATAGAATGCTAATTTCATTAATCCCACGTGACTTTCTCATACCCAGTCACAAGGATTTCCCTTTTACTGAATTCAGTGGTAGAATGTGTTCTTGCTGCTTTCCCATTCTTCGGCAGCCTACCTGGCTCCACTGCCACAGAAGTGCTTAGACAGCCAAGAAGCCAAGGAGCACTTCTTCCACGTACATTAAAACAGGGTGGTATGGTATCTTCCACCCCCTATACCATGCCCTCAAAAGCAGTTGCTGTACTTATTGCAGGTAATTTTTCTGAGATTTACGAGCAAAGCTGTAGCTGAATTTTGTAAGACAAAGATGCCAGGGCAAAGCATCTGGTTTCCCTGCCAATGTTTTTCAAGTTTCCCTGCCAATGTTTCTCACCTTGCTGCTTTCATTATAGTATCCAGCCTCTAGGAGGTGTCACCTCACAACACCCCAGAATGGTATTAGTTTTGCAAATTTATGGAAGCTTTGATGATTTCCAGAAAATAAAATTTTCAGGAAATGCATTCCACTTCCTTAGATGTATATCAAAATTCGTAGTCTAATGTGATCTCTAAATTTTAACAATATTTAATAAATATTAAAATTAGATAATTACATGTTACAAACAGATGTCATTGCTTAACTACAGCAACACCACAGCAGAATGGGAGATAAGCAGAACCCTGATACAAAATTCAAATTATTTAGAGTGTTTATAGAGTGACTATTTCCTTCTAGACAGTACCTAAACATTTAGAGGTTTGAAATTATTACTTGTATGAGTGCATCCAAAAAAAGGTCTGTCTTTGCATACAGATGGTTTTAGAATCAGAAAGACCAACACTATAGGGCTCATGGAGCAGAAAGATGACTGCATCTGAAACTGCTTCTAATAAAAACAACAAGCAACAACAAGCAGACCTGGTAACTGTGTAGGGCAGAAAGAAAAGTAGGGTACTGAAACAATTCGGAACATTTCTAATGGGTCTTGTAAAAATGTTTCCAAAGTCAAAAACTAATGCAAAAAGAAACAAGGAAGCTCTGCAGATTTAATGGTGGCTTTGTTAACAGTTATTTTCTGTAAAAAAATATACATAAAATGTCAGTCTAAAATGTGGGAACAGTTAAAGACAAATAAACCACCAGAATATATAAAGGACAGAAAAACTAAATGAAACACAGTATTTGCTGTGCAAAGCAGAACGAGATTGCAGGGTATATTTAGGTTCAATTGTGATTTATTTGTTTTCTGTTGGAAGACTTGCATTGCATTGGGGACAACATAGCAGAAGGAAATCAGAGGGAGTCTGTATTTCAAATTTAAATAAAGGAAGGCTAAGAAATGTTCAACTTAGTTTTAACAAGAAAAGTGTTCCTAGTAGTATTATAGCAGTAATATTTTTAAATTTAAAAAACCCAAGCAAATAAAAAAAAAAGAAACTAAAGCCTTGTGAAAGATAGAATTATTGAAGACTTATGCCGTGCATGTTTGAGGAACTACATTCCAGCAGATTAAAATATTATTAAGAGTAAATGAAGAATGATTTCACTGTGACTAAAGCAGGTGGGTGAAACCCACAAACAGACAGCTTGTACTAAGCAGAAACATCTAATAGCCCATGGCCATGGACACTGTGTCCAAGTGTTATTTGGTCAGTCTTACGTCTAACAGCATTGTGTTTGCTTCCCACATCCTACTTTTATAGGTATTTCCAACTATATGTGGTGGGATTTAAAAACGGCCTGTTGGTTCCACAGTCGTGGATATTTAGATACAGGCCAGATTCAGTGTGGATTAAGCTGTTCTCTGCTGACGCGGCTGTCCCTGAAGCCCGGCTGAGTCCAAGGTTGCCCACACACTGTCCAGGGATGGCAGTGTCTGGTGTGGGGAATTGTTCCCACTGATCTTGTTCACGGAAACAGAACCTAGTGGGCGCAGGCCCAGAGCCGCAGCCCTGATAAGGAGGCAAGCTCGAGTCAGGAAGGAGACAAAGAGGCGAAGGGAGGCTCAAGGGTCTTGATATTCCAGGGAAGGGATATTCTTGATATGCCAGAGAAGGGAACAAGGCACAAGAACCAAGAATAAAGCCTGACAATAACTTAAATACAGGGGAGGTCCTGGGCGTGGGTACAACCATATAAGCAATAGGGGAATTGGAGGGGTGGAGAGAAGGTGGAACAAGGGGATCACCCCATCAATTGGGGACTAATCAGGATGGGGGGAGGAGAGAAAGGGCTCACATGGGCCAATGGGGCGTTGAAGTCTAGGGGATTTCCAAGGGGGAGGACTCTTTAGGGATTGGCCCATGTGAAGATTGTCTGGAAAGAGGGGCAGGGTTTAGGTGATGGATGGGAAAAGGGCTGGAACCAGGGGAGGGATTACACGGACCTAGGGGAGGATACAATGAAGCAGAAACCATTTGAAAGGAAGAGCGGGGATTGTGGTCCGCAACACTGTGCCAGTGTCCCACTGCAGCCCAGCTAGCCTGTTAGGCTGAAGTACCCCTCTGATCAGAGGCAGGTCATGTTTACCCAGCCTCAGCCTTGCACACCAGGCGGGTATGTCCAAAGCACCCAGAGATGCAGCCAAGCATGCACAGGAATTTTGAGTGTGCCAAGACACCCCGCTGCTGGTGGGGAGAGCTTAGGTGAAAAGCACTCTGTAAAATGACACGACATGATAGCCACAAATTTGAGTGTCCAAAGATCCTAGCAATCTCTAGAGTCTTTGGAGTGTATTCTCCAATGGTTGGGTTGCTTGCCCTTCAGAAAATGGTTAGGAGGCTGTCACTTCAAGATATATTCCTGGGGAGTTGCCTCCCTTCTCTCAGGCAAGAAGGGATGCAGCAGGAGAAGAGGATCAAAAGCTTGGGGCACTTCCTCTGCTCCTAGCTTCCATTTCATGCTCCATTCCAAATTGCTGTAAAACATGATGGTAATTTCCATAATGATATTGATATCTGACTTTGTATTTGTATTGTCTTTGGAGTCATAACCTCTAAATAGCATCACTTTCTGGAATTACTATGATTTATAGGCTGAAAAACTTCTCCAAATTTTCATCTTTTCATCTTTGTCATACACCGCTCTGTATGAGGGTACTTCTGGAACAAGAAGCAGATGTTCACACTATAATGTGATCCAATTTAGCTTAATTTCACAATATTTTAAGGTTTATGACCTCCTTTTTGCTGGCTTTGGGCTTATTACCTGTCTTGCCTTTTATTTTTCTTTAAGAGAATAGTAGAGATGCTGTAATATTTTGGAAGACAGATGAGGAAGCAGACACATAGTAAAATGAAAAATGTTTGGCTCATGAACAATGCAACATCAGAAATTTGCACAGCACAATTATTTCAGTGAAAATTTTATATAAAATAATAAAAGATTTCTGTCCCAAAGTCTCAACTTAGGTGTGATGCACTTTCAGCAAATCCTGATTACTTCCAAGAGACGATAATGTAGATAATGTAGAGACTGAAAAAACAAGATTATCTATGATAATGACAAGAGCATTTTAGATTAACTTTTATTTAAAAATTTGCTGCAGCCTCAAATGCTTCACAGGCTCGCTTTTGCTGAGCTGCAACTGTGAGACAATGCTGCCTTCCCATCCTCTCATACAACCTTCAGTCTTTACTATTTTTTCTTACTGTAATCTGCACAGTGAATTTTTGCCTAGTTCTGCACTCATGGCATGGAAATCCTTTTATGATTTCATTTGCAGACGGTTTGTTGGACAAAATTTCATAGTATCATGTGCAGCCTCCCATAGTGACAAGGATTAACTGGATAAAGGCTTCTCCTGCAGCCTAGGCAATAGCATTAGGCTACTCCTGATTAGGAAGGTATGTCCTCCAGTTGAAATTGGCGGTTTACCATAGTTAAATAAAACCAAATGTCTAAGAAATGTGGACAACATCCACCCCCAGACCTCTAATGACAGGGTGAAACAGAACATGAAGAGTGTAATATATTTAATTGCATCGTGCTACCATATTTGCCATTATGCTTTTCAGCCACTGAAATAACTCTCCTCTCTCTCATGGTGGATGGTGAAGGAAAGCTAACATGTGGTATTGTTTGGCTTGATGTCTCTATAAGTTTTTTGACACTGTTGTGGTGAAAATTCCACATGCAAGCCAAGGAAATGTGGAATAGAGGAAATCATCACAAGGTGTACATATGTTTGAAGAATGATTCTCAAAGCCCTTAGCCATGATTGTTCTTGAAGTGCTTGATATGTTTCTCTTACAATCCTGTAAATACATTTACTGGGTTTGGATAATAACTTCCTGAAGTACTAGGAAAATAATAGAATACTTCTATAAGTTGGTGTGTTACACCAAACTGAGAGGCTGGAAAACACATTGAAGGAATTAGATACATGACTAGGCAGAAGAATGACATATTAGGATGCAGAAGGTCACTGACATTTAAAAAATTGAGTAACAAATATGATTCTCCTGTTTAACAAAAAGGGCAGATTCTGTGATCCATTAAAAAGTATGGAGTAATAAGACATTCAGGAAAATTATTGGTTAATTAGTTTTAAAAAAGCAAAGAAATTATGAGAAAACTGAGGGAGCTAGGTTTTTTCTTTGTGGAGAGAACGACAAACTACAGGGCAGCTGGAAGGGGAGGGAGAAAAGAAAGACACAGGAATGGTGCTGCAAGGATGCCAACCAGTTCTACCGGCAATCAGTGCCACAGGGTGGATTTAGGAAATGACTTCATAATTCTCAGGGGAGCAAAGCCCTGTAGCAGGCTATCTGCAGAGATCATGGAATCCATTTCATGGGGGTAGCAAAGACCTGCCTGGTCCTTCTTTAGCGCAACAGGCAGACCAAAACAGATTAGTTTTCCTTTATTTTCTGAAAAGTGTGCTCTGAAAGCAAAAGTTAAGAGATAAATATGCTAATAAGATGATTTTGAAAACTTATGCCTGGATGAGCCAAGAAGTTTCTTTAATGTATTTGAATCTGCTGTTGCTCTAAACGCCTTGGAATTTATATGGGTATTGTAACAGACTTTCTGTCCATGCCCACCTTTAAAAGGCTGGGGACTGTGCTGCTCTCTCAGCCATACCAGTAGCACACAAGCTGCTGCTTCTCATGCTCGCCCTCTTCAACATCCTTTCCCTGGTATGTCCTCAAGCTCAAAACTTGCTGCTGACAAAAGCATCAAAGACATGAGGAAACAAACAAGGGCTAGAGTAAAGCCACAGAGACCACAACAGCCTGTCCTACAAGATGAAGTCAGTGTCAGGGAATGCACTTAAAGCTGGGTTGTGAAACCACTTTCTGACTTCCTGTTCCTTTTGAGTGTAATCACAGAGCAGATCACCCTGCTCTGGGACTCAATTTATACAGAAGTGATATTGCAATTCTATATCAGCCTTATTCACCTCCCCATGCTGTCTGTGGCTGCTAATTACCTTTGTTGTGATGCCAATGTTCTAGTTTGTCTCATTTCATTTATATGTTCTCAACAGATTTTCCTCGTTTCAATATCTAAAAAAGCCAGCAGAAAATCTTTTTTAGTGTCAGTGTTGACAATTGCCTCTGTTGAAACTTTGTGAGGATTTTCTATCAATAATATTGGTCTATTTGTATTTCTCTATCTCTATTTTACTAGTGAGGTAGTAATCCCACTAAATAAACTTGTACTGTGAAAGTAATGAATGTGGCGTGAATTAGATAGGTGTATTCTAAATGCATGCCCCTGGTACTTTTTACTTAGAAGCCTTATACAAAATTTAAAAAAATTAATAAAGCATGGTTTTAATTGAATTATAAATGCATAAGTTATTTTCCTTACTACTACTGCCGTGGTATAGCTAATCTCAGAAGCCGTAAATCTCTGATTTCTAAGCTGATAATTAAAATCTTCATTTCATCCAGGATTAGAAATTAGCAAGATTTTTGTACTGCAATGTGCAAAGGTACTAAACTCTGGAGAGCAACCACTGGAGAGAATACCCCATCCCCACATTTCAGAGGAAGGCTATTTATTTTTCATTCCAAGACCAATCAAATATTTGTTTTTCTTTCTCTCAAATGAATTTTGTTGGTGGCTAACTGAGTTCAGTCGCACAAATTCTCGATTCAGTATTCAGCCCAAGAGACATAAACATCTGGAGAGGGGGATGGAAGTGAATTGCAAAAAAGGAAAAGAGATTTCCTTCTCCTGCTGAAGAGAATTCCCTTTTTAGAAATGCCTGAAGGAGGTTTACATCTGCATCCATTCCTGCCTACCCTCTCTCAGACCATGCCTGTAAATGAACTGTTTATGTCTCCATCTTCTAAGTGTTGGGACAGAAATTTCTGCATGAGGTGTGTGAAGAAGATTCAGATGGCTGGAAACTCAAAAGCAGGAAGGTAAATCAGCAAAGTAACCCTCAAAAATGGCTATCAGAAGGTAAAGTGCTTATCAATGCAAACTTGTACTCATCAGTTGATTTAAGTGGTATATTGCAAAGTAGCAATAAAGAGATCTGTAGAAGTGTTTTCCTTTTCTCTTTAATCTATGCTTCAATCACTGGGCTCATCCAGTATTGTGTGACTGTGAGAAGCTTCTCTGGAAATGACCTGGCAGAAATTTTACATGTATGCAAATATCATCATCTACCCACAAGGAGTATTTCTCTAGATTTATGAAAAGAGTACTGCTCTTAAGGTTAAGGATGTCCTTGCAAGAAAATGGTGATATGGCATTCTGCCTATGAAACCAGTAAAAATGTTGCATCCCACTCCTACATGGAACGGAATATTCGAGATGCATAGATACCCATGGTTAAAAAAGCATGGCAAAAGCCAAAAGGGTTCCAAAAAGCCAAGTTCACTAACTGTTATTAACAAACTACTCACTTGGCATGGAAATTGTTATATGTTTTGTCCCTATCTTCTCATAGTAAGAGAAATAAAAGAAGAGCTAGAGGCAGGAAGCAGAGTGTGAAAGAGACATTAGATGGGAGAGGAAGGAAGATCTCCAGTCCTGGGTCCATTGATTCAGTCAACAGGGTGTCCAGGGTCCTGGGGGCAAGTTTTCCCTCCCTTGGGATTTGGTTTCTTGCTCTTCATGTAAATGAGTGAGCATGAGCAGTCCATTCTTCTGAACCTCTCTGTCCACAAGCCATGGGCCTTTGTCTTGTGGTGGTGTCCTCCCCCTCTACTGGATTGACTTCCAGTGTACAGTGCGTGCCCACTGCTTAATCCCACTTCTGCCCTTGCAGTGTCCTTTATGCTGTGCAGTCACTAAGAACCAGAAGAGAGAAGCTGGCCCCAGTAAGGTGCTGCCATACCTCTGTACAGTGCCCCTGTCCAGCCACATCCCCTTCTAACTTGTCCATTCGGTTGGCCCTTGGTATTTGAGGCGCAGCAATGCATTAACTCCATACTGCCTGGGTTTCTACAAGCATGCCTGAATATAGCCTGTTGCCAAGGATATTTGCAGTCAGTCCAAGTCCATTGGGATGTTAGTCTATGCTGAAACCTGAACTGTTACATTTTTTCCTGGATTTATTTGATTAAAGCTAGCACAAATTGCAACCCCATCTTCATTTGCTATGTAGACATGGCCTTGGAGCAGATTGATTTTGTCTTATTTCTGTCCTCTAATAAATACATACCGACTTTAAAACAATTACGCATCTAGAGTTAATTTGACAGATGATAAAACCTGCTGAATATTAGCAAAAGCAGAATCTGTCTTCGGAGCAGAGTAATGTCAGGCAACAGTGCAGGGTACAGATAGCTGGAAGGAAGCTCAGGAGAAAAAAGAGAGGGGAAAAGCAATAAAGCTCTTCTTAAGAGAAAGAAATCATATGAACCTTCAGAGAAGACAGGTTAATCTCTAATTTCAAAATAGACACTTTGGAGGGGTTTATGAACTGCTGATTTCAGAAGTCATCTGAATCATCTGCAATGCTGTTTTGCTCAAAGGAATATTACAACTTCAAATTAATTTTTGTGGTAATACTTTTATTGTATCACCTCACTGGAAAGTAACCATATATAAATAATCAGTTACCTAATTAAACTTATTTGTGACATTCTCTTCAATAAAGCATTACACAATGCATGAACAGTTGTCAGTAGTTCACAACTGGGGCAGGGCAATTTTTGATTATTTTTCTTTAGTGACTCATGCTATAACAAAATCTTTCTTAATATATAGTGCACCATAAAAATTACCTGTGGTTTTGAAAAATATTTTACATTTTCTCCATCTAAAGAGGTTTAAAAATATATCTGAATATTTCATTTTTTACTAAGGCGTATGATCTGTTTTCAACATTTTATTAGAATCTGGCATGGTTGAAAACAAGTTAATGTAAATAAAATGTACATTGATCTAAAAGAAATGTACATTAATTCAATAATGCCATGATTATTTCTATGTCATTGCTTTCTCTTGATACAGTTTCAAGGTAGCCAATTGAAAGTTTTGAACAAAATAAGAAAGAAGAGGAAAGAGGAATAAAAAAAAATTTACTAACTTGTTCTTACATAAGGGTGCCATAAATTAGAAGAGAAAGCCAGAGAATTCGAGACTAAATACAGAGAGATATTACCTCCCCACCCTCTGGAACTGTGCTCTGCTTTAGATTGCAGAAATAAGAAAGAGAGGAAGGTACATCTCTCTCTCAACCTAACCACAGACGTGTCTCAGCTCAATAGGATTAAAGGTTATTTCCTGACTGTCTCTTGGGGAACTTGGGGGTGTTTTATGGCTAAATACCTGACTTAGGGCTGTGCCTAACAGATACATTTTTTGCCTTGAACTAATAAAGAAGAATGTTTTCCATTTAGTAGCTCTAGACTGTTGCTCCAGCCATCTGGCAGCTGTTCCTGTACATATTTAACATTCTATTTTCTTGATTTTATGAAAGGAACTATTTGCATAGTAGATTTCAAAAAGTACAAATATTTTAATGTGCAAATAGTATTTCAAAAAGTATTTCAAAAGCTCATGGGTAAAGAAAAACACCATTGAAGTGTTCAAGGTGTATGGTTTTATAGACAGAAATTTTTTAAAGACAATCATATTTATTTCCACAGACTACAATTCTTCACCATGATGAAGACCTCATGGATTTCAGATACACAGTATGCCAGCAATAAGGCAGGACGCATATTTTTATGTACAAGTTGCATTTCAGAAGCTCATGTGTACATCAAAAACTGCTACATAACTGTTCAATAGAGTAGAGTTTACAGGAGGTTTTCCCAAATGCCATATTTATTCATATGGACTACAGTAACATCAAGATCTCCAAAATTGTTAAGACCAGTTATTATGGTGGATACTGAAAAAGATGTTCGGATACTGTCAGAGAAATCAGGTAATTGAAATTGAAGTAATTTAGTGCAGGACCAGAGAAATGTTGTCTGGAGGAGTTCTCTAGATGTGGCACAATCCAATCTCCTGCTTAAAGCTGGATTAGGTCAGGTCAGTCAGGGTTTTGTATAAATTTTTGAAAATATCCAACAATAGAGATTCTATATCTCTCCTGAAATGAATGTTTTTCTTAATGTTTGATCTGAATTTCATGTGTTGCAATTAGTCACCATTGTCCCTTACTCATGATAATAAATAAAGTAATTAGCACTACCACAAATTAAGCTTCACAGCCTCCTCTCTGCATATGGAGCAAACTTCCTTCACTGAGTGCTGATTGCAGTATGGCAAAGCATCACGTTTTCTTGAAACTGGATTTCTGCTGGAAGTTATTCCAAGTCTCACTGAAGAATATCAAAATTTCTAAAGATGAGAGCTGAAGTTGAAGGATGAAATAGTGCACTCAATGATCCTTACAGGTCCGTTTAGTTCTCTGTATAGAGATGGCTCTGCCCATGAATGTGTGTCTCCTTCTTGTTAGATGCTTTGAGCTTTTCCTTTTTTTGAGTTTTTTTGCAGCAAAGTAAAAATGGTGGATATCTTTCCAGCACCCATACAATGCATCGAGAAGCTGGGGATTAGAAGGATTAGAAAATATTTATATCCAGCAAGCCTTCCTAACTGTTCTACTAATCCCTGTCATACCATATTTAAAAGTACACAACTCCAGCCTGCTAATACTAGCAAGAATGAAGGACCACAAGTCAAAGCATGTTTCACTTTTAGATTCAGGTTAGAGATACAAGTGTGGCTTTGTAAACATTAAATATGAAATTCAGGCTCCTCTTTGCAGTTCTTTTGCAATTCAAAGTTTTTTGCAGTTGTTTTCATGAGGGTGTCCATCACTGAGGATATACACAAGCTCTCAGTGCAGTCAATGGAGCCTGCATACTGAATTGTGGAAACACGGGTTTCCAGGCTATGTCAGGTGAGAGTGTATCCTGCCAAGCCCTTCTAGGCAGACACTCCTTTCCCTTCCTAGGAGCCAGAGCCTGAGTAACAACTCCACTCAACAGCAGTACCTGCTTTATTGCTCCCAAGTTCCTCCTCCCTCTTCCCCCTCCCTCGCTCATGTCTGCCCTGCAACTGCTTCTGTGTTGCTGCAATGGCCTATGCAGCTGCTCGGTGACTCAGGCTGGGAAAATCATCCAGGTTAAAAAAAAAAAATAAAACTATTTGGGGATTTTTTTTCTCAGATTATTCTTAATCCAACCCATGGATTATACAGACAATGAGAATTGAAGTCCTATAATGCACCATGAACACAGCCCCCAGTAGATTTCATTTTATACATAATGTTGCCCCCTCACAAAACTGCCATCAGCAGATGCCATTTTAAAATTTTATGGATTTATTCTCTTTCTTCTCACAGAGAGTATCATGACTGTCAACGATTTTTCCATCACTTGAATCTCTTGACTGACTTCTTACAATTGTTCATTAGTCTGAACTGTAATTCCCTCATAAAACCTCGAAGAATCTGAGACAATTTCCTGAGAGAAGGAGCAGAAAGTGAATGCAACCTAGTACCCAACTTTGAGGACTTATTAGACTTGAAACACACAGCAAATTTTTATCCAATTCAGTACGAAACACAGGCAAAAAATGCTTAGTCTTATAAATAAGGGTCTTTGACTTCTTTTGTCGCATGTTAAAGGAATTAAAATTATTGTTTAAATGAAGCTTTTTACCAGCTTGCTCACCATGCTAGGACTTCCGGTCTTCTCAGTTCTGTGAACTGTAAGGCAGAAGTTGATTCTGGGCCCATTGATGCAACTGGCAAAACACCAGATGACAGAGATTTTAGCACAGAGACCCTGGAAAATGGTTGAGATTTGTTTGCCATAGCTCCCAAATAGATTTTCGCACTTGAAAATATCTAAAAATCTATTTCATAAATGTTGCTTAAAGAAGCAGTAGAATTCCAATCCAAAAAGAAGGAAATATCTAAATAACTTATTTTTCTGTATGTGTCGAAAACAGGATAAACAAATATTAGCTGTTTACCAGTTTCCATCTTCAGACCCTAAGAGGTTCCCATGCCACATGTGAGCTATCAGAACAAAGTTTCCAGCAAAACAGAATACTTCAGGTATTTCTGTCTTAATATGAGTTCAAAAGCTCCTAAAAGAGAAAATTAATTCATTTTAGTCCCTGCCTGCATATGTACTCCCACTGCAATGAATCAAGAAAGTATGCATAGAAAGAAACTAAGTAAAACTAGGAAATATTCAGTGAATATTATTTAAAATAAGCAGTTGATCACATCAGCTTTGCAGTGACATAATGCATCCTGCAGGCACCCATCAGTCAACTACTTGTATCTATGTCTCATTCACTGCCAAACAAAAGAAAATGAAACAAAATAAGACTTTTTCAAACTTAGAATTAAATATTTATTACCTGTATTTAGTTTATAAAGGTGTATGTATGCCATGCTTTGAGTTATCCAGATCCTGGGGTAATATTAGCTGGAATACTTTCATTGCAGTCATCAGGACAGTGCAGTTTACAGTGACTTAGTGAGCATCCTCTAATTTGCAGCAACTTTATGCAGATGAGATGTCTGGGGTTCTAACTGTGTATTTGGGTGCTATTTTAAATAATTTATTTTATTCTTTGTTTTCTCAGAATTCAGACGAAAAGGTACTCTGCTTACAGGAAACAGGAGTTGGAATATTATTCCATTGCAAGTGTAGAGGCCTTGTAGCTGACAGAGCAATAAAAAATGTAAATTGCTACTTCCAGAGCAGTAAATGGAGCATGATCAGCAATCCCTGGCATTGACGCTACTCCAGCGGTATGGAATCACAACTGAACGGACTGTTAAGGTTGTCCCAAACAGGAAAAGTCACTAGACCCATGCTGTTTCTCAAACCACAAGTTTTGGATTACCTGGGTGACTTGGGCCAAAATATATGAAAATGATTATTCAGGAAAAGATTTAGCAAAATGCTGGAAAGGATTTTAGAAATTCCATTTTCTCACTAGTGGAGGACTCCAGTTAACAAGAAATGGTTTTTAAACTTTGATACCGCAGATTGATGTAAATCTGCACCGAAATCTGAGGAAGTTTCAGAGTCAGAAGGCATGGGGAAATGCTGTAAAGTGAGGCTGAATTCAGCCTCATGGAGCATCACAGAGTGGTGTTGCTCAGGACCTTTCAGGAATCTGTAGAGCATCACCTTGCAAGCAGACAGTTACTGCACCTTTTATTTGTGTTAGAAGGCTGTCACAGAACCTCCTCCTTCCTGAGGCAAAATCTCTTCTCTTATCCAACCTCTCTTAATTCATAGCCAGACCATCCTCACTGACATGGTTCGTTCAACTCCTGTAGTTCTACCCCAACTTAGTTTGTGTGAAAAACAGCTCTGTCCCTTTCCTGCCTTCATTCTCCCATGTAAGCCAGGTCATTTTTTCTGTTCCCTGCACAGGCTGTCCATGCCTCCAGTAGCACTCATGGCCCTTTCCTAAACTGTTATAATTTAACCTCATTTCCTTTAAAAGACATTAGCCAGACCTGACCACAGGACATAAAATGTGACCTTCTTAGTTCTTCACAGTGCATGACATTAACACTCTGCTTCATGTATCTTTTGTAATACGTGACTAAGTCAGAAGCTGCTGGTGGATTATTGCACATTTGAACCCTTTACTGTGCTCTGATAACTTTCAAACTCCAACATTAGAAATTTTTGTTACTGGTTTCTGTGCATGTGAACTTTCATTTTAGCCACAGCTTCTTTCCAGACATTGCACTTTTGACATCCTCCCAATGAATTCTTTTACAAGGAATATGTCTTCTGCATATAAGTGTAATATTTGTTTGCCAATGGAAACAGTGAAAGGTGAGCCATAAGAAAGTGGCCTTGAAATCTCAAAATGCTATGTGGTTGTCTTCTCTTCAGCCAGCTCATCACCTACCTCAAAATTCCTGTGCTTATCCACATAATTTCCACCTAACTAGCAATTTTTCAAGAAACACCCTATCTGATGTGTTGAAGAAATACAGAGGGATAAAATCTATTACATTTTCTTGCCTAGAAAATAAACTGTCATATCAGAGAAAGTTATGAGATTATTCTGGCTTGTACAGCTCTTGTAAATGTGCATTGTTCTTTAAAACACTCCCCTCTAACATTCATGTTTTTATTACTCTCCCTTTCAAGATGTTTCCTAAATCCTTTCATGGTGCTGAGAAAGAAGTAACCCATGAGAGCAAATGAAACTGCCTGGATCTTTTCCTTACCTTTTCTATTTATAAGCATTATTTATATAAGCATTTCTTATAAAAGCATTACTGCTTTTAAATCTAATATGGTGCTCTCTCTCCCTATGTCTGCTATACGTTCCGGCAGCCAGACAGAAATTTGATAAGAACCTTCGCTGCGAATCCTGGAACTGACATTTCCCAGAGAGATGAAAGGGGTGGGTTTCAGTACTGCCCTTTTCCCGACTGCTTGCCATGACTGTCACACTTTTGTTCCTCTCTCCTCAATGTTATCCTCCCAGTCAATGTTATATTTCCTCTCAAAAACTGAGTCAAATATTTAGCTAATCTGGGTGTTGCTACTAAGTTACTTTACTACCCATGACCATTGTGTCAGGGGAAGTGCTCAATCATTTTTATGGTAAGGTGACCTCTAGAACTGTATTTTAACAGTTTTGTAAAGTTTAATTGGTGATTATCTTCTTGTACTTCTCAATTTATGCTATGATACCCTGATTCAAAGACTCCTTCCCACATTTCTTGTAAGTCCTCTCCTTTTTCCTGATACACTTCTTGGCTAGGCTAGCTGTCCAGTTAGATTTTCTTGTCAGATTTTCTCCTTGCTCCATGCTCATCTAAAATTAAGAACATTAGTGATATCAGTTCGAGTGGCACCATTCTTCTAGGTCTGCTGTTTTAAAATCCAAAGCCATGGTATGTCATTGAGCTAATTGTCCATTGAATTAAACCTTATGCTCAACTGAAGTTGCATAAACTCACAACTACCTTATACAACTATTTTTTTCTTTAAACAATCTTGTGAAATTACCAAAACTAAATCAAAACTAGAATATAGTTACGTACCTTAGTTCAGTACTAACCTGGCTGTTTTGTCAAGGAATGATGGCCCTCGGAAACTAAAGCTAATGACCAATAAGTTCAAGCTTTCCAAATTCAGCCATCTGCCACTTGATAAATCCTGAATCACAGGGGATTTCCTGTCTTCAGTTTTAGCTTGAATCTTTGTTTTCAGAAGCTGTGGGTAACTATCCCTTGGTGAGGTTAGAATACTTGCTTTCATCTGTGACCCACTTGCTGCACTACATTTGTCATAAGTCACCAGCAGATAGTTTAAGAAGTCACAGGCTGCAGATGAACTGACAATGCTTACTCCAAACTGAGAGCAAATATCCTGGCTACAGCTTCAGGATAAAGTTTGAATAGTAGAGGAAAAAATGTTTCTTTCATTCACTTATAAGCTAGGTTTCAAGTTAAATGCAGTATTAGTGAAATATGTCTTCAATTAATGGATTTCCTTTTCTTTAAGAAATATGGGTACATAGCTACTTAAGATGCAAAGTTTTTTCAGACACAAAAGCAAATTTAGGCCCATTACAGACATGGAACAGACTTTTCTTTCTTTCTACTTTAGACAAATAAAAATGTTGTGGTAGAAATTGGCTTCAACTGAAAGAACTGAAAAAAGAGAAATGTAACTAGTAACTTTTATTTTAAGACAGTGACTTATGTTTCATCAACATAATTTCATTCTTATAGGATGACCACTACCATCTATGCCTGTATTTCCTTTAAGGGGAATTTTGAGATTTAAAAAATGTCAGGAGACACACCTACCCTAATTTTCCCCCACATGATGTCTTTTGGCACACTCGCTTGACCAACACACCTGAGAAAACGTTTTACTGCTGAAATGAAATGCAGTAATGTGCATCCATGTTCAAGTAAAAGATATTTAAAATGATGTTTCAAGAGTCACAGTTGTTTCATTGTAATTAATTTAGCAGACAACAAAGCTTTCCTAACAGTGCTGTTTAAAAAAATTACCACAGACGATGGTTAGGGTTATTTGTCTAAGACAACTTTTTAATTGTGTTTTTTTCATTAACTCCTATTTAATTTTTCCTCCCATTTCTAAAAAGGAAAGAACATTTCCAACATGTCTCTTTCTCTAAGAAACGTGATATTTGACGTTTTATATGCAATTTTTTTCCTTTGTATTAGTGGAAAATGCATGAGAACAGTCTGAAAAAAGTAAAGGTTTGTTTTTTCCACCTCAGCTTTCTTCCCTAAAATCAGTTTAGGGAACAGATAGCTCTTTTTTTCATTGATTTAGTAATACCAAATTAATATGCTTAAAATAATTTAAATTAATTTCATGGATTTATGAGAATAAGACTTGTGACCAAAAATCTGCAGGATCAGCCTTTCTAAATTCTGAGTAGAGTGAGGCCTGTCTGTGCTTGCAGGGTGATGATAAGAAGCTGTTACTCACGTCTTGTAGTACATACAGCTGAGAAACAGGGCCTCAGTTCTTGCAATACGTTGAATTTTTAGCTGGAGAAAGGTCCCTGTAGTGGAGAAGTGATGACAGTTTGAAATCCCATTGGAAATCATGCATATTTCTTAGCTGCTTCTGAAAATATCAGTGGACTAAAGAATGGGAGGCAAGAGGGAGAGCAGAGCCCGGACCTGAGAATCAGATTCACTGTCTTCAGGGCAAGGCATGGAGTATCCAGGCACGTCCAGGCACGTCCAGGCACCCACTTCTGGGGCATCTTAGACCATCTCTAACTCAGGCAGGAATATGACTTCTTCTGTTTGAGTTGCGAGTCTTTACAATTTACATTTTTCCTTACCCCTGTGACAAGTTTCTCCTGAGACCACGAGAATACTTTTATTTGTACTCGCTGTTGTGCTGGCAAAACCATGACCATGATTTCTGTCACTGCCCTGACTGATTAAGAGCTCTGGGTATACGTTTTGATGGAGATTAAAATCCTATCGTGTGTTAAACAAAGCTGAACTCTCATGAGGTGTATGAGGAGACCACATTCCTGCAGATCAGATTCTCGAAAGTAAACACAACTTAAAACCACATGATTCCAAAGAATAATTTACTGGAATAGACATTGCATTATGCAGTCTTTAGAAGCAGGAGCATTTTTCGGTTTGGCTCTAAATATCTACCCACACATCAAAGTTTGGAAATTTCAAACAGTAATAAAGTGTCTTTGATGTGCAGATGGTATTTTAATTGCCAAAACAAACAAGTAAAATGCATGGCTTAAAGCCACTCCTACTGTATGTGGGAGATCACTGCTGAAAAGTCACTGGACATGCCATGGACCAGAAGATGAATGCGCTGTCCCACCAGGCCTTAGAGAGCATTTTTCTAAGGCAGTATTTAGATACTCATGCAAATTATGTACTTATGTTTTCCATTGTGTGTCAGTCCTCATGAAAATGCAAGTCTCCAGACTAATTAATAGTTTTTAATAAGTGAAATAAAACTTTCGAAGTAGCAAATCATTAAATGTAGACCACCATTCTGTCTTTTTTTGACTTTTTTTTTTTTTTTGTGTTATTTGCAGGGAAATTGTTTGCTGAATTCAGGAACTTTAACTAAACATGGACAATGCTACCAGTATTACAGAAAACAGAGAGAGAATTTGAAATGTTGTTCACAAATTGGCAACATGCTCAGAAAATTTAAGCAGAAATTCAATAAATACACTTTGGGATAAATGTGCTTTGGGAAAGAAGACTCAGGCACATGAAATATATATTGGGGAAAAAAATCCAGGTTAATATGAATTCAGAAAAGCATAAGAGATGGGATTAAACTACCAAAAATGAGTACCCATGTTGTTACAGAAAACATAATGTATATATGAACAGAGGTACAGTCTGGAAAAGGCGTGTTGAGGAATCGTTCTATTCAAAGCAGAAAGAATGTTAGACTTGAGATGAAGCATAATTGGGAGTGGAACATTGGACTAAACATGTAAATTAATTGTGGAAAGAAATTGCAAAAAGTTTAGGAGAGAACAGATTGAGTGAGCTGAAAAAAATGGCCTGCATGGAAATGCTGTAGGACTACAATTGTGAGAGAGGAAAGAGTAATAACTGCTGAAATACATACATATTTTATTTGAAGATAGAAAGAATAAAATATTTTAACATTTCTGTAACAAGTACGACATTGAATGGCTTTAAATTATGAGACAGGTGGAACAGTAGGAAACATTGGAAATGCAGGGTATTCATTTTCCATAGAAAAAGAAACCATACATGCTGCCCTTTTTTCTTTATTTTGTTTAATATCAAGAAAACTGTCAATGTCCATGAGGTGGGCTATTATTGGTTCATCACCATCATTAACCTGTTTCTGACATCATAACACACAGCAACCAGTAGGTTTCTTGACTAAAGAATATGTATGAGTCCAGTAAGACTTCTTCTTCAGTATTTCTGCATTTCTGTGTGGAAGAGGCCAAAGACAATATTAATATAACTCTGTCATCTCTAATATCCTCTTATTTCTTTTTTTCTGAAAACAAGATTACTTCATTTGCCAAATAAGAAAAAATTTCTAGTCTGCGGGGACTTTCAGAATATATTATACATAATTTAAGACAGGTTCAAAACTGCATAAATCCGGCAGCTTGGGGATTAATATTTTACAGCCTTATTCGGAGAAGAAAGAGAGAGAGAAGGGGATGGATGTATCAGCTTTGAGTACAAAAACCCATAACTCAGATGTCAAAGTCTAACACTAAGTCTTAAATGTAGTCTGTCCTACAATGAAACTACACTGGTATATATTTTACAACTCAGCGAAGCCAAATCAGGAACAGACCATTACTTTTTTCAGCTGGTTTCCAGCTTCCTGAGCCCTCTTTTTAACCATTCTGCCTAACTTCAGTACCAGTGCACTGGAGGAGTAAGGAATAAATGGCTATGGGCAAGGGAAAAGGGGTAAAACCCTCTTGGAGCTATGCTATGCATTTATGACCTTAGACAGCTTGAGCTGGTCTTGCCTGTGTAGCACATTTCTTCTTTGCATATCACTCAGGGCTACATAAGCAGAGCTGGTTAATGAACTGTAATTTGCACTGGAATGAAGAATGTATTTAGCTGGAAGAAAAATTGTTTTGTCTTCAGCTGAATCATCTCCTCAATCCACTTCAGAAAACAAACATTTCTTCAGTCCTACAAACATTTTATTCTGAGGCTGTGCATAGTGTGGCAGAGGGATGGAAGATACTGCTTAACCAGGAATGGTCACCAAAGAAATACATATGGAAACACAGCCTCTGTAAAATCAATTAAAAAAAAAAAAAAAAAACACCCCAACAGCCACCACTTCACCCAGCATATAGCACAAATAGCACATGAAGCTTTGCAAGTAGCTTATGAAACACCATGAGAAACTTCTAAGCAACCCACTGCATGAATCAGCTGGCAATCCTCTCCTGCCTATTTTTGCTCCTGTTATTGTACATATTTTGCTAATAAATCAGAACAAAAGGGTTTCTCATATATACAGACCCAGTGTTCACTCTCAGCAACAGATTCTTAAATAACCATCAGCAGCCAGGATATACAGGCTATACAGGTGCATATTCAGGCTCTTTAGAGCACACAGATATGGGGCAGGGTTTCAGGGATTTTCTAAGTACTTCAAAACCACTAATCAAGGAAGTAAACGGAGGGGTGAGGCTCCAAAGTCTCAGTCCATCATTTAATAATTTACTGTTTTCCTGTTATTCTTGGAACAAAAATCTCTTCTATACAACCAGAAGGGTAGAAAAAAATCTGTTTGGCTTGTCTTAGCCCACTTCATCTCTGTGTTTGCTACATTAGTCTTGTATCCCTTTCTTTCTCCTTCTTGCTCCTGTTATATCATCAGCCCTTGAAAGTTGACTGCTGCAATCTGCAAAATAACTTCCACAGTATGAGAGAATTGCTGAATGTGACTAACGTCAACCACATCCTACTTTGTGATACTTCTTTTCCTTCTGTTCCAGTCACCCTACATTGTCTGTGGGCACATAACATAAGAAAGAATATTACTGAGAATATTTCTGCTTCCTTCATGCTGTTCCTACTCTTCTTTGGGACAAGCATCAAAATGTTTAATTCTAAAGCGTGTGGGTAAACCTGCATTAGTCTTATTGTCTAAGGCAAAAGTGTAAGGTAAGCAGAAGTTGTGCTTATTTAGGAAATATGTCCCCTACTATGTATTTCTATAGCATCTGGTTTTACAATCTATGCTAAGTCCAACCTGTAGTATACGCAATTAAGTCCCTTCATGAGCCCACTGAGGACTCAGAGGAGGCAGGTGTGGAGGTGAGGGCAGGACATGCTTTTAAAAAGCCAAAGATCTACTGTCCTGTGAATGACTGACAAAGCTCTGTGTTCTTGCAGAAAAAAAAAAAAAATAAATTTTGAATGTTTTGGGAAGCAGCAAGGATAAAATATAAGCTCAGCTGCTCCATAAATCCTATTCCAGCATGCCACATTGCTCTGCGAGGTACTATGGCTATGATCATGGTCACTGCAAGGATGGATGCTGGGGCCTTGAAAGCAACACGCAGCCCCTCTCCAGAAAAAGCTGTGACACTGAAGGCAGAGCACAACCACCTCTCAGGGACACATAATGTCCTGCCTCCTTTGTGGTTTTGGTTATGTTCTTGTTGCCTGTGAAAGTCCTGAACCCTTTCCCACGTGTACATGTGCAGCCTCTTAAGGAAAACAAAATCTGCTTTTCATGAACAGTGGAAAACTTGCAGTTGCACTTCTCTGCCAGCATTGTTTGCTTTTAGACTAACTTTGAAATTGAAATCTAAATCAAATTTTCAACAGGCATGTTTTGAGGAGCGCTGTAAAGAAGGGGACTTTTCGGACACATTTGTAAAACTCTAAGATAAATAGCAGTACTCTCAGGAAAGTTGGACACAGACTTCTGCATCTTGGCTGACCCAGAGAAGCAGTAATGATTTTTCTTTTTTTTAAGCTAACTTAAAGCACACACATTTCAGTGAAAAAGTGAAGTAACACGCAACAGCTTATCAAAAGATACTAGAAAGTTGCTGATTTGTAATTCCTGTTGTTTTAAGCATATTTCATGTCATAACATTAGTGATGCTCTGAGTAAATAGACAAAGCAACTGAAGAGACACAAACAACTCATGCCTTCTCTGCATAAACATGCTTCATTACATGATTGATAGTGATACACTAGTGAAACCACAATCTGTACCTGACTCGGGGTGAATTTAGAGTTTCCTTTACATTATTTAAGCTCTAGGAGCTGTTACAAGCTTGGAGAAATTCCCATTTAGGTCATTAAGCTTTCCAGATACAACTATATATTTCCTAATATGTGACACATCTACTAATTAATGCACTGCATGGTAAAAAGAAATACATATATATACTATATATATATATACACACAGATACATACATACACATTCTACACTGCCTCATGCCCTACCAATTATCAGTGAGTGGAAAGTGTTTCACATGCACACTGCTCCTCAGTTGTTGTATATGAAGTGCAGAATCTTTTCCAGCATAACAGGTTAGTTGATTTTTTTTTTTTTTTCTGAGAAAAGCAGGTTTGGATAGAATGTTCACCACAGCTGACATTCAGGGTGGAGCAGCTTTTCCTCAACTTAGCACACACCTCTTCAAGCACACAACTCCTCTGTCAATACATGTACCTTCTTTGAAGGTCTCATTTTGCTTGAAGTGGCCCTCCTGAGCTGTGGGTGTTCTCTTGCATGGCTGCTATGAATGAAGTCATTGACATTACTTGGAACTATTTTTATCACTTTTGGCAACAAAGTGGGGGTTTCAAAATGTAAACTGGCCTAAAAAACTATTTTATAAACTCATAGAACTGTATCACCAGCCCTAAAGGGGATAAAAAAATTCTTCCAGTTTCCAGGAATTTTCAGGGACATTGTTAACGTTTGTTTTCAGTTAGGTAATCATAAAAACTAGTTTTCTTGAAAAATTACCAAGGATAGATACAGAAAGAGATAGAAATAGAAATATCTATATATATATAGATAGATAATGTAGCATTTTAGGCATAATAAGGCAGTAACTGAAAAGTCAAATTATTTGTTTCCTAGAATTTTCTGTGTTTTTCCATACATTATTAGAACTAGTTGAAACAGAGAAAAAAAAATTGTGGGAAAAAAAGTTGTGAAAGGTGCCGTTTTGAAAATGTGACATTAATAAATAAATGTGTCTAACAGGCACACACAAATTTCCCTTCTGACAAAATGACAATGACATTGAGAGAAGATCAAAATCCAGAAATGTTTTTTCATTAAACTTCACTATGACAGCACGTCAGGTTTTTTCAAGTCAGTATGGACACTTGCTTTATAGCAAGGAAGTACAAAAGGAAAGAAAATTGTGACATCTCTCATTAATCATGGAGTTGCCTCTTGCTCTCTGACAAATACATGGAGAGCCCAAACAGCAAGACTGCACTAAAGAGTTAATGTTCAAATTGATAGAGGCAGGTGAATTGAACCTTAAAACTTTCCTTACCTCGCTTTAGTACTATGGACCCTATATCTCTACATTTTGCAAAAATTTGACAAAAAAAGTTCTTAATAATGAGACACCATACCAGTACAGGCACTATTTGATTTAACCTTTGTCAAAGTCCAACTTGAAAAAAATATAAGGCTGGATTCTGCTGCTCTGTATCAATTAACCTCTACCCAGAAGACCACAGTATTATTCTGCCCAATGGCTGATCATGCTGCCAAGTTGCCCCTGGCCTTGGAGAGTTATTTACAGTGTTGATTTCTGTTTACACAGTTATGATAATCCATGGGTTTTGTTTAGAGGGGAGTCTAGCCAAAGGTCTTGTGGCATCAGCTGAAGAGTATTCCTCAGTACCAGGGTCAGATCAGGTGCAGGGAGAAAAGGAGGTATATGGACAAGTGGGACACTAGGATGGGCAAGAGCAATCCTGAGTGTCTTGCTGAGGAAAAGAGATGTCATTGGAAGAGAAAAAAGTAGAAGTCATGAAAACTGGTCTGACTCAAAAGCTGTGTGAAAACTGAGTGACCTTTACCTGTAAAGGTGGACCAAGATGTTTCAAATTGGTGATAGAAAAGAATCTTGTGGGTGACAATCCGGAGAGATGAGTCAAGAAAGTCATATTTTAACCTTTATTCAATAATGGTTGGTGTCAAAAGACACAAAGGAAGAACATTTCTTGATGGCATAGTGTACCAGTGAATTGGTTCTGAAATTAGGAAATGTTAACACCTCTCCAGTTTTCTGAGCTTGATATATTTCACTAATTTTCTTTGCAAGACTACAGCTTAATCTGTCTGCTTGCAAAATACTGAGTCTGCCTTTAATTTTTCCCTTGAGAAATGAATCAGATGTGTTTTAGTCTGTCATGACGAGTATAAAAAGTTATTTCCAAAATTCAATATGTATTTTCCTAGATATTTTCCTATCACTTATGTAGAGGGTGATACAAAGTATAGAGTGTGTCTCTAGGAACATATGCTTGTACCTGAATCCCTCAAATAATGTTCTAGAAAAATAATTAAATCAATTGTGGTACATTTTCGCAGCAGTTAATGACTGCCATATGTGAGCATAATGAATATCAATAGCAAATTTGGAGACATGTATACACGTAGAACTTCTATAATGGAAAAAGAATGGGAAAAGATGACTTAAGTCAACTTCTGGGCCAGAGGAGAGCAAACAAAGATGTTTATTCTTCTGCACTAATTTATATCTTATTTCTTTCTTGTCATTTTGCATGAATATATCAAAGTTCTTGGCATGTGGAAAATAAGTTGAATGTATAGATTTTTTCTTCCATAAAAATGTGTCAAAGGCCTTTTGGGCATGTCTCAGTTCTTCTTCTTGTAAATCCAACAACTTTCACAATACCCTTAAAAAAGCAGTTCACACAAAGACTTTTCATATATAGTAAGCAATTGTACCCAGAATACATCTTCAAAGACTGTTAAGGGTATTAACCAACTTGGAAAGGGCATGTTCCCTGATGGAAAGGGCATATTTGGACACCTCTTTTGCACTGCACCAGAGACTGTGCATACAGGAAACAGGAGAGAAGATGAACATGCACTGAAGAAAATCTCATACTAAGTCACCCTATGATTTGCATCTTTCTTAGTAAATTTGTCTGTGCTAGCTACAGCAGAATGCTTTATTTGGTGTGGCTTTGGACTCCTGCCACAGGGAATGGCGGCCTGGTTCTAGACCTGTTGTCCTGCAGATGTGTTTCTTGCTAGGAACCCAGACATGGGGTGGTAGAGAAAGAGTGCAGAGGCCTTTGGGTGGTCATCCTTCTCTGACCACGAGCATGGGTACTGGTGACACTGCCAGAGCAAATGTGATCATACCAAAAGTGGCTACAAAGCTCTAGGGGCCAGAGAGATGGGGGTGGGAGCTGAGGTGAGGTTCTTCTTTCTCCTGGTCACTGCATGCCAAACCCACAGAGCTACAGGCTTCTGAGCATGGATAACCTGTGGCAGACCCTTCCAATCTAAATTATTTTAAAATTCTAAACCTGACACCAAGAAGGATTTGCCTTCTGGACAGATTGTGCCTTTCTCCTTCATCCAAGTATATCAAAAGTGTGTAATGCAGAAATGAATATTCCCTACATGATTTCTCAGGGATTTGTGTAATAAAGGGACTTGTGTCTTGTCAATCCTAAAGAAGTTGATTATTAAAAATCATAAGTGAAGCACAGAGGCATTGATATTAGATTAAGTGTACAACTGCCACTTGATAGAGGCTTTCTCTTCAGAAATTTTCCACCTTTGCTTTCAGGCATGATAATTCCTTCTTGCCTTGCTCTCAGCTTTTTGTCTTTAATCAAACAAATGCTCCTACCTCTACATTCCTTTGACATGATCACTTTTATCAGCTGCTAATGTAAAGAAGGATAGTCTTTACCTTAAAATAATAGAAAAAAAGCTATGAGATAAATGAATGGAATAAACATCAACGTGAGTTTTAAATAGGTCATTACCATGCTTTAATTTTCATTAGCAGCCTTGAGATTTTATTTTCGGTGGAAGGGATACCTCATATATTTGAGCGGGTGAGAAAAATCCATTCTCTGTCAATATAAAACATCACATTTTTCCATACTGCAAGTTTTGATGGAAAATTGCATCAACCAGAGACAAATCAGCTATGTATCCTTTTCAGAAAAGATCAGGTTTTCCACGTACTACTATAGTTTATGTCCAAAGGTGCATTCCAGTAAACCAGAAAATAAATCAGGGTCCATGAAACTGGGAAGAACTAAAAATAACATCCCTCTTAAACAATGGCCATGTCAAAGCTAATAAAATGAACTTTTTATTTTTCTAAAGAAATATGCCAATATTATTTATGCCCTTCAAACATATGTTGAGGTTTTGTGTCATGGAGGAATGGAAAAATTCATTAGAGGTCTGTGCAAGCCCAGATAAGAAGATATACAGAAACACATAAACAAGACAGACAGTCAGTCACATGAGAACCATATTTAGAGTTCTAATGCTTATAGAATGTTGGAAGGAAAACTGAAAGTTTGTGAAAGGTTAGGAAAGCAAAACTGTGGTTAGTTGTGTTTCCAGTTAGTCTTACAGCCCATGACCTGAATGGACCTTTGTCATGGTATAACCCCAGCCAGCAATTATGCCATTCACTCCCACCCACAGCAGAATAGGGGAGAAAAAACAGAGGAGTCAAAGCTGGCTAATTAAAGGGTTGAGATAAAGACAATATAATAGCCAAAGCAAAAGCCATGCATGCAAGTAAAGTGAAAAAAGGAGTTAATTCACCACTTGCTATGGGCACCCAAGTGTTCAGCCATCTCCAGGAAAGTAGGTCCCCATCATATGTAATAGGCAAGTGGGAAGAAAAATTCCATCATTTCAAACATTTCCTTCTTCTTCCCACAGCTTTATACACTGAATGTGATGCCATAAGATATATCTTTGGTCAGTTGGGATCAGCTGTCAAAGCTGTGTCCCGTGCACAGTTTCTGGTGCACCCCAGCCCACTCGCTGATGGGGTCGAGTGAGAGGCAGAAATTGCCTTGACAAGGTGTAAGCCCTGCTCAGTAATAATTAAAACATCCTCGTGTTATCAATACTGTTTTCAGAACAAATCCAAAGCACAATTCCATCCCAGCTACCATGAAGGAAATTAGCTCTATCTCAGACAAAACCAGCAAAAACCTTCAGAATATGAACCTGAAATGACTGAAATAATCACATTTTTTAGTACTTGGCCAAAAATCTTTCACTTATGGGGATAGCAAAGACATCAAAGCATAGACAGCTAAATTAGTAACCTTTATCAGTAACTTTAAATCCTGCAATAGTGAAGCATTTTCTCACAGTCTTTTTGCTTCAATACTTATAAGAGTCACCTGTTTTACAGGATTCTTTTGGGCTCTCTTTGATAGACAGATTTTTCTACTCTGAAGTATATTGATGCATCAGATTGAAAAGCAGGTGGGGAAAAGGTGGAAACAGATGATTTGTAAATACTGTTACATCGTGTTACTCAAATATCGGGAAGGGATCGAAAAAGACTGATGTATCTTTCAGGGCAGAGGTTTTCCCTTTTGTTTTCAGATGTAATTTCCCCATAGAACTGCTCATAACAAAGAAGATTACAATGTTTTATCCTTAATTATTTGTTATTTTATGTCTCTAGGTACAAAATAAAAGCAGTTGCCGCAGCCAGGCACCAGTACCAAGTTATGGGCTCTTTCACTTTAAGACTGAAAACAGCTGGTATACAAAACAAAATGGGATATTTCTGGAATTAGGAAACAGAGTGGGATTCTTTCTCGTTTAATTTGAATGAGTTTTTATTTAATATGCTTTGCATGCATAAAAATGGAAGTAAGAGAGGGTTGAACTTTTGTACTATATCATCAGTAGCTATAGACAAATTGCTCATCTGTCTGTTCAGAAGAAAATCACCTAATATCCTCAGCATTGTAATTTTACTTGATGGTTTATGCACAAAGAAATGTATAATCCCAGTGGTTTCATAGCAACTCTCCATCAACATCCAAAGATTAACTGAAGGTGTGCTGAGTTTTACCTTTAAGACGGTCTGGATGAGAAGCTTAATTAATCATAATATCAAAGACTGCCAATTAATCACACTTGAAAAGAAATTTCATTTCGGTAGAAGAAGTGACTAAGAAGCAGGTCCAGCCCTAACAAAGAGGAGCTTATTTCAGTGAGTTCCAAATCAAAACCAGCTATTTTTCCAGTAGAGTAATTATGCAAAATAAAATTGCCCATTGTAGTCTATATAAAAATCTTAATTTTTTTTATTAACTCCACACAATAAGTTCTTTGAAGGTTGCTTTAAAGCTGGAATATATTAGAATTAGGCCCACACAATTCACACTCCATAGATAGGTTAATAATCTGAGACTTTTAAGCGAATTCCATTAAATTAACATTACACTTCCTTTGGTGGTTGTCCCCTTGAGCCAGCCATTTGTCAAACCCCTTTCCAGCATCCATACGGAAAAAGGATTTATTATTCAGTTGAGTTTTAGGCAAACTTTTTTTAAGAATTATTTCATGATCCTAGTGAAATTATCATTTTTACCATTGTGATTTATCTTCTTCCCTTCCTTGGCCAAATCTACATCTATAAAGCATGGGTAACTGTCTTCTGATGTATAAAACTCATGTGTCAGACTCCCAGTACCCTAAGGGGGCCAAAGAAAGAGCTGGAGAGGGTCTTTTGGCAAGAGCATGTAGTGATAGGAAAAGGGATCATGGTTTTAAACTGAAAGAGGATCTATTTAGGTTAAATATAAGTAAGGGGGTTTTTTTCTATGAGAGTGGTAAAACACTGGAAGAGGTTGCCCAGAGCAGTAGTAAATGGCTCATTCCTGGAAATAGGCAAGATCTGCTTAGACTGGGGCTCTGAGCAAGCTTTGATGTCCCTGCTTACTGCAGTTGCAGATGTCTCGGCTCATTGCAGGGGGCTTGGAGGAGATGACCTTTGAAGGTCTCTTCGAAATCAAACTATTCTATGGCCCCTTCTTCTCCTCCAGAGCATTTTCCTTCCCTTTTCCAGTCCGAGTCGTCTCAAGATTGTCCAATAAGGAACAGAAAAATCTCATCTCTTTCACACAGCCTGTGATAGAGCCTTGGTTTTGGTACTGTGTTGTGCAATCCCTGTCTTTCACGATGCTGGACCAGGGGAAATGTGATTACTATGGAAATCATTACCAAGCCTCACTGAGTAAATGCCAAGTGATCACAGGCAAGTACAGCTGAGTTTTCATCAGGAATTATATTTAATCTTTAATGTACATATTATTCAGTCTACTAAATCTACATACAAATACTCACATATTTTTCGCAATAGGAAAGGCTATTTCCAGGCTCTCCATTCACTGCAGAGGAAATGTAAATAAAGTTTATGGCAAAATCCTATTGAACTGCCAAAAATCCAGAGTAGCTTGTTTTAAAAACCTTTCCTAAGTTGTAAAAAAGACCCACTGTATTGCTTTTCCATGGGCATAGCCACTTATTCAAATTGTTCCACTGTGTTCAATCACAATGCATTTCCACAGCAGAATATTAGGCCACTGAATGATTTGTTTCTATTCCTAGCTCACCACCCTGTTTTAACACTCCTTTCTTTTTTTCTCTGTTGTGTAGGAGTGATAGAGAAAAGTTAAAGCATGTGGGAAGGTGAGGAAGTGCCTGAAGCAGAAGTGAGCATAGACTGAATAACATGGTGGTGAAGTCAACCAGCAAAACTTAATGAAATCAGTGAAATTATTTCCACTCATTTCCATAGGCACTGGGCAAATCCTTTGACAACTGTCTAGGCCAGTCTGGCAGTAGTAATGCATCAAGGACTTTTAACAATACTTTTAAATGGTATCTTCAACTACAATATGTTCTTCCCAAAAATAAAACATTTCAGCTCAAGTTTTCCACCTAATCAGAAGGTGATATCCAAAATACATTTCTACAGCTGTAAGAATGTGTGAGCATATCCATTACGTATGATCAATGCAATTTTTCAGACATGTTCAAATTGCTGAGGTCCCAAACTTATTTCAGACCATCTTTCTGTTAGCTTAAACTGGAAGTAAATATGGAAATACAGAGCAGCAGTCTGTTGAATATGAACTTTATTTCAAAGTATATAAGTACTCTGGCATTTGGCATTACCTCAACATGGCTTTGGGCAAGCAGCCACTCCGCAAACTTAAAGACATTCTGTGAATTTAAGCTATAATTTTGGAAAGAGTTTGCTGCTTATCCATTGAGAAAGTGAAATACTGTTTTTTTCCAATGTGCTGTTCATTTACTGGAAAACTCTGCTCTCTCTCATAAAGCCAGAAATGCTCTGTATTCTTATTTCCCAAAAGCAGAATGGTACATTGAAAAGCAAAATAGGCAACATCTGTGATTCACAGATGGAAGAAAAGAGAACATTGCCTGTAGTGTCCAATACAAATATCTGCAATAAACACCTCACAAAGGGCTTAACTGGGAGAATAACATGAGCATTCCAGTGAAATACTTTGAATTTTGGTATTCCACGGTCCATGTGAAAAGGACACTACTTTATTGCAGTGCATCTCAGGTGTTCAGAGAACTGATCATAATAAAAAGCTAAAAATTAGCCTGAAAAAACAGCCTTAGAGTTGTATCTTTCCAGTAATTCAAGATTATGCAAGGTTTGTGTTTAAAAATTTGTGTTTGCAAACTACTCCAAGTTGCAGAAAGACACAGAATTTGTTTGCAGAGGGTTTTAAAACATGACTTTTTAAATTCCTTCCATCATTATAACTAAGCAATGAGTGAATTCTACTCCACTCTGTTTTCCAGATGGTAAAGTACAGGTGACAGTACCATCATTTTCTTGAATTTCAATAATTGGTATAAAAAATAGACAAGAGGGTTTTCATTCCTTTCCAAACAACTGATTTTTAGTGTTTCATATTGCGTCTTTTGATAGCCTTGTACTCCTATTTTGACATCATGTAACTGGTACAATTTCTCTTCAAAGAGGTTAAGAAGCCCTAATTGCCTTATGGGTTGCTGTTAGAGTTAGAAGGTAAGAAAATTTTGACCAGCATGAGTTCACTTATCCCAAATATAGAGTTCACTTATCCCCAATGTATAGAGTCCATTTCTTTTGGGCCTGTACATTTCAGCTGTTTTGTCAAAGGAAATACAACTTATAATTTTTCTCTTTGGCAATCAGGAAATACATACTAGCTAAAAAATTATAGCATAAGTTCCTTTTCCTTGTAGTCTAACAAGGTCATTTCATGTTTTGGTTTTGACATAGATGAAAATGAAGAATTTGCTGTTGCTGTTGTTTTCTAACACACGCTTAGACACACTTCTACCACACTGCCAGTGAGGGTTATCTGACTGACAACATTTAGTACTTTATCAAGTAGTTCTAGTTAGCATTGCAGGCTTGCTCTGTCCCTGCTGGAAGTAACTCACAAGGCATTCATCCTCTCATGTAAGATGGACAATACTTATTTATATCCCTTGACTGGTGAGGAAGCTAAGGAAACAATTACACCAGCTACTCATAAACCCACAGTGAGAAACACTTCTATGAGGACCAAAGCATCTCAAAATCCAATATCTTTGTTTTTAAAGAAAAAAAAATTGACCTTTTTCTCCTAAACAGAAACAAGGTTTGAAAAAGCTATAGGTCATATTTAGACTTTGAAAATTAAGAAAATTATTTATGTATATGTATCTTGTAAAATGATAATTGAATTCTAATATTTTTTAAGTATTTTCTCAAAATGTGCTCTCTCTTTAAATACCGTGCTTCAAAGGTTTTTTGGAAGAAGAATTGGGTAGGTTTTTTTTAAACTAATGCAAACTCATCAGAAGCATATTTTCTCAAAATGATGTTTCAAATCTCTACAGAAGAGCAATTAATTTGCTATAAGAAACTTTTCTTATTAATATTGTTAGTGAATTCATATAAGCTTTAACAGTTAATTAGCAGAATGAAAAATCGGGTTTTTTTCTGGGAGACTTGCTTATTTCTCCAGGCTATAACATAAGCAGAAATAGAGGAGTATTAAATTACAAATATTCTCCTGCTTTGGCGTAATACCCTCTCTAGGTCCTTTGGTTAACAGGAAGCATTTTTGTGAGGGATCATTTTGTGGGGATAATTTCCAGGTTATTTTTTCTATATTGCTTTACAAACTACAGTGTTTCTTCTTTTCATGCCTAAGGATCATTTCACACATTCTGCAAAAAGAAGAATATAAATATTATTCGTAAACACTTCTGAAAATTAACAGGAATGGTTACTTGGAATTCTGTCCCCTTTATAAACTATTCCTTCCAACACCATACTGAGATGGTTAAATTTTGTGTTGTGAGACATATGGCTTCAATATCCTAGGTGAAATGCAATTAAAGTTAAGCACGAAAGTAAACCTTTGCAGTTTTGATGCTTTAAGCAACTGTATAAAAATAAATTTAGAAGATGATTCATTGGTTTCTTACCTCCATCTTTTTTGTCTGGATCTCAGGGGAACCATCTACATGGGGACTCCACTGAAACTGATATAATTTTATGAAATATTTATTTCTTCCCCGAAACACCTTATTGTACTAAAGCTAAAGAACATTAAAGATGACCCATCTGAATCCAGCTTTGCTCTCTTCATCAAATTATCAGCCAGGTTTTCTGCACCCTTTCATATATATTCTTACCATTTCAGATGGTGAAGTACATATATTACTTGACATTTAAATCCAAGGTCTTTGCTAAGTCTGCAGATGCATGGGGCTCACAGCATAAAAACAGATGAAGGTTTACCTGAAAATTAGGTGAAAATGCAATTTTTCTTTCATTTTAGATTTCAATAAAAAGCATAAATTCTAATGGTTCTAAAAATAAATAGAAAAAAGTAACACAGAAGCTAAATTAGAGTAACTGTTGGGGAAAAAATGCAAATAATACCTCACTTTTTATCTTATGAAATGCCTTTTCTTCAGTAATTGAACAAGAGTGCTACCCTACATTAGTATTGTTATTTGTTCTTTCCATGCTTTTAAAAGCCTGGGTCTAATTAGAATAACCAGTTGAAAATTAGCTTATATTTGTGTTGGTGATTTATCAAATTAAATGGTTATTTTATCCATACTTTATTTTTTTAACAATTTACTGCCCTGTAAAACTGCTTTTTAAGTGTCATTGAATTACTTAGATATTTATCAAAGAATGTTTCTAATTTTACTGGTGGGAGGAGAGTGGATTTAAATTTTGTGCTTTGCAAACCATTTCTATTTTAACAGGCAAATCCCCAAGAAGGAAATACATGATCCATCCAGTCCACAGACAAAATATTTTTATGACAGTCCATACCTGTCACAAATGTCCCCAACATTCAATGATTCTGTATGTTACAACAGAAATCCCACCCCTCTGACAAGCCATCTCACAGACCCAAGGATAAGCCTTCAGCTTGTGGTTCAAATGAGCATTTCAACAGGTTCAAATTAGACAAACTGTAACCTCTGCCATGAAGTAAAGAAAAAAGAAGGAAAAAAACATTCCAATTCCACAGGTGTCTGAAGTACACCTAGAACTTCTTACAAGCAATTGTTTTCATCAGAAAGTTGAATCCAGAAGCTTGGCTATTTTACACAGACTAATCACAGAGTCTATCTCCGGGCCTCATTTATGACACAGAAATAAGACAGCCACATTTACACCCACGTTTCTTAGAAGTCCTTCTGAGGTCACACTAAAGACATGAATTACATCAGGAACACAGGATGAAACAGAGGTCTTTAATTTAGTCCTGCTTCCATCATCATGTACACTGCATATCTATCTGTTCCCTTCAAAAGCCATTTCTGAATGTAAGAATGACAAGAATGTAGTAGTCAGCATGAGTCAATAAAGTCTATTTAAACAAAAGAAAAAATGTTTCAGTGTGAGGATGGTCAAACACTGGAGTAACTTGCCCATAGGTATTGTGGAGTCTCTGTAAACAGAAATACTCTGAACTCAGATGAAAAAATCCATGAGCAACCTGTTGTAGCCCACCCTACTCTGAGCAGAGGGATTAGACTCGATGATCTCCAAAGGTGTCTTCCAGCTTCAAACATTCCATTAACTTGTCATTGTGCAAGATTCAGGTTGCTGCAATGGCAATGTTCTGCTGATTAATCCCATCTTTATAGTAATGAACCATCACTGCTGCCTGTTTCAGACAGTTGCCCAAGGATTTATCACATGTCTACCAACAATTTGGAGATACATGGGTAAACTGCAAAAGCCTGACTCACTGCAGGGGATGTGGTTAGCTATGGCTAGTTTTGACTCAAGCAGCTAGTCTGTAAATTAAATTGCATAATACTGTTTCTCTGGGACAAAAAAAAAAAAAAGCCAGAACTCTTGAGTCAAATTCATCTTTTTCTGAATTTGGAACTTTCTTCTTTATGATTAAATTATCAAGTTAAAAATGAAACCCAGCAGACTCTGATTTTAAAGAAAATGTCAAACTGCACAGCTAGAGACTTTACCAATGCAATTTTTTTCCCTTATGGTGTTGTTCTGTGACATCTCTTCATATGCTGTCATGAAAATTTTTGCATCATTACGGAATTTTGATATTCTTACAATTATGGGCTGCATAATGGCAGATATAATTAGAGGTGTGTGCTTTGGAAGTGGGAGAGAAATGAATTATAAAAACATAAAACTTTACCACATATTTCACAGCAACTGAAAACTATAACTATGGGTTTTGTGATATGGACAAGCTGGTGTACAACATAGCAAAGGCATCTCAGGCTACTGAACAGAATGGTAAAAAAAACCCCAGTATTAAGTGTAATTAAGGTTGGCTTATTTATTTTTCAAACATGCATTTGTATTACGTAAACTTTATTAGTACCTACTGTAGCAAAAGTTATAATAAAAAAAAAGAAAAATGTGATTACAAGGAGCTATTATTAAAATTTTATTCATGGTCTGCCATATTTTCAGGACTAATGAAATGCAGGACAGTTTAATTATTCTTTCTTTGTACACTGAGTTTTCATCCTTGCATTAAATTATATTTGAATTGTCTGAATTGTCTTTGAATTTAACTTGAGTGATTCTTCTGTCATTATAGCAGGGTTTTTCTTCATCTCTTTTTGCATGTACAAATCCAAATTATATATATAAGCCGTGGTTTGTTTAATTTTTTTTTACATTCCATATAAAAAGGAATCCACAATGAGGGAAATCACTAAAAAACTGTTCACAGGTCATTGCAATACACAAAAGGAGCAAAAGTTATCATTCATAATAAAAGTAAAATTATTTAATCAACAGGCTTCTAAAGATTGATTTTCCCTGCAAGATTCTGGTTTGTAACCATGTGCTTGTACCTTTCCTCTCTGTATTGGCATATTTTATCAGAACTTGGTAGAAGTATAATTTTGTTCTGTGTTATTTAACTCATGTTCCTATGGAATTTTTAAAAGAGTTACAAAACCACACCACTTTTCTTTGTTTTTTGCTGATGGTTGATTTACATGAAACCTCATGGTTTTTACAAAGCATCTTTTTATCACAATGTCTCAGGTAGCAGCCAGCTCAACCCCTTGCTACAGTATGGGATCAGGTGTTTGAAGTACAAAGTGGCAAGCAGATTCTTCCACATGACAGGATTTTTACTGAGGACTGGAGTTCTTCAAACTATTTTCCTTTCCTGTCAACATTTTCAGGCTTGCCTTGAGTTTAAAAACATTCAAGTCTTTACCTCATTGAGGTAGTGAGAGGATTGAATAGCAGCACTTTTTTAGTCATCAGACAAGTAATACACTTAGAACAAACAAGTTTGTGCAGCAGAAGTGTCACTGGAGGGGACTTAATTAACTCAGGATTAAAACAAACCTCTCAATCACCATTTTACATGTGTTAGGCTTGACATAATGCTCGAGGTAAAAGAGCAGTGGAGCAATATGAGAAGCTGATTCATGAGCAGATGGCTTAGGGCTGGACCTCCAATTCCAGCACTACCTTCAGACAAAGGAATTTTCTTCTGGCAAAGCAGCAGGTCTCATCAGCACAGAGACAGTGTAGGCAAGGACTGGGAGGAAACAGCTCTGAAACATATGACCTCTGAAAACACTGAACCCATAGGGTCACAGGCAATTGATTTTTTGCTATTTTTTCACAGAACTTCTCCACAGAATATCCAGTATAGGAGTTATAAATCATGGCATTAAGCTTAATCCAAATAGTTTGTTCTAGCTAGACTTGGGAAGTGGCATATCATTTCATCATCCTTACTGACTTCCTTTAGAAACATGAAAAACAAAACTGAGTACAAGGTTTAGTACTTGCTAACTGGTATTATCACAATGTAATTACTGAATTATTGAAAATAGAATTTTTCAAGGATTGTAGAAAATATCTGGTTTGGCCCTATTTTTCAAGAAAATTTATGAACTATGTTTTTCTCAGACATGCAGTTGTTTCAGTTACATTTTAAATAGAATATAATAGAAGATGAACATCGCTTTGGGAGCAAACTTGTGCCAAAATAGCTCAAGAGCATGCAGTCTGAACAGCAAAGAGAGAAATGTAAAGTCTTAGAAATGGCTTCAGTACAACAATGCAGCCATAAGCACAAGACATTTTCAAAGAAAGACATGCATGTATGATGGGACAGTGTGGCTGAAGGCCCACCCCATTTCCATGGGTCTTTGAGTCAAGTGGTGAGGTAGGTTTGTGTTACCTCTGCTCACACTAGCACTGAACAAGATCAAAGATCTCTTTGCTCGTCTTCCAATAAACCTACCCCTCAATGTATGTAGGTCTTTTGCAAGCAAATTATTCTGGGGAACTCACAAAGACCAAAAAGCAAAGAGATCTGTGGGGAGATAAAAGACCAGTGTCTTGTTTCTTACCTTTCTGTGGACTGGCACGTTACCTTGATCTGCCTTCTCTTTTTTCAGGGTCCAATGTAAAGTGTCTCCAAGTGTTTGACTTTGTAAGACAAACAGAGGTGTGACTTTTTTCTATAGACTCAGTATTTTCTTAAACCTTTTTTTTTCTTTTTCAGGGTTCTCAAACCCTGAAAAAGAAGAAAAAATAGAAATTGTGCAGAAGACAGATTAAAACATTCTGTCGAGATTTCAGTAACTGACACACTAAAGTAAAAATGAAAGTTAACGGTGTAAGAAAAAGTCCACGGCACCAACAAATAACTTGCTACCAGACATAACCTCAATGTCACATCTAGGCAGGCACCTGAGCACTCTCCTTAATCACAAACACACAAGGAGGTTGGTGAAGGAAAAAAGCCCTTCTGCTCCAAAAGGGAAAATGTGTGGCAGAAACATCACCTCCTGAAACTACCATTTCATTACGTGCAAATATAGAAATGTTACTTCTGGCTACACTCCCAAGGATGGGGCTGGGGTAGTTTTCTTCTGGAGCAAATTACTGCAGAGTAATACTGAGTTTGGTATATCCAGTTGTCGCTTTGTACATGGACACCTCCTGTGTTCAAGGCTTTAGAAGTGCTAGACTAATAAAAGGTATTGCCTTTCCTCTCTAAGACAGAATTCAAATTGATTTATTTAGCAAAATTAAGATCTTATGCCCAGCCTCGTTTTTCAGGCCTTCTCAGTAATCAGCAGAATGATTCATTTCCTCTCATCTGTCCGAAATATTTTGCCCTGGAGAAATTGTGTCCTTCTACATGCACCAATAGACAAAACAATTAGTTTAGAGCAGCCTTTTTTAACAGTTGGAAAAATGAAGAGAAATCAGACAAATTACCTGGAGTGTTTCCCTGAGCACAGATAGCTGTAGCAATAGTGGATGTAAACAGACCTTCCTCATTTAATTTTTATCAGTCTAGTCTGCACTGTCATAAGTGATGAATAGTAAAGGTAAAGCCTATAACTGCAATGTACTCCTGAGAAAAGACTGAAAAGATTAGCTAAGCCATAAACCTTCAAATATATCAGCCTGAGTGTAAATTTATGATAAATTTGAAACCTATAGAAAAGCTTGTGGCAAAACCTCTCCTGTTTCCATTCATTACTGATGAAAGACTATCTTGATTGTGAAAACATTAGCTATGCTAATAAATATGTGTAGTGCTGGAAAAATCACAGTCTAATCTGATTCCTGTTAAAAATTATCTCTTAAAAAAAAAATCATCAGCTTTTCTTTGTCCTAGTTGGATTAATGCTTGAACTGGTGAAGTGATATTCATTCATCACTTGTTTTTTAAATATTTTATTTTAAAAAACGTGAAAGTACACCTACAAAATAAATCAGAAGACATATACCATTGAAGCCAAGCTCCATTTTCCTTGCAAATATGTGCATATGCTAATAAACATAACCAATCACATATGTCAGGGTATACCTAAATAATGCATATTTTCCACATTGCATATTTTCAGTGAAGGGCTTTTTTTACACTAAATATAAAGCATGAGGACTTGGACCAAGCTCAATCTTTACATGTCTGTGAGATCACCACTGGGGTGATCTCCATGGGAACGGGGATATTCAGATTTTCTAATCATCTATTTTCATTCTAGAGCTAGATCCTAGTTCTAGTTATATGGAGACAAGTAAGGAACACTTGCACCAAAGTAAGAAAATACCTTGGTTTTTGTTAGGTTAAGAAAGAATGTTTTCAGTTTGATTGCATGGTTTCATTCTGTATCTCAGAATAATCAAAACCGTTGAAGTGTACTGATTACACATGTAGAGCACACCCCAAAAACAGGCAGGATCTCAGTGATCAGGCCAGTCACCCAATATTTGGGAATTCAAAGTTGTAGCATCTCTAAATAATTCCTCTAATCCAAGGAATATTCATGATTTAAGTAATATAGAGTAACTCCAAAGTGCCCTCTTTTACAGTATGCAGTTCCTTATTTAAACTTGAGGAGGTATTTAACATGAGAATATTGACTTTACCACTAGTATGCTTTGCTTTTCCTTGATGTCTCTATATTTTAGCTGAGAAAGTTTTCCTCTTCCTTTCATGGAAACCCACCCATTGATAACTCAAACCTTATAGTATAAGTGAAACTAATCAGATAAATTAATCTAGATGATAATAAGAATAAGAATAGGAATAAGAATAAGATCATGATCATCATCATTGTCACCACCTATCCAACAGTGATGACATCCTTGGTCATTAGGCAGTTGAGTTCAGGTTCAAGTGAGCAGGGAGGGGTTGCTCCACTACAATCCACTCTGTGACTAAAGTCAGCTTCTCTGGGCCCTTACTAGTGCCATTCACATAGAGTGTGTGGATCTGACATGGGACCAGCCAAAGTGAGGACGTCTCCTTACTGAAATTTAGAAAATACTGCAAATATACAACAAAATATTGTTCCTGCCAGCATGCTCTTGAGCCAGGCCAGCAGCCAGGGGAGTATCAACAAGTGCAGAAGGCATGGCCTCCAAGATCATGTTTCCCTCCTGAGGGTAGGACTAGACTATTTCCTAGGATTTCCAGACACATCAAAGCAGTATTCAACCTCCTGAAGGAAGCAGAACAGGGTCCCTTCTCACAATACGTTTGGAGACAATAAATCCATTCTCATTGTGTTTTATGCTTGAATTTAAGGGTAAAATGGGTCAGGAAACAATTTAAACCATTCAACTCCTGTGTAGCTTATTCAAGTGATGGAAAGTTTCTTTTTCCTCACAATTTCACACCTTTACAAAGCATAGTCCAAGTGTATCCCCAGAAATGTCTGCAAGTGTGTGGCCAGGTATTTATGAAACTGGGAACTTTCCCAGGTGAGCCACTAAATTTGTGTTATTAGATAACCCAGCTGGAGAGGTGTAAATGTTATCCTTGATATAAACTGCAATCAGCATTGCTTATGCAAGACACCAACTTATGAGTCAGATTCTGCTTTCCTAGTAAAAGCTGTCTTTCTGAAAACACAGTTAATGCATCATTTCAGGTTTGAAAAACATGACATTGATCCAGCCAAGTCTGAGGGCTTTTTTCCCAACAGACCCATAATCTGATAAGTCTCTTCTTTTTTTTTTTTTGTCCTGAGAGCAGTAACACTGAAGACATAAAAAAGTTCCTTTTCAAAGTAAGCTAAGACATTAATATATTTGCTTCAAACTGCTTTTGTCTAAGTGTCAATATTGCAACTCTATTTTTCGCTATCAAAAGTTTGCCCCTGATTTCTAGAAGAGGGTGTTTATGTCAGATATTTTTTTTTCATTATTTAATAACTCATAAAATTCCAACTTGCAGATGGCAGTGAGAATGGGAAATCAGTAGGAGGGTGCGTGTCTTTTCACGTTGGAATAAAGTTAGGATTTCTTTTTCCTAATATTTTTCTTTTGAATTGTCACTCAGACTAGGAGCTCTCAGTTCCAAACTCATCTTATGACTCTTGGAAAATACAGAGGTATAAAAGATATTATTATATTGTGAATCTTCCCTCTTTCTCCTCCAAGAAGAGCTACAAGAGGTATGAAACAAACCTGAGTTTCCTGTAGAGATGACTCCATATGCTGACCATATGGTGACTTGTAGATGTGGCAGAAATAAAGCATTTAGCCCAGTCTAACAGGCACATACAGATGGACAAAAAAATCTCATCTTGCAAAGCTGGCAATTACTGACAGCCTGGCACACTCTGTGTTTCCAGACCTCTGCAGGGACATAAATGCTAATTTAGAGAGAGGTGCTGTGAGTAAAGTCATCTCTTCCCCGTAAGAAGTTATCTCTTCCCCATGTCTCTTAAAGATCAACCAGAAAGACACACAACACTCAGCAAAATGAGTTCAATAAGCAGTTCAATATCTAGTTTTGCAGTCTGTGCATAGGAATATAATAAAAAAGTAGTTTTCAGGTTTTTCTGTAATATGATATTTGAAAGTTGTCCAGAGAGCCCAGTGCTATCAGGCTGGACACATCTTTTTTTCACTCTACTTATTCATGGTGATGAAGTCCACCGTTTTTAGTCTTTGATGCAATGAGAATGAAGACATGAATTAGAAATCTTTTATGCCTTTTCCCTGAAACTGACATATATTTTGGAAAGCTCCTTGTACTACAACATTAGATAAAGAAGAACATAGAAGCTTAGGTTAAATGAGCAGGTGAAACTTTTTATTTAAATATTTAGCAAATAGAGAAATATCCATCTGAAACATCCCACCTTCTTCATCCATGCAGGTCTTTTGGTATCTTTGCCTAGCTTACAGGTTTTGAAGCCTGGCTGGAACAGTTGTGTATGTCCCATCACCAGAACAGTCCAAGTTTCAGTGGAGATTTGAGCAACCTGATCTAGTAAAAGCTGTCCCTGCCCAAGGTAGAGAGCTTGGACAAAGTAATCTTTCAAATTTCCTTTTAAACTATTGAAACTTTTGAAGATTCTATATATCTATTGTTTTTTATAGTCTACCTAGTGCTTAATTCAGCCTTGAGACAGAAATCTGAGCCAGTCTGAGAAGAGGCAATTCCCTCCATATTGTCCTTTTCAGTTTCAGGACATGAGCTACAGAGATTTGGTTACTTGAGAGACTTTCTGTCACTGGCACTACAGTTTGGCTGAAAGGTCAAATGAACTATGAATTTAAAATCTATATATATGTGCCTAACCTGTTTTTCCCTTTCTGAAACATACATATAGTTTTTTAGCATATATTCATGGGAATTGAGCCAAAGCTTATCTCCAAGCAGTAGAAGTTCTGAAGGAATACAGGCAGAAAATACGAAAGAATTTATTAAGACAGAAATCTATTCTTGTATTTGGCTCTAACTAGGGACTCTGATGAAATTGAGGCGAGAAAAATATTTTAATTTTCTTTTCACTATAAAATATGGAAAGAAGATGCTTTCTTTTGTTGTAATATATTATTCAATAACATTCTATTTCCTTCATTGAGATGGTTTTTTCTTTTTTTTTTTTTTTNTTTTTTTTTTTTGGTCTTGTCATGTAATATAAGATACCTGTCTGGATTTACTACCTCAACAATACTATAGCTTTTTAACAGCCCTGTGAATACATCTTAGCAAGCTTTCCTTGTTCATCTTGTGATCTGCTGCTTCAGTAGATCTTTTTTTCTAGTTTTAACAGACTGAGAACTTCAGCGCTTATCCAATTACTAGATTAGAATAATTAACTAAGGATTATCTCACTTAATATTAATTTCACTTAACTCTAGTTATCTTAATGTAAGTATGTGAACTAGCTAATAATTTAGGATCACTCTGCAAGCAACTGAGATAGATTTTCCAGAATATGACTTGTGTCACTGTGAAGCAAGTGTGCATAACACCTGTTTTTCTTTTCATATGTAAAGAAAAACATCCTGGATCTACATTTTTTTCTACTGACTAATGCAAGAGTATAAATATTTACCTTAGATTAGAATTCAACATTTAGAGTAGATTTTAGAATACACTGAATAAGGTTATCTCTACATTGATTAGAGACAGAAAAAATGGTTTTCTTAAATTGCACAGTAAAAACATCCAGCATCTGAAATACCTTGTCTTGGCCATTACATGGAGCAAATTATAAATCTAGATGAACAGTTAATCTGATTAATTTCAAAAAGCTTATGTACATACTATAAAGAAAATTTTGTAGTATGATTTTTCTGTCGCTTCCTGTAGAATTAAGTAACTGTTATTTGGCATACATGGAAATAAAATGTCTTAAATGCATAAGGAATCCACAATAGATAAAAGCATTCACCAGTGGGTTGGGTTGAAGCTTCAGTCCACTTTCCCTTCAGCCTCAGTAAGTGAGGAAATGAGACAGAGACATTGACTGCTGCCCGATAAAGTGCAGACGGCGTTTGCCTTACACAGAGACTCACTGGACAGAGCACCAGCCAGCCAAACTCCACAGCTGGAAGGAAAATGTGTACTTGAGTGTGTGGTTATGTCTGCAAGCACGTCACCTGCCTCCTTTCTACTAATACTCTCCCCAATATTAAGGAAAGCCATTAAGTTATTAAGATATTGGAAGATTAAAAAATATGAGAATAATAGTTTATTTCCATGGATGGAGTGGGTAAAATCTCACACTCATAGTGTCTCCCAGAAGGCAAACCATTTGTCATAATTAAGCATGGAGCAAAATTATTACCCTCTAGTATGGTCCTGACTTTATATATTCAAAAAGAACAGTCTCCTCCGAAATATAAGGATATTTATCCCTTCTGAAGAATTTTTCAGGCTACTGTGTTAGAAAATGAATTATCTGACAAGCATCACATCAGGAAAGAGAATAGGACCAGACTGGGAAATATGCCTTTCCAAGAATAACAAACCACTATAACTGCATATTGACTGAAAATTACTAAATTAATAATAAAATAAAAATTGTTCTTGTTAGATGAACAAACCAGAAAGCGTCCTCCCAGCTATAGAAGTTTAAATGATCAGAGTGGAACCATTTTGGTATTCCATTCTTAAATCTAGATTCCAGTACCTCATCAAACCTCTGTTTGAAAAGAAAAATTTAAAAGTAGATGCAAATGAAAGAGATACAGTTGGCAACAAGAACCTTTTACATAGAAAGTATAAGATATTCACGTTGAGAAAGAAATGCCAATCTGAAACCTGAAGGACCACACAGATGATACATTAAGACTTTGATATTTTAAGGGTTTTTTTAGCTATTAGAGTATGACACTAGGATCCAGAGTCCTTTCTGATAAGCAGTTTGAGTTGTACTTCAATGGGCACAGTTATGTGACCCACAGCCATAAGATGAACATTAGAATTTAGTGCTCCGAGTTTTGTCTTTTCGTGCTTGAGCATTCAGCTACATTTCTTGACACCTCACCACAGAGCTGTTAAGCAATCTTTCACCTGCCTCACTTAAGATGAAGTGACCAAGCCCTCACAACTGCTTCATTTCATTAAAGAAACCTCTGGAGAAATTTCATTTATCAATAAATAATTTAGGAAGCATTATGTGTGAGTGTTTTATTTTTTACTATTTTTTACTTCCTGGAAAATTTCCAGGTTAATGTTTAAATTTTTGATATCTTATTTTCTCCCAAACCTTAGAAATGCTGCCAACTTTCCCACAGGGAACTTGCAAGATTCAGTAAAAGTACCTAGTTTAGACATGGCTAGAGCTTATCAGCTTTATTTTTTCAGGCTTTAAAAATTACTGATTCTGGAAAATTGCTATTTCTTTGAGTTGTATGCAACAATAACAAACTTTAAGCCTCTTCTAGTTCCTCCAGCAGATTGCACAAAAGACTGTGCTGTCTCTATGGTGACATAGACAGACTCTGCAAACTTCCAGGGAATATCTTTATCACACAATTTTTAAAAAAGTTTCATTGTTATAGAGGGATTAGAAAGATCAGTTGTTAGAAAGCAGTTTATACATCAACAGGAATTGTTACACTTAGATCAACAAAATCTATTCTTATTTCTGCTTCTCTACAAGCACAGTGAGTGCAGAGGAATTCAAATAAATTCAATAAAGCAATTGTGAAAATTTACAAAGAAACCAAAAATTTCTTTCTCTTTTTAACAAGAAAAAGACTTTCTTTTAAGCCTATATGTTTACAGACTATCCAAATTTACAGGAGAAGTAGAAAAGAGAAGGAAAAGGAAGAAGAAAAAGGAAAAAGAAAAAGAAAAAAGTTAAAAGCTGAAAAAAAAGAAAAATTGAAAGAAAGACTTAAATGGAAAGAGATTGATTGCTAACCATAGGAAGATTTATATCTATTTGAAGAGTTAAATTTAAGGAAGTGGCACTTGCAGCAATGATGGAAACAAAAGCCTAAGAAGCAGTGATGAACAAAAGAAAGGAAAATTGTGCTACAAGGTAAGCAATTAGTAAATGTCACAGTGTGTCAAAGCATAGCTATGAGCTAGCTAAAACAAGCTATTTCATTAATATAAATTATTTGTTATATGCTTTTTTGCCACTGGAAGCAAATTGCATTAATTTGGCACAGAACAGAAAAACAGATTTTTTTTGTTGTTGTTGCCATCTTCCGGGAAAACAAAAACCCTGTAACAAAACATTTTTATTTCCTGTTGAACCTAAAGGTTCAATTTAAGCATTTCTTTTTGCTGTACCTAAAGTAATTCATGAGTGATTGTTAATAAAACCTTTACTGTAATATTAAGGTTTAAATCCTATACCTTAACCACAGCAGCTATACTAAGGAAAGCATAAGAAATGCTCTGAGGATATACAGCGTATAAATGTTTGTAAAAGGGCAAATGAAAAAAATAATTTCCTTTACACCCATGAGAGTCATACAGTGTTTCTAGTTTATTCTTCAGCATATGAAACTGCTTGTTGCTTCATTATCATGCAAAGTATTGTTATATGTAGAAATATAAATCTTATTTTTATTTCCAGATATGGCTACAACCAGCAGCCAGTGAAAAGATTGCTACAGATTAGCCTCTCTCAAAATGATGTGAAAAGTAAATTACAACCCAGCCAGCCATGAATCCGCAAACCTTCCCGCTGTGCACACTTCCCTTTCACATTCCTGTTATTTATTTCTTTCTCCAGTCCACATGGTCATTATGCTCAAGCTCTTAAGGCCTCCATTAAATTATTAAATAATTTTTTAAGTATGCTGAAATTTTTTTTATTTCATTTTCAAAAGTCTCATCAGAAATAAATTTTAGATGATTGATGAAGGTATGATTAGAACTGTCTTAGCTGGAAAATGCCAGATTTCTATTCCTTAGAGACTTTAATGCTCTGTATTTGAGTCTGCCCTGAATGACATCAGTATAATAATTTGAACTGAAAAACAGTATTCTAAGAAATTCCATGTTTCCAAATTTCCATCTGCATTCAAGTTAATTTAGATATGAGACATATGTCTAATAGACACAGCTTGCTAGGACACCTGGAATTTAACTGAACAGTAATCTTACTACATGTCTTAATTAAGAAGCAATTTTTAAGTAAAGCACTGTGTCATGTCCTTTTTTTTTCACTTGCAAAATGATGTAGGGCCATCTGTCATTATTGCGGTGTATCATGTTAAGTGTTCGGCTTTGTATTAAAAAGAACAGTTCAAAAAATTAACACTTTGAAGAGACTGCAAGTCTGCTACCACTTGCCTCACTGAAAAAATATTATTTACATTATTCTGCACTATGCTGAGGACAATTCAGGCAGAGGACATAGTTCACTGCCTTACCAAGGTTGCAGTTCCTGTATTCATGAACAGAAGTGGGAATTCTGACAGATCTCATTTAGGTTCTCAGTGGGCAAGAGGAAAATATGTCTGTCTGATGGCACATGCAGTCAAGATCAAAGCCTATACCAGTATCCTTCTCACTCTAAACTGATCCCAAAATATGCTTAGTTAGCAATGAATTCACTGTTCCTTACAAGCCTCATATCTCCTGTCACTAGAAGTATTATTTCTTCTGAAAATTATTTTCAGACCAAGCAGATAAGTCTGTGTGCATGCTAAGTGGCTGTCATGCATGCAAAGTTGTAATTCACAGCAATTTGAAAGAAAATTGAGAGAGCCTAGGTAGCTTGTAGTGCTGGATATGGAATCTCATCCCTTCATGGATAGAATGCCAGAATGTGACACAAAACAACAGCTTTTCCAATGCCTTGCACCAGCATTCATAAACAAAATTATGAAGAAACTGGAGACGAGATAATCTTATTTCATCAATCTTATATAATGAGGCATTCATAAAATATGCAGATCTCCAACATCACCATGCCCTCCATCCAGGTGTACATTTATATATCACCCTCACAGTGATTATAAAGATGACAGTTACCCTGCAGAAAGGAACACACCACAGGTTCATGCACTAAATACGGTTCACAAGCTAAAAAAGGAAGATCATGTCCACTTGTGGAGGGCATTTTTCTCTATTTTATATGGAGATTTCCTAAAGGTGCTTAAATCTGTTGGGTCATATTTCTGTATTTCTCATGATAAGCTGAGGACAGTAGGGAGTCCAGCTTCAGGCTAATAAGTATTTGGCAGCTCACAAAGGTGTGTCCCATTCCTCTTGGCCAGAAGGACCACAAGGGCCGCAAGGATGCAGGGGAGAAAATAGAGAAGACAATTCCTCTGGGGTTCCAAAGAAGTCCTCTCTTCTCAAACATAAATAAATCAAATAAACATGTGGCTTTGGCATCTGTGAGATGCTTTCCTGAAGTCTAAATTGCAGGTCCAGCTGATGACTCTATGTTGAAATGAGTCACCACTGTTCACTCCAACACCATCCAAAGCACTTGGAATATGACTAGAAGCAAGGACCAGTACTTTTGGATGGTGTTACTTATGACAAGAATTTGGGAACAGTCTGCATCCAGATAGAATTTGAATCAAACAGTACATTATTTATTTTTACTGCTGCCTGACACTGTCTGTTTCTCAAAAATCAACTTTATTAGAATCAGCCTCAGTCAGAAAAAAATTCTGCAGAACAAAACTACCTCATAGCATAAAAATGTTTGTATTAGCACAAATTTTCTTCAGCTGTTAATGAGACCTGCAAAATATCTTTAGATACAAGAGACAAAGGAGATAATACCTACTTATTTTTCACTACTTATAAAAACATCTTCATTATAGACATTTTGACTGAAAAGTGGTTTAGTCAGAAACATTGGTCACAGTCATTTACAAAAACACTACTCAACAAAATTGATATGGAATTTTGTGTAGCTGTGATAAGCTAATCATATACTGAAGACATGGTCTGTAGGAGAGATTTGTGAAAGCTTTTTTCATTAACCCAATTCATGTGTTATGGTTTTCAAATTCACTAGTTCTTCATGTAAAGGCCCCAGATGGTAGCTTGCACTAGATAATAACTAGTAATAACATGCAATAAAATTCACAACTGACTCATATTGAGGCTGCTATCCACCAGCACCTCCAGATCCCTGTCTGCCGGGCTGCTCTCCAGCCACTCATCTTCCAATTTATACTTGTGCCTGGCATCAGTCCATCCCAGGTGCAGAATCTGACATTTGTTCTTGTTAAATTTCATCCCATTAATGATTTCCCAATGCTCCCAACTGTCTTGGTCCATCGCAAAGTCTCTTGTCTCTCTAGAGAGTCAACAGCACCTCCCAGTTTGGTATTACCAGCAGACTTGTTAATGATGCATTCAATTCCTGCATCCAGATTGTTGCTTAAAAATATTGAACAAAATTGACCCTAGAATTGACCCCTGAAAAAATGCTGCTGGTGACCCATTATCAGACAGGTTGCATTTTTTTTTTATTATTTTTTTTTTATAATTACTACAGCCCTCTGAGCCCTGCTGCCCTTCATCCAGTTCTTCACCCAGCACACCTTGAACATACCGTAAAACTAGAGAGGCTTTTTCCAAGGGCATGTAGTGACAGGACCAGGGGGGAATGGCTTTAATCTGACAGCAGGCAGGTTTGGATTAGATGTTAGAAGTAAATTCTTTACTGTGACGGTGGTGAGGCACTGGGACAGGTTGCCCAGAGAATTTGTGGATGCCTCATCCCTGGAAGTGTTCAGGGCCAGGTTGGATGGGGCTCTGAGCAAGCTGGTACAGTGGAAGATGTCCCTGTCCATGGAAGGGAGTTTGGAACTAGATGATCATTAATGTCCCTTCAAACCCAAGCCATTCTATGATTCTGTGTTACACCTTTGTCGCTGCTGAGTTCACAGCAACACAATTGACTCCAATAACTTCAGGCTGGTACATCAAGGAAAAGGTTTATTTTGAGCAGAGCTGATCACTTTTATAGGAAACTTTGATAAGTGAAACCACATTGGCCAAGTAAAGACGGACAAAGGACTGATTGGTGAAAGAAAGGAAACAATTCTCTGAAAGGGAAACATCATGTACCACAGGTACATATCTTTTGTTTTTTCATTCCTGACATTCTGTTCTCCCAGAATAGCATGAGAACTGATTTCTTCTCCTGAGCCCTCTGCAACTTCCCAGGCTGGGCCTGGGAAGAGTTGCATGTTTCATAGACTGCGTCAGGCTGTGTGCAACCACACACCTTTAGCTGCCTGCATCTTAAAACAGTATATTTCATGGTAAATGTTTACATGGCTTGATAAATAGAATATTTTATCAGGAGCATGGTGGAGTTTATGTTAAAAAACCCTGTTATTGGATATAGATGTCTTTTCAGATAATTTCATTAATACTTTAGGCTTCTTGGTTGTATGGATATCAGAAATGTGGCACAGAATTCCTCCTGGGTTGTTCTTTCACTTTATTTATCGTGTTTTTAAAAGTCTTTTTTGCCACCCCTTTTAGCTTATGCTTAGAATATTTTGTGAATAAAATTTTACATTGAAGGACTGGCTCTTTATAGTGCTTTGCCTGCACAATCAAGTAGCTTGGGATGACGACAACAGGATAATTCATACCAGCTTTCACCTGGAAACCTGATTAAATTATTAATAGCTCCATTCATTTTGCTAGGATTAGTGCATTCTTAACATCAAGCGCATCGTTGGATTAAGGTCAAACAGTTCAGGAAGTTTTTTTTGGGTATACTATAGCTACATAATTCAACTAATGAAAGGAAAACTTGGAGAACAGACACTGCTGCAACATGAGACAGGGAGACAGAAAACAAAAAATCAGACTGCATTGAATTATCAAATCTGTTCCCCATAAAGGGAAAGAAGGGTTTCTAGGAAAGCTAACCAGTTCTGAGAGTCTGCAAATTACAAAATGTACTTCTTACAAAAGAAGACTTAGGTTTTTAAACCCTTTTCTTTTTCTAACATCATGATGAACTTGCAGAATAATGGAGAGGCAGCAAATATATAGGTGTGGTAAGACTTCTGCAGGTAGTAGGGGAATGAGGAGGGAACTGTAGGGTTCTTTCTGGATCTCAACAAGAAAGGCCCAACAATGATTAGCTTAATAAAATAGCAGTATTCATTAGACGAGTAACAATAGTACTATAGATAGGGAAAAATTTTCCATCCCTCCACATGCTCGGAGCTCCTCATTTGTGCAGCATCAGACCATCAGACAGACTCCAGGAGGCTTTTGCAACTGCATGCTGCACAGATTCCATCCACTGAGAGATCCCTCATCCCTCCCATGCCGCAGTGCTCTTGTTGAATAAGAAGCAGAATCAGGTATCTTGCCCTGAGAGATTAGGCTGCTCCTCCTGTCACAGTGCCTGCGGGTCCACGGTGCATGCCTGCAGTTTCACATGCAGTGGCTGCCCTGGCTCTGAGCGCAGTGTCCAAACCAGCAAGCAGAAGAAGCCTGCTCAAGATCACTAGCTCCTCGAATACAAAGTAATCTCTGAGGCTGCCAATATAAACAATTGAATCAGAAGTGCTGGTATGAAACTGTGATAAATATTTATATTCTCTGCAATACCAGGAACAACTTCCTTGAAAGGAGATTTGAGGTACTGAAATACTCCAGAAGAAAAGTGGCAAATAGTCCATACTTCAGCATGCTTGTTTGGACATGAAAATTCTGCAGAACACACCTATATTGACAAGAAGACATGCTAGAATAAAGAGTTAAAGGCCTTTCCTTCATGTTTTCCATAAGTTTTGCAAAGCCTGTAATTAGCACTGACTGTGATCTGCACGTTTTTTAAATAAACAAGAAGTTATGATGTTGTCAGCCTACATAAGACTCTTGGGGTGGCGAAAAAGGATTGAAGACCTTACTTAATCATGTGAAGAAGGGTTACTGTAGTTCAAAATATGCTGACCATTCTCACTGTAAGCTCACTGTAGTGTATGCATACCCTGCAGCCACCTAGATCAAGGATTTTTATCTAAACTGTGGATAAATTGGCGCACAATTCTTCACAATTCAGAAAAGTGATGGCACAGTGTTTTATACTTAAGACTGGACATTCTAGTTCCTGAAATAACAGTAAACTTTCAAAAATTTGGGTTTACCTCTAGCTCACATGCAAACACCTAGCAATTATTCTTTTGGTGCACCTTGTGGTAAAGACACAGGGTCAACCACACTGACATGGTACTATTTAGAAACAGGGGAGGGTGCATTTGCAAGGCAAAATACTTGGGACTATAGAAGAACAGGAGCTGGCCTTCATTTGGATCCAGTGAACAGGTCTGCAGTTAAAATCTTTACTGCAGTTTCCCTTTTTGTCTTATTAGCTTTGAGGGACTAGCAGTAAAGGTTTATCTCTCTAGTAAGACTCAGGCAGCTTTTAGAAAGATGGCCCCACAGTGTCTTACACAGTCAGGAGAGAAAAATTATATCCCTAATATGGCCCTGAGGCTGAAAATGTCATAGGTGGTGAAAATGAAAGAGCTCTGAGAAACCATTTTGTTCTTGTGTGAGACAGAAGAACTAATAAAAGCTCTTAAGGAAGAGAAATTAGTTTCTGTATTCCAATGGAAAAGGAAGGCTGCCGCTGCTGGATTTAGGAGTGATGACACTTCAAAGCAATCATCATCATCATGAGTGGCAGCACCCAAGAAAATTCCATAGAACGCCTCCCAAAGCTTACTATGGGGAAAAGAAGCCCCAGTACAAAACAGCTTTCCAGTCTGCTTCATCTAAACAAAAGCAGGGCACATAAAAGCAAATGGTAAAGTTAAAAATCTGTTTGTTTGTTTCATGGTCCCCACATATATTTGTGTTCCCACACTGTGAATGGAAATGCATCTAAAGTAGAAGTGGTCTTGCTGTCCCAAACTGTTCACTTGCAGTTAATTCTCCCTCTGGACACAGTGGGTTTTTTGTTGATTTTAAAATGCACGCAATTTGGAGGAAAGAAAAACAGGAAGGAAACAAAAACTCCTCATAATGACATGTAATGTTTTGAATTTCTTTCATCTGTCATAAACATCTACAAGATGACCTGTATGCATCTATGGGTGCCTCTTATAAACTACATGAAGAAAGAAATGCAAACTTTGCTATAACTCTCTCAAAATCTTACCTTCCCTTTCATCATGTTGAAACTGCTTAGAAAATAACTTTTTCAACCTGTTTTCCTTGACAAAAAAAAAGTAGGATTACAAAATCTCTCTCTATAGCTATGAACCTCACAAATAATTTTGGAATACATTGGTCCAGTTTAACCAGATTTGACAGAGATAAAGACCTCAAAAGTGTAAAATTTATGAATAGACTGTCTGGTAGACCTTAAAGAGAATAAAAATACCCTTAGTGAAGTAAAGACGGCAGCATGAACTCACCATTTACTGGACAACAAAGAGTCTAAGGGGAGGGAGTTGATATGAATGCTTTAACTGCAGAAAAAGTTCTACTGGCCACAAAAAAAATAAAAAGGCCAAACACATAATAATTAAAAAAAAAGCGCTATAATCCAACAGATGTAAATAGATTCATTGTGAAAAGGGTCACAAGTGATACTTAGCAGAAACCCATGAACTACATCGGAAAGCATTCCACTAGTTAAACACCAAAGCTCCTGTACTGCATCTGTGAACTAAATTCTGTCCTGCAAGGGAAACCAAAATTGAGAAACCAAGCCTTCACAAGTGTTGCCAACTGAATGCTGTGCTTTAGCAAGTGTAAGCAGAAATCTATTTCCCATCTTTTGTGGTCTCACTGCATATCCTGCAGACCAACCATGTCAAACTTGCTCTGTCTCCAAAGCCAGCACTGCTGCCACAGATAACACACTGGCAAGGTGCAGGAGCCAAAATCTCCCTTCACAGGGAAGTCAATCATCACAGGTCATCTGCTTCATTTGCCTCATCAGCAATGCAGGTCCTGTCTCACCAGCCACAGGTCTTACACACCTGTCAAGAAATATTTTCTGCACCCTTCAGTCCGTGTGCAATATAGTGAGGTACAGATATAAACTCCTGGAAAACCATTTTAAAATGTTATATGTGATGGAAAATACTATAAAGTACCTTTATGGCTAATAAACATTACATAAATATAAGATAGTCTGGGGCAAAATAAATGGTTGATGCATTTTTATAGTGTCCTTAAACTTAACCCTGTTAAACCAGGACTTGGTGTTACTGTCTTTATTCCATCCTACCCTTTTCCCATTCTTATTTTCATATTACACAGTATAAGGAAAAAGTTACCTAATATTAGGTTATTTTATGAGTCACAATAAATATTGAAACCAGACAGAACATCTTTTTTGTTGTTGTTGTTGAAATTAAATAGGGAAAAATTAGTATCTTGAACTATGATAAAACTTCTTTAATGCATGCTGTCTTTTCTTTCTTCCTTCCCTTTTGCTTGCATACATTCAAAATTTAATTGAGGCAAAATCTCTTTTTTTAAATTATTATTATTATTATTGTGCCAAAACTTTACTCCTTTAGTAAGGAAACTGATTTTTTCATATTTATGAAAGAATATATTATGAATTTATGTATTCTACTGTAGTTTAGGTCTCTAAAAAGACAGTCTCATTAGAACCAAGATAAAGAATTCACCTTTAGCACATGCCTCCTTCAGAAAAACATTCAGTAAAATTAGAAAAAAACTGGACATGTTCTCTGAATTTGTTTTGCAATGTATTACAATGTCTAAGTTAATCATGAGAGTAAAATTAGCTATAAACCTAGAATAATACATTTTAAAAGCACATTTTTCAGAATTTCACAGCATGAGGAAAGCCATACAGTGTTCTCAAAACATGTTTGGTGAAACCAATGGCATCACTAGAGATAGACTGAAAATTTTTGAAGCTGATTAGTAATTATCTTTCTCAGAGCTCCTGCTATGTTCACATTTTCGGTAAACATGCATGAAACTAACTCTGTTTAACTATCATTTAATTAAAATTCTCACCAGTCCAAATTCACTGTGTGTGTCAAAGTGCCATTTAGAGTCTGCAAAGCAAATGTTACACCAGTGAAGATGTTGCTATTATTAATCAAATTCCATACATTTAGGATTAGTACAGGTCCTAGATCACACTGAGTGCAAAAGCTACTCACATTCCTAAAAATGAGACCATATAATACTAGACAGCAGTTCAGAAGTCTTTCTGTGTCCAGATGAGACAGCCTTTTCTAAGCAGAATTTCCAAGACAAACTTATGATAAGTTTAAGCTGTCTGATTGAAATTCCCTACTGCCTTCCTGGATCTGACCCAAAGCCCATTTAATTCAGCTGGAGCATGTCCACTGACTCCAGTAGGCACAAGTTCAACTCCCCTATGGTCTACATAGCAATGAGATATTACTCAAATTTGATACAGCTGAAAATACTTTCCGCTTTCCCACCATTTTTAAAGACATATATTAATATGGAGTAATAAAACATCCTTACTCCAGGAAATACTGAATTTCTGTTCTGCTAAGATTAGTGGAGGTGGAGGGGCAGAGAGCCCAACACAAATTTTAGCAGACAAACATCTAGGAACTATCCAGCACCTTAATTCCCATTGACTTTCCTAGGAAATAAACATTTAACCATTAATATTTTGCTATATATAATATATATAAAATATAGTGACATATAATTTTTAATATATAAGCTTTATCATTTTGCTCAGATGGACCTTGACATCACCTTTAACTTCTGTTGACTTCAGTGGGTGACTGAGACTTCAACAGCAGACAGGATCAGGCAGATCAGTCTCAAGCACCTGTGTGTAGTAAAGCTAAAACCAGACAAATAATATTCAGGAGAGATATAGTTCCCTCATTTTTCACATCACAAACAAATATGAGCACATTTAAAAGTACTGTTGCACATCTGCTCTGGAGGCCATATTTATAATTCAATGCTTTCAGAGAACATTCTTTTAGAAATATTCTGAAGTGTTTGTAAGAATTAAAGGTTTAATGATTAAATTTACTCTATTCAAGCAATAGCTCCACTATAGAGAAGGGCAAAATTACTTGTGGTATCTGCTTCTAATCCTCTTGCAAACCCTTTGGTTGCTCTTGCATCTTAATCTCCTTCCAGAATTTTTACTTGGTATCTTAATTTCACAGATGTTCTCGACAAGTGGTGGGTTGCAATTTTGCTTAGATGAGCATTTTCTGATTCTGTGGGAAAGATATCAGAAACTGCAGCTTTTGGAACCAATGGGAATATATCAACGTGTACCCATCATGGTGAAATGAACAGGCTTTTCCTTACTTTTGGAGAGGTCTCAGAGGAAAGGAGTGCAGCTGTGTGTTTCTGACTCTACAACAATGGGAACTTTATAAAATATGTGGTTACTATAAAATGCTCCTTATGCTTCCAGGCATAAGGAGTATTTCATGTTGTAGCTGCTCAGGCTTCACTATCATACAGAATTTTCCCTGGAGCATGCATCCAGTACAAAATGGTTCCTCAGCTTTCAACCATACTGTAATGGGAGAAGATGTCAGACATATTTGATACCATCCCACTGATCATTATTTTGTGTCTGGGAGGGATCTGAATGAAGACACAAAGACAAAGCAAATTTAAGCACCTGAGAATGCCCGTGGACCTCAGAACTGGAAAAAAAAAAAAAAAAGGGAATTTCATCCCAAAAGGATAGGCTAGTTCTCGCTGCTCTAACTCAAAGGCATCCTGTGAGAAGCAGAAGAGATGTAGTTGATAATGAAACTATATGTCTGTTCCCGTGGGACACCTTCCATCCTTCAGCTGCTGCAGCTTGCAGCAAAGCTTCCCAGGCCTTGTAGGATGGACAGAATAACTGGATTTTTTGTTTTCATAATGATTTGCTGTCAGCAGCCAACTGTCTACCTTTTCCGAGTGTACTGCTATCTGTAAGAAAAAGGGTTTTATGTTGTGCTTTTTTAATGCTGTGTTCTCAGTTAGGAAGACGGTGAAACAAAAAGGAACAATCATTAGGTGTGGGAATTATTTATAAGGTGGGGCTGTTTATTTTGGCATAAAAATAGTTTTCTCTAAAAACAGGTACACTTCTCTGTAAAAATATTTCATTTTTACTGAGAAATCTTTGGTTTTATGTTCTTTTTTTGAATTTAAACAATATTCACGTTAATAATGCAAATTTTAGAGACTTCTATCTCCCCTTAGTGGACGGATCATTCCTCGCTTTGAGAAGCAACACAAACAAAGGGGTTTTGGTTTTCCCATGTGAGCATTGCATAATTGCAAAGAGGTTTGTTTTCCTGTTTGGCCCCTCTGGAAAGGAACTTCTATTATCAGCCATCCTACATGAACAATGATATAAGCAAGTTCTGAGGAAGTTCTGGTTCAACTCATCCTGTCTCAATGGGATAAGAAAAATGACATTGATGCTTCTCAGCCAACACACAGGAAAACAGAAGGCAGTGTTCTCCATTCTGTTCCAGAGTGTGAAAAAAAGACTGAAATATGGGCAGGCAGATGCAAATAAGTTAAAAGAAATAAGATTCATTCTAAAAATCTTTAAAGTAGAGACACAAAACAAATCCACAAACAAATATAAATTTCATAGTCTTGTATTATAGGTAGAGAATGATTTTCAACTATCAGAGTCAAGAATTGGTATTTTCTATAGACTGCTTTGTTAAAACTCTGTGCACCAAGTTTTTCTCGCTTTAGAGAATTATGATCTACAAATTCAGATACAAAACTTAACCCACTTCCTAACTTCACATCCTTGGGTTTTATTTGGATACCTCTAAAAGACATAATCTCCAGTGTATCCTGGGATATGGGTGAAATTAGCAGACCTCACTCTTAATGCTTGTTGAACAATTCTGGCTGCCCACGCTGTACTCAGAGCATGGAGTCACACACTGTAGTGGGTCCTGGAGAAAAGAGCAACAAAACAACTTGAATCCCTGACCACAGGAGACCACGCAGCACCTCAGAGAGGGGGCATTCTCCTTTATCCCAGCATTTTACCTCAGCAGGTCAGAATTCACAGAGCAGATGCTATATTTACAGCTTATGTCCCTGTTTTTCCACACAACATTTTTTTCTCTCTGATTCTGATTTTTACTTAGCAGTTAAATATGTGATATCTTCACAGAATCTCCAAAATTTTCACATCTTTTAAAACACTTGGTATGCAATTACTGAGTTACCCATCCAGCATTTGAATATCAATATTTGTTGAGCAAGAAGATCTCATGTTGGATGCATGAGCTCCCTGCTCTCATCTATCTTAGCACCATCTCATATCTCCTTGTATCAGTGACTGGTGCAGGACAGCTGCTGTGATTCATGTCTTGCCACTATTCACATATACAACTGCCCTGAGCCAGTAGGATTTAAGACACATCACAGACTGAAAATGTAGACTTCTTCTCATCACCCTGAAACACATGGTAAAAACACTGGAAAAAAATAAATAAGGAGGATTTCAAGCCAAAGAGAACATCTCTCTTAACTTTTTAGTAACATTTCTGCTTTCCCTCACATGGGTGCTGGCAGCATTCAGGAAGCTGCTTTGCATCCACAGCAGCTCATTGCCACTGGCAGTTATAACTAGAGAGGCACTTCACAGATTTTCTGGGGAATTTTGTAGATTACATTGCTTTAGCCCCCCTGGCTGAAGAAGAAAATCTCTGCTCTTTGTCTTAGGAAATATTTACTCATTTTGTTTGCTCATGCCTCCTTTTCCCGCTTCCATTACTCATGTAGATCTAGTTCCAGGTTGGGGGTGGGAGGAAGCTGATAAATACAGCACAAAGAAATGAGGCACCTCACAGGACTGCCAGCAATAATCCCTCTTCTAACAGATGCTGACACCTACTACAAGGACTTGACTCTATTGAGTCACTTCAACAACTCAAACTAAACCTCACCTCTTCACTTCATACTCTGCTAATCTCTATGTTAGGATGTGAAGCAGAATAAGGGTCACAAGTTTTATTTTAATAAGTGAACCTTAATGTTAGGGTGCCCTTACTTAGTGCCTTAGCTTAGTAAAATACAGTTTATTCTCAATATCAGGGGAAGCATTCATGGTGTAAGAACAACACATGAAATAGACCTGGATAAAATACAGACAGCTAAAATAGTATATTTAATAGCATGTGTGTAACCTCTACTCCCAAAAAAGAGTGAAGAGAGGGAAAAAAGCAAAAAAAGCAAAAGAGGCAGTTGATAGGGCAAGGGATCTTTCAGTATGGAATTTTACTTGGCATCCTGTCGCTGTGGGGACAGACAAAGACAGACACAACACTTCAAATTTCAAGCAGCATCAGCTGAATCCTTCTTGCACACAGCTTATATTTATGGTTATCAGAGGGCACCATGTTTGATGTCCATTGGTCAGTAACTTTTTTGCCACTCAGTTCTTTGGTTGGTTGGTGCCCGTGTGCATACGTGCTGAAGGCTTTCTTCTTTACAGATGTTTGCATATTTCTTCACGGATTCTCACAGATGTAGACTTCTTATTTTCACAGGTGTCAGATGGTTCTCACCGCTACCATTCCTTTCTCACAGGAACTTATCAGGCTGGCTGTTAGCTGTACAAAGCCCCAAAGTAACAAGGCCTGAACAATTTTACAAGGCCTTTCTTTTGAAAGGTTTTACCTATAAGTGACAGGATCCAGTTTCATATAAGCATTAAATCTCTAAAATGGAGACAGCACAGAAGACACTCAGATACAACATAGCTACTGAACCCCACCAGAACAAAAAAGCCAATGAGCACAGCTTGGACCCAAGTATCAGAAGTTTTATTGCCTGAATATTCTTATAAAGGATTAAAAATAGTTTATTTGCTGTCTTTGTCTATGTGTATAGAAACAATCTGTCTTCAGAACAATCTTCATTTTGTAGTGTGGGATCTTGTATGGAAAATCAATAAAATTGTCAGTCTTGCTTTAAAGGTTTTAATGTATAAAGTATTATGTACATTTATTTGAGTTCCCTGTCTTCATTGTTTATAAATAAATAAATATGAATATTTAAATTATCCTAAATAGCTGTCACTTATTGGAAACTAAGAAGGAAACTAAATGGGTGAAAAATGAAAGCCAAAAATTAACAGAAGACCCCTTCAAAATTTGCAAATATTCCTTAGAGTTCTTTTAAAATGAGTTAATAAAATTTCTCCAACTCCACCCATGCAAATCAAGGCCTTCTGGAGCACTGAATATACTCAAAAGATGGAACAAGCTGGCAGGCCTATCAAGAAAGAAAGGGGATTTTCTAAAGAAAAGTATTAAATGTAATTACTGAGTTCATAGATCTAATGAGAATTCCTGAAAGGAAGACTTTTTTCAGTGTTTCAATCACATATAAGTTACCTGCAGAAATTACAAATCTGTGGAGTGGATATTAAGATGAAATTAAGAAAGAGAAGTTGCTTCAGCTCTCGGTTTGAAAATGCTGCTTTTTTCAAGTTAAAAACAAAATAATGGAAGAAATAGCAGTGCTTTTTTTATAACAGGCAGCACATTCCTCCAGTTTTCATCCACTTTTTATGTTTTCATTTGTTCTGAAATTCATCCCCCTTGCACAGAGCCAGCACAATGACTAGGGACATTCAGTGCTATGATGACATAAATGCTTGTGGTCCAATTGTGTGCAATATTAGACACAGACCTTCAAGCAAGCACCTCTTGTGCTAGATCAGAACTCCAAGGTATATTACATCACAGATAAGTGCTAGAAACAGAACTCCTAAACCTCATATGGGAAGGGAGTCTCTCTAAGTCTGTAATGGCTGCTTACACGTTGATTGACTGTGACTCCAGCTGGAGCTCCTGATGTAGACAAATGCAAATTACAGCCTTATTTTTTTCCTGCCTGTTGTCATTGTTAAAGTAATAAAATGGGCCAAAAATTCCGCTCTTGATTGTGCAAATACGCTGCTGAAGAATGCTAAAAGTAGTTCAGCTTCTGATGTAGGAAAAGCATAGCATATGAATTTGGAAGCTAGAAGGCCTATTGAATAATGTCTCCTGGATGTGATTTTTCACTGCATTTTTTTTCTTCTCTTACTGTCCGTGAGAAGCTGGAACATATGTAGATGTTTGGTCCTCTATGGCAGAGGATTCAAGATTCAACTTTTGTTAATGAAAATGGGCCAACTGGACAGCAGAAATCAAGTTAGCTAGTAACCAAAAGCACATGATTCATCCACATGCCTGTGATTCAGACAACCTCTACCCCACGTGAATATTTATAGTTGTTAAGCTGCTGAGTTTGGAGCACAGGGAAGCCTGACAGAGCTTACCTATGATGGCCAGCGCATTTAGTCTCTTGAAGTTCTGTATCATTTTAAAAATGTTGTCATGTACTCACCAGAAGTTCCTAACACAGCCAAATTTTGTTTTATATCTTTGGGTCCAGTCAGTAGCTACCGAGAGCCATTTCCCATTTGTACTGGTGGGCTGGATACCAATCCATCTTTTCTCACTTGCTGTTCCTTCTAGACCACACTAACAAATTTAGATGCTCTCCCTTAGCACTTCAGCTAAAGGCAGAAGAAGTTTTATGGGAATAAAAGGAGAGAAAGAACATTAGCGTAATTTTCTTTAACTGGAATGGAAGCAGACTGCTTGACAAAATATTTTCAGCGGTGCAGTATGCGAGGACTCAGCATCAGGCTCTCGTTGTTTATATAACAAAACGAGAACGCCTAAAAAGTCACTGAGTCCATGGGAGTTTTCCCTTGGCTTTGAGTCAGACAGCTTGAGATCACAAGTTGTGCTGCTGATGCAAAGTAGTCTGTTCTCTGTTTCTCACTTCACTTAAGTCTGTTAATTACTAGGTCTTAAACATAACCCATCAGAGTCACCAGATCCACTAAGTCCCCAGGCTCCTACTGGCTTCCTCTGATTTACTCTGTGGTCAAGCCTATGACTTTAAACCTGCCAGCACGTTTTGATTTATTTTAGGGTTGAAAGGACCCCATCCTCCTTTATAAATATTCTGATACCTACTGTTGTTTCTTTTACTCCATAGTTTCCTCACAAGTACAACCATAAAACTACATTTAGTTCAGCCTTCACAGCATTCATTTCCCACTTCACACAAATGTCAAAATGTATGGAACTGAACTTGCCCGTGATTTATAAGCATGAAATTCAAGGTTTTACTTTAGCTGCAACCCTGGTCTGGCTAGGATTGTATCTATGTGTGTATAGCCAGTGCATCCAAGCCAGTAACTCCTTGGGTGGTCCAGAAACTCCCCAACTTGATATTTGCCTAGAAGAGGTACAGGCCTGGTCTCAGACAAAAGATCAGCCTAAAAATAGATGACTGATTGAACTCTACACCACCTTCAGAAATGCTTGACTGACTGATATAGGAGTTCTCCAGGTAGAAGTGTTGGGCAAGTTACCCAGTAGGTCCTGCTGTGTTACTCCAAGTTTTATGCTTTAATGTACTGATAACCATCTTGGTTGTAGTCTCACAATGATTCCGAGACAATTCCTGCTACATAATTTTTCAAACAGTTCATAGTTAATCATAATTTCAGTCAATAGAAGCATGACTGTTTCTTGGATAGTTAGGATAGTTCAACGTTTTGATGAAGTTTAGATAATCTACAAGAAGTAATTATGTATGACCTGGACTGGTAATGTAGAACCATGACCAGTTGGGTCATGACAAATGAACAGAAAAGTGATTTGTGAAGCTCACCTCATCAAGCTGAAGACATCATTGCAAGGATGCTTGCAACTGAGACTCCTTTTGATACCAAACAATGATGAATAATTTTGTCCAAAAGAGATCTAATTCCCTGTGCAAACATTATTTTTTTGATAGGAACTTTTGTGAACCAGCATCAGAGTCTTCAGGTGTCTGCAAGTGCATGGAAACTGGTCTGGTTTTGTCACCTTTGTTGGAAAATATTCTGATCCTATTCTTAATAAGTTAAATTTCCTTGTTTAGGATTAAAAAAAATGTTTTTTGTTTATTTGATTTCAGCATAGCAACCCATCAGAGGCCATTTGAATTCTTAATCATATAAGAACATTGCTTTAAATAGCCAGAGACCAAGTCTTGTGGCAAAAAAATTGATTTGTCCAATCCTTTGAGTTCAGTTCCACTTGCCAATTCACTCTATCAGTTTCCATCAAAAATTGATGCTTCTTTCATCACTTTTTTTTCAGCAAGAATATTTAAAAAATACTTTAGCTGTTTTCCTAAAGTCTACAAGTAATCAAGTAATCCATTGCTGCCATCTCTTTGCTTAAGCAATATTACACAGGTTGAAGACTGGACTATATTCTCCAACATGTCTTCTTGACACATTCAATGGCCTCTGTGGGAAATATATAACCATGGAATTAATAATGCTCAACAAACAGATTTTTTTCCTCAAAAAATGCAGCATTTTAGCAGAATCATGAAATAAATTACCAGTGAAACAGAGCAACAGTCAGGAAGCAGAATCTGGGAAAAGATAAGAAATGGTCATATATCCTGCTGAATAATTTCAGAGCACAAAGGCATCTCTGGCAACTAGTACACATTACAGGCTATTGTTACACATCCTTCAGGACTATGTAGAATAATGAAAAGGCAAAATCTGGAAAACTGCATGCACCCTGTTTTGTTCTCTGGTCTGCTTATACAAATTTGTTCTCCATAGTTTGCACGATCTCTACTTCCGTGATCAATATATGGCTTTTAATAACCTTTAAGATTTATAGCACAGTAGAACATATTCCTAGGAAATTTATTTAAAAGTGTACTGAGAAGAATTATGTGAGCAGGACAAGCTAGCAAGTAAAGTTCCTGATTTTTCTTTAGATTTTGGAAAGTTGGCAGTGTTCAGCACCCCAGTTCAGTTCCAGTTACAGAAAAGGTCTCTATGGTATATTTTAGTCTAAAAAAAGGAGTTTTTGTTGAAGTAAAAGTTTTCTAAAAAGTGCTATAAAATAAGTTGAAAGGCCTCATAATTAATCCAAAGAAAGAAATCTCCATCTCATCTTTCTGTTATTCCTATACACACCACAGAATAAAGAATGCTTCACACAAACAAAATTCCAGAGAGAAAAAACTGTGCAAATGACTTTATAAGGAGTAAAGGTGGTGGAAACAGACTTTAAGTGATGGAGACTCTTATTTTGTTTCTGGAAGTAAAGAGAAGTCACAAACTTCCAAAACTGTGACATGGAAAACTGATGTCGGTAGTAACCTTTGGAGAGCTTTGGTTTTAACAAAGCATTTCCATTACTTGATGAGTTCATGGAATAATTCATTTGCACCTTTCTCTCCTCTGTTCCTTTCAGTTTGTCCACATTTCCTTTTGTGCACATCTCCCTCTCTTCACCCAGCCTCAGTTATCTCTCTAGGCACAGCTCTACACAGCACACAGTGCTGCAAGAACCATGCTTTGTCACCCCCTCCAAAGTGTGATTCTCCTTCCTCTTTCATATTGAGTTCTGTTTCTTAATGTGACTTATTTCTAGATCTGAATTTTATAACATTGTCTTGGGGTGACTGCTAAACTGTTAAACATGCTGACAGGTCCAAGAAAGATGGATCTTTTGGAAAGGCAAGACATTTCAAGGTATGAGATTAACATGTCCAGCTTTAACTAGCAGCCAAGAAAGTGATTCTGCTACCAGCTGTGGTCATTTTTATGCTTATGTTTAGCAGTGTTATCATTAAGGCTGGAGGTGTACAGAAGGAGACTGATGTTCAAAGCAGCCTGTGCCCAAATAGTTTGTGGTTACGTCTTTTCAAGTAGCTGGCAAAACAAAAATGAACTTGAAAATTCTCTGAGCGACAGGATGGAATGAATGAGATCTAAATACTCCTGTAACTAAATGAACATGAGCTCCTGCTAACTCAGACTAAAGTGCAGTAGTTTTCCAGTGGCATAAGCTTATAAAAACTACAAATTTTGATCTACTGAAAATCTCTTATTATGCCTATCCTCTTGTCTTTTGGCTGCTACAGCAGACATGTGAAATTCCTTCAGTGTTTCCTCATGTTATGAGGACTTTTGCCCTCTGATTGATGGACCTACCCATCACTACCCTTTCTTGCCACATTGCTAAATGTGGGCACACTGTGCCAAATTCATTTAGCTCAACTAATGATGCTCCACATTTGCGTCCAGCTGTGAATGGGGGGATGACAACTTGATGAGACTAAAAATCTTGTTGAACATATGACATTAAGAATAAAGGCCCAGGTATTACCAAATGGGTTTGTGATTTCAATGGCAGAAACCTCACTAGCTCACAGAGAATGAACTGATAATAATTTCAAACCTTTACTATTTAATTAAATAGCAAGTTTTACTGAGTTGCTAAATGAAAAGAGAATTAAATTAAAAGAAACATAACAGCATATGATAAATACAGTAACATTTTTTCCCAATTCAAGCTCTATAGAATGGAAACTAACAACATAAAAACCATGAAAGTAAATATATTTAATGAAAATTAACAAAAAAATCTTCTGCAGATGTCAATGATTTTGTGGGGAAAAAACATTTTATAAAGGAAAAAGTAATTTTGTAGGAATCAAAAATAATAACTTTAAAGACTTAACAAATATTTTGTATTTTAAACAGGGACTTCCTAAAGACTGCGAATTGACACCTTTGAAAATGGATGTAGATGATTTAAGAAATCAAACACTATTAAATTAGACCATCACACAGTGTATGTTTGTGAGTTAAGTAAATTAAATATTTACTTTACATTTAACAGGCTCACATAATCCTCTCTACTTGAATTGAGATGCTTGGCAAATAATATCAAACCAAACAAACAAATCAAAAAATCCTCCCACTTAACCAGATTTGTTTTATGCCAAATCTATTTCCCAAATTTTCAAGAGCATGTCTTACTATACAAGACACCAGTAATCTCTAGCAAGCTCTACAGTTATTTTTGCTGATCAAACAGATGTATAATTTATAGTCTGAAAGTGCTCTGAGTAAGGTTTGTTACTATAACACAGATACTGTCTCCAAGACAGTGAATTTGGAACATCTGTGTAATCTCTGTGTGGTATGTAGAAATTCATCCTCATTCAGATAACTTATCTCAAGGTAAGAAGGAAAGGGGAAATAGTGAAAGTTCTAACAGGGTGGGTGGCTGATGCCACAAAATACTGGTGCAATGTAATAACTTGGACATGGTCAGAAAGATAAGGCAAGAAAAGGGATGTAATCAACAAAGAACACAAAGATAATAATATCCTGTGCAGTAAAAACACTGAAAAGAGTCAGTCTGCTACTCAATAGGAATATCAAGTGATACTGAGACTGGTCAAGTGTTTTATGCCTTCACCTGTCTTCACCAAGTCATTGTGTAGGGATCTGTCAGACACCTTTAGCAGTGATGGCAAACAGGTAACTAAACCAAGGAGAACAAATGTCAGGGCATATTAAGAAAGTTAGGAGCTGGCAATGTAGTTCATAAAACCAGATTTTTAAAAATGGGTCACATAAACCCATTTAATTTCTAGCATTAATCTTTGAACCCAAATAGGATAACAAATCTTTTCTTTTAAAAGTGAGAAATGAAGGAATAAAGGACTAACAGACCAGCTGCTTTAACACCAAATTTCAGAAAAACAGCAAAAGAGATCAAGGAATTATATAACCACCAAGGTCAACTTGTCAAGAATAACTTAATTTTTTTCTTACAAAACTTTAACAAACTTTGTGGGTAGGTAATGTGCAAAAGGGGAGAACTGTCTTACCGAAAAGCAGGTAACAAAAGAATATGCCTGTTCCAAATTTTGGTAGTACTGATATTTTCATTAATGATGCTGGGATATACACTATATATTTGTGGATTATCACAGAATGGTTTGGTTTGGAAGGTTCAGTAAAGAGTACAGAGCACCCACTTTCAAACCCCCTGACATGGGCAGGGGCACTTTCACTAGATCAAGTTGCTCAGAGCCCCATCCCACCCAGCCCTGAACACTGCCAGGGATGAGGCATCCACAATTTCTTTTTGTTCCAGTGCTACCTTCACAGTTTAGAATGTCTTCCTAATATCTAATCCAAATCTACCCCCTTTCAGTCTGAACCCATTCCCCCTTGTTCTGTCACTACATGCTTTTGTAAAAAGTCTCTCTCCATCTTTCCTGTAGACTCCCTTCATGTTATGGAAAGCTGCAATTAGGTCACACCAAAGTCTTCATATATGTTGGAATCACATCTTCACATATTCAAGCACTCCAAGAGACAGAATTCGAAATTACCTTGTCAAGTGAAATATGGGTTATGAAAAACCTAATATTTAACTCCAAACAACCAAAAGTGAAGTCCTGCAGTGGATAGGATAATCAGTTGCACGATTATAGACAACTCCTCATGAGTCTGTGAATGGGCAAATGCTTCACATGCTTAAAATATGAAGTCTTTCCACATGATTCAGTGATGCTTAGGTCTCAAATGGTGTACATTTCCTTCCCTGGAGCACAAAACCTCTTGAAAGAGCTCACACAAATCATCAGCAATCTAGAAAATATAGCCTTTGAGATAAGATCTAAAAAAGCAGCTAGGATAAATTCAATTTAAAAAAATCTGACAGGAGAGAAAAATGAGGCTTAAAATAAAGAAATATATCTAAAAATACAAAAGGTCAGAAAAAATGAAGTAAAGGAATTTGGAATGAACATTAGTAGAAGTGATCTAGCAATTAGAGAATGAATGAATGAACGAACGAATGAATGAACGAACTAGAGCAGATTATTCAAGTGTCTTGGCATTTCTCAGACATCTGTCAGAAATAACAGAAGGGCTGATCTGGCCCCCTGGATATGCGTGGCACAGTGAGGAATGGGTGAGAGAACAATTTAAATTCCCTTTCAATGCTTACTTTCTACAAGTAACTGAATCTATTGCTCAAAACCTTAAAAACCTGTCTTCAAAGGGTGAGGTGTAGAATAGTCTCAATTAGGTGCTTTTTCCTTGAAGGGAGCAACTTCATCAAAATAATCCAAAATCTGGAGACTGGAAATATCTGTATGGGAGCCTCACAGTACTTATCATCACTGTTTGACAGCTCAACTACTCTGATGCTGCCTTCAAGGAGAAAAGGGGATGAAATGTGGGAACAACAATTCTAGACTCTGAAATTTTACTACTCTCCTTTTCTCCTTTTCTCTAAAGGCAGAAGCTATTAATGTAAGAAAGCTAAGGTGTAACAATAGCTGTTCACAGAATATAAGAAATAAACACACTTTTCACCAAGTCAGGTAAGCCAAATTCACTAGCTGCTTTATATCATTCTGATCATTAAAAGTAGTGTGGAGACCTCAGTGCTGAATTTTATTACTCAGTGACTATCCTGATTAATGAAGTCTGCCAACTTTAAACATTTTTTATTTACAGAGGGGGGTGGAGTAAATAACTGACCTGCAGTCCTTCAATGTGGTAAGCACCTGTTGAATGTTTTTGGTTCCAGCTTGAGGCTGGCAAAGTGACCCTATTCACATCTTTAAGTTATGGAGACTTCAAAGGAAACAAGCTTGGTGTTGTTGGCCTTTATGACTCTTCTGCATGTCATAAAATTCTCCTGACGTGTTTTCCATCACTGTTGATCAGCCACAGACAAAGCACCAACGGATTATGCATAGGAAAGCAACAAACAACAAATGCTCTTGGCTTCTTGGCAGTCTACATCTGTTATACAATTCTCAAAGAGAATTAAAACCCAAGGAAGGTGAAGAAAAAAAAGAAAAAAGGAAAAAGGTAGACTGGAAAGTAGTGGATGAAACTATGATCCTGTGTACTTGCATTACAAACTTGATATTCTGGAGTACCAACTGTTAACCTTTTTTTGGCATATAAACAGTATATTTGGTAGTAAAAACTGTCATACTGGTTAAGACACTATTTTGTTGATACAACTAATGGAGCTCAAGGATGTGTTAAGAATTATTGTAATTAATATAATTTCAAGAAGAAATACCTAAGTGAATATTTGCTTCTGTCCAAGTCTTTTCTTTATGCTTTGCAGTATTTTGCACTAATAAAATGATTTCTCCTTTTCATTCTTGTGTCTAAGAATTGTTATAATTTCTAAGCACAGGTTAAAGTTTTTAAGCATAGGCAAATGATCATGGTTTCACTGAAGTCCAAATAACCACTAAGTAGGTTTTTAAAATTGCAATTGTGCACAAAACATTTCTTCCTCACCTGCCTTTGAATTTCAATTTTTCTTGTGACACCAAGATTACTATCTAGGTGGAGACTATTAGGCACATCCAAATGAAAGTAAATCAAATAAAAATAAGTAATTCAGTAGATGAACAACTCTGACTTGATCTGGCATGAATGTTGGAAAATATCTTCTGTGTCTGGGCATGTGAAGTCTCTAAACATAATTCAAAGAACAACTGAATGTTAAGCTGGGGATAATTTCATCTCTCAATCATGCTGTAAGTATTTGTAGAAGTCACCTGTTTTTTCTGAACAACTTCAGAGATGGAATAAAAAATATGTTGTCAAATCTAGGTTTTAGCAGGGCATCCCAGCTCCTTCAGTAACAGCCTTTTTCTGTCAGTTGTTTGTGTGTGGCTCTAGGAGGACTTAAGCAAATAAAACTATGACAGCATTGACCTTCCACGTTTCCAGCAGTGTAACAGATAACAATTTTTCCATTGAAATTTGTGCTGTATTAGTTGGTTTTCAGGCAGGGGGAAGAAGAGGAAGGAAAAAAAATACTAGGAACTTGAAAAATTTCTGATTTCTTGTCAAATTTCACAATCTCCTTTTTCTTCCATAGTAGTCTATCCATTGATTTGAGGTTTTGACACTTGATCTTTAGTATTGGAAGTTCAAGACTGGCTCTTCACTAGGAAGTGAAAATTGTAGATGCCAATGGTGTGAATACCTTTCACAGATGCTCCAGTTTGAAAAAACCTTATATTAATATTCTTCCTTCTATGAAAGAGAGGAGACTGGAACAATATCGTGCAGAGAAATATTCTAAAGTTACGTGGAAAGAAATTGCACACAATTTTAACTTATGCAAAAGGGATGTATGTATTTGTGAGGATAATGACCCACTTCAAAACAAAGCAGTCAGAACTGTGATTTGTGCTAATTGTGCACACAATGATTTTTCTTCTCTGTATTTTTAACCCAAATCTAAAAGAGACATGCTACTTACAGACCTATGGTTATTGTGCAAACATAATTTACATGTTTTCACCAGGAATACATTTTCTATAAAGAAATGTCTGTGTTTGATTGAAACTTCCTTGTCAGAGCTAGCGGGAATACAGAAATTTTACTAGTGTGTGGTTACAGGTATAAATGACCTAGCCCAAGGCCTGTACAGTGCATTGGAATGAATCTGAGTGGCTTTGGAAGGTCCCTCAGTAAACTGACTTTAGCAGTCACTACCCTGCTCTCCCTTGATGAACATATCTTCTCTCATAAATTCTAAAGAAAATTACTTAATCTCTTTAGAGTAATGCCTGGTAAGAAAGATAAATTCAGAATCTGATTGGTCATGAATGAGACTTCTTGGGAAAAAGCTTGACCATGCCAATTGAATGGTAAGGAATTTAGCAGAATTTTGTAGTACTTAGATTTAACAATAGATTGTTGTTTTCAGTTTTAGATTTTGTAAATGTCATTGTCATTTTTCAGAATATTTTTATGTGAACATATCTTTCAAAACCTGTGTCTACCTAACCTGAAATTTAGGCTATGAAAACAGTCTTGATTGTGTAGTCTCAAAAGTATTTCTAATTCTTCCAAAACTATGGGAATAAAATGTAAAATGCATCAGTCCAATATTTTATTTTGCCAAAATTAAACAGATGCTGAGTCTCAATGGTCCAATTTCTGTTTAAATTTAGAAGTAATGTTTTTCACAAATCCTGTGGTTAGCAATTAAGTTTTTTCCTGATGTTTACTGTTTGAAAAAATTAAATTCCTCATGAACAGACCGGAGAGACTACTTTAATTGTGGACTCATCTCTCTCTTAATGTCAGAATTATTTAATCTGGTGATGGTTTTTTTTCTGATATCTTTTGGATCTGCATGAGATTCTGTGACCTCTAATAGAGGAAGGAAACATCCTTGTTGCTTTGAACAGTAGACTAAGCTGCACTTTCAGACCGGTCATCAGATTCTGTTTGGGCAGAATTAATTCAAATCAGAAGAGAAGGAGAGAAAAACTTTGTGATGATCTTTCGTACCTTGTTTCTTTCCTGGTTTAGGCAAGGAGATTAAATGAGCTTGGCCTGCTTTGCCTAGATAAATGAGAAAAGGCTCCTCCTGCAGACTCACTGGGGAGTAAACACCAAAATGGACAAGCAGTGTTGGAGCTACTGGGCAACGTTAACACACCATCACATGGGGATGAACTGGACATCTATTTTGTTTGGCTGGAGATTAGGAACCTGCAAGTTTCATATAAATACCTCTACCTCTCTCATGGAAGAACTGAGTAAAAGGTTTCCTAATGAAAAGGTACAGCAACATTTTTCTAGCATAAGGGACAAGAAATCTAACTAGCTTCAATATAAAACTAAATACATATATGAAAGGGTATTTTTTCTTCTGTCTACAGTTATAGGAGTGACTAGATTTGATCATCTTTTGCAATCCTTTCCAGTCTGATTTTCTATTTTATTTCTGCGGTAGTAAAAATAAAGCTGTCAAAGAAAATCAGCAGCGTAATCAGCACACTTCTTCTTTTAGAAAAATTAAGGCCATTCAGCTCACTTTGATGTTAATTATTCAAAATCTTGCATTACAGAGAAACTAAATTGTATTTGTTCAGCTTCTTTTCATCCCTTTTTAAACAATTTATCAGTGCTCTTTGAATTGATATGGCAACTAGCACTTTTATTTGAGCCATTGATACTGTTCCAATACAATTTTCTGAACCAGCATTCTATGGTGGAAGTCACAAAGTGTTGCTTTTTCTTTGATGTTGTAGTTTCTACTTCAGTAGACTCCTTTCAGTTTTAAGGGTGATGATCCACATGGGCATAACTACTTAGCTATGACATTGTATGTGTTTTCAGGTTTCAGCAAACAAGAGCCAACATGAACATTTTAATTAACTTCAGAGGGACAGAATTGTCTTATTTTTAATTGGAGAAATTTGGAAAGAAGTCTTCTTTCTTTATACGCTGTCTCTGAACTACAGCATAAATGAATATGAATCAAAACTCACAGATTGATACAAGAGTTTAATTAGAAATGAGAGTTGACTCTGTAAGCAATAGAATTAGGTCCATAAAAGCACAATTTAGTTTCCTGTGGAGTATATAAACTTTGTGTACTGCTTGTAGCCATGAAAAAAGGAAAGGATGTCAAATAAATGATGTACTGCTCATCTTTCCCTTAACAAAGTCTTGATTTTTTCATCAAAAAGAAGGTTTAAGACTTAATAAAATGCCAGAGCCGCAATATAAGTGATAAAATGACTAAAAGGAGACATTAGTCTGTATTATCAATTTAATTTACCAAGCTAATATATGAGCATCATTTTATTATACTTGAAAAAAAAAAAAAAAGTAAATCAAAAGAGACAGTTGCTTTTATAGGTCAACATGTTTATTTTCTATGCTACACAAAATACTGGAAATCTCTATGGCATGTTTTGCCAAAGGGAAGATACCATTGTTTGTCAGTAAAAGATAGGCAGTACTTTAAGAATTTTCAAGAAAAAACTGTTTAGCTTTGGGCTAATGGAAAACTAAACTTTTATATATGCATAAAATGGTTGGTGGTTTTTTAACTGGAATAAAAGTGAAATTAAACAAACTAAAGTACCCTATTAAGCACTTTGTAACACATGGACACTGTTCAAGAGGCACAGAAAAACTACCGGTGTATTTTCCAAGCTCTGACTCATATAACTTTGGACATAGTCAGATTTATTTCTGGCAGGAATAAAATGTTTTATACAAGGGGAAAAAGAGAAAGACCAGAATTTGAAGAAGAGGGAGATTTAAGGAGATTCTCTCTTATAAGCAAAATAAACACTAGTCTCCGTGGATGTATATATGTGTATGTTTCTGCTTAACTAAGCAATATTCCATTTTCATTATGACTGGAATTACACAGAAATGTGCCTATACAACTTGAAAATAGAACAACTTGTTCTCGTCTTCTAATGCTAGGTCTTGGATGAGAATAAAGGGCCACATACATAATTCCTCCCATTTATTTTTGCCCTTTTCAGACACAAAGTTTTTGATTTATCCTGTTTCTTTCTCAGAAAGTGAAGAAAAGGCATTCTCATGTAGAGAAGATAATAGTACAGTATCATTTGCTGCATGACTGTACCAATTTTTAACCTGTGGCAAACAGTACTGCAAACAGATCACTTCCTGGATTGGGTTAGTTTTGCAGAAGAAAAATTCACAACACCAAAGGAAAACAATGTCAAGAAATAGAAAGAAGAAGAAGACAAATGAATGTTGGAAGATGAAGAAGATAAAGAAGATGAAGAAGATGAAGAAGATGAAGAAGATGAAGAAGATGAAGAAGATGAAGAGGATGAAGAAGATGAAGAAAATACTTCAAGAAAAGCACTTGATGATAGGTAAATATTGCCCATGTTGTCCCAGAACAATGAAGAACACAACAAAGAAACCATTTAAAAGATCGACAGCTTTTCAACAGCATCCTTATGGTCCAATGTGGCAGCAAACAAACATCATAACTTGGCTACTCTTTTGGGGTTTGGAGCTAATTTGTTAGGACAAGCTCAGAGAATGTTGTAAGATATCCAATTGTTTTCAGTCCTGTCCCTCACTGTCATCAAAGGCTCTCAAGCAGAGAATTAAATGATTCTGCAATGATTTTCTCCTCTCCATGATAAAGTTTTACTCATTTTCTCAAGAAGAACAGAATTACTCCACAAAAAATCAGCATGTTTATCCTGCTTTTTCTTCTAAGAGATCTTTTTCAGTGTTAGTGCAGAAACAAACCACTTAGTTTAGGTGATTCAGTGTTTCAGGCATGAGTAGGAGTGATTTTCTTCCCTCTGCCACAATCTACCTGTGTGACTTGCAGGCCCAGAGCCAAAAGACATCTCTTGTCTCTTTGTTTTGAAATTATAACAACACAGACCAAACCAGAATGAAATTCCTGAAGTGCAGTTTAGGCAGAGTCTAAGCACATCAACTCAGGAAGCCAGTCCAAAAGTCTCTGCCCAACTGGCAGGAACATGAGATTCTTCTGGCCCTGGTGCCTGAAGTTACTTCATGTCCAGAAGCAAGGTCAGCTGGACTGACCAAGGAAATTTACTTATGATTAAGTTTTCCAGTGGCCGTTGACTTTTATATAAATCAAACACATAAGTTCACACATGCCATTCCTGTCTGCTTCTCAGAAGCTGGTGTTGGCTTTGTGGCTAACCAGCACTGAACTTTTCTCAGACCCCAGTTTTGCACAGTGCTTGAAAAGGAACTATATATTTTGGTTTGGCATTTTCTTCCCCATCAGACATGCTGACTTCTATATTCCATCTGTTGGCCAAGAATCTTCAGAAATCTAGAAATTACAAAAATCATGGAATCATAGAATGTCTCAAGTTGTAAGGGACCCACAGAAATCCTTAAGTCAAATTCCATGCTACTCACAGGACTACTTAGAACTAAACCAAGTGACTAAGTGCATCATGCAGATAGACCCTGAACCCTGACAGGACTGGTACCATGGTCACTTGCCTGGGGAGGCTGTTTCAGTGACTGACCACCTTCTCAGTGAAGAACCTTTTCCTTATATTTAATCTGAACTTCCTCCAGCACAGTTTCATTCTATTTTCTTGCGTCCTTTTCCTGGTCGCCAGAGAGAGGAGACCAGCACCTCCCCACTTGTTTTCTTGGAGTTCTGAAAAAAAGATAGAACAGTAGATTTTATAGGTTTGTTTCTCACTGTGGTGATTAGCTGTGGAACAATCACTCCTCATCCTACAAAGGCGGCTAGAGAACCTGAATGATGGCTTCAAGTAACAGTATAATATCCCCAAATATGACAAAGTGTAACTAGAGAGAGTACAAAATAAGTCTAAATTCTAAGGCTGAATGTGAGAGCACAGACACGATGTGTGCTTACTATGAAATACTGGAATTGAGCAGCAGTCATGTAGAAAAGAAACTTCCTCTTTTTAGGCCTTTTCATTGTCTATTATTTAGCGTTTTTTAGAAATAAACCAAAGGATGATTTGAAATGTACAAGAAAACTCACATTGTCATCTGTGGGATTTTTTTTCATTTATTCTGAGTTCCTCCCAAACTAAGATCAATGAAGCAGGGAGATGTGGTTTGCTCATTATACAAGCAGCACTGAGTAGAAAAAAGAAAATCCTGAGTGAAGGACAGAATAGGTTATTTAGGTGGGGAGACATTTAATGACACATATTGTCTGGAGGGATATGCATTGAAAATTAGAGGGTGTGTCCATATGATCCTTGTCCAGCAGGGAATCTGCTGTAACCTTGGAGAATCACACGTGGGTGTCTGGGGTGTCTGTCAGAGGACGTACACACCCAGGGAGGCCAGGGGAATAGGGACAGCAAAGGTCCAGCAAAACTCTGCTCACCTTCTTGATGAGCATTGCTGGTCTGATCTAGCCACTTTTTTCTATATAATGTTCTCAAGATGGAGTTCCATTAAAAGCTTTCTTTCTGCTATGATAAATCCCTTAGGCATTGCATGCAGATGGAGGGCTGGTTTTGTTTATTTTGCTAGTAAAATAAATTCAAATAAAATTATTTCTAAAATATGTTCAGAATTAAATGTATCCTTCAGCTATTTAGCTTATTGGAAGTGATGATCCAAACATTCATCTGAGAAAATAAGATCTTGAATTAATTTTTCAATTTTACCTCTGATATTATTCATATGAAATCCTAGCTCTCGGATTTTCCTGAAACTGAAAATTTGGTCATGATCAAGGATTGCTGCAATAAAGCAAAAGACACCGACATTAAACTTAGATATTAAGACACTCAAAGTTCACAAAGAAACTATCCATTTTTGTAGGCCGCAAAACAAGAAGTTCTTTTAAACTTGCTTTCTGTAAAAACTTCATAATCAGGTCTGTATTGCATTTTTGCAGGGAATAAAACAAGTATGTGTGAGACAGAAGTAGGAGCACTAAATAAGGGACATGTTGCTTTGGGAAAAAGTCGATGTCAATTATCTTGTCTGTTATGGCATTACAGACAAGGAGTGACAACTACTTGAGAAAGGCAGATCCAAAGGCAAATGTTTCCCCCTGTATATACATGATGAAGTGCTATCACATTATGCAATTAAGCCCTAAAATATAGAAAGGGGACAGAAAAGTGGCAGCCAGGCCCATCATATTAGAGGTGCTTGGCACTGTGAGTTAGCATGCGTCTCTTCACAGAAGCTATAAAAAGTCACCTTCGCAATTTTGCTGTCTTCAATTTCTTTTTTTTTTCTGTGGTATGCATGGGTCTTGCCTAGAGAAAGATTTTAATCCTTCACAGGAGATGCAGTAATTCAACATTTCAAATTCTGGTTATTTCACCTCCTGTTTGTGTCCTAAAGTATGGCTTGTCCAGCCTTTCAGAAAAAGATACAGCTCCTAGAAAGATTCCTTCTTGTGTCACCTCCACTTTTAATCTCTTTTTATAGCTGTCATTGCCAACTGTGGCTTCATGTTTCTTTTTTTTTATTTCAGTCATTTCACTTTCCTGGTTTTTTGCTTCTTGCAAAGTTCTTTAGTATTTTTGTCTCTTACAAAATGCAATACACTTAGTTTTATTGCACCTCTGAGGGACATCTTTCTTTTTATTATAAGAGACTTTTCTGAAGTACTTTTTTCCTGAATGACAGCATGATGACATTATTTTCTTTCATGTGCTATTTAGTTTGGAATGCTCTGTTTTGCTTTCTATAACAGAACATGGACTAAAAATCTGATACCTTTAGTAGGAGCATTACATTGTCCCTATTGCTTCTTTTCCTGTTCCTTATTTGTAATAGTATCCACTTTTAGTATGTTCTTTTGCTCTAGTCTTGGCATTACCTCTTCATTCCACTCTTCTTCTCTAAAGATTTATCCTGGTTATGAAAAATATATTAATAGCCTCTTAGATGGAGTCTGATCAATGTGCTTTATCCCTGACATAACATCTGCCCAGCCTCTTGGCCTGTTTCATAAACAAACTAACAGGATTGGGCTAATCCTCTTTCATCAGTAGTTAAATTACTCTGAGCACATTAGCTTGAGACTGTGAGCACTCTCAGGTAGTTTTTAGGGCCCTAAAATGTGCTGAGGACTTGGCAACCAGCAGTAAGCACATCACAGAGACCTTTTTTCCAAACAACAATTTGTAAGCTTTTAGTAAATAAGTGACAACTCTACACGTGATCTGAATAGAGCTGAGACAAGTAGATTAATAATTACCATTTTCTGAAAATGTTTTTTTCATCTTATGACACATAAAGCTCATGACACATAAACCATTCATAAAGTCATTTTACAGTCCTGCATTTTATAGTGAGTTGCTCAATTTACCAGTAAAGGAATATTATCCCATGAATACTGCATTTAATCATCTTCTTAACTGAATTATTCTGCCAGAAATGTGCTTATTAATGATGCTTATTTTCTACTGATTCCAAGGCTGTTGGATTTGCTTTAAGAGCATGTAGAATCTGTGTCCTGTTAAAATACTTTCCTGCAGTTAAAATGTTTGTGTGACACAATTGTCTGTGTTTGTGTTTTGAATTTCTGCCATTATATGGTTTCCATGCACACAAATGAAATACTAGTTATCCTCTATTAACCGTAGATGAACTACCCACAATGCCCTCTATGAATTAAATCCTTTCTTCCTTACAAAACAAAGCAGTTTGTAACAAGACAATGGTGGAATTAAAAAAAAAATCAGAAATGTAAGATAATAGCAAAACCAAACCTATGCCTTCAATCAGTGTTTTTGCAAGACCTCTTAAAATCTATATAAATATATGTCTATGTAAACCTAGACAAATATGATTATTAAAGATATCTGCTAATGATGGGCTAAAATTCTATGTTTTATTGCTGAACTTACCTTTGCAATAGGAAATTGCCCCTCCTATCCATAACCCTAACACCAGCACCCTGTTATCCTTGAGTAAATCTGTTCAGATCTCAGCTGGGCAGCCTTGGTTTTCCGTGGAGATCATTGCCTAGCTTGCACATGAGCAGTTTTGTCAGGATCCATTCCACCTGATCCATTGCAGTGGTAATCCTAGCCATAAACTCACAACTCTGCAATGTGAATGATGCGATGATAAAAGAGTAGAGAGAATAAAAAGTTGAAAGTGTATATGTACATTTTGTGAAATGAATATCAACTGATTGTTCATCAGCTTCAAATTATACAGGGATAAATCAAGCTTTCTGTCCTTATGGAGAAGTATTTCTGTAAAGCCTGATTATTTTCAGCTCTACCCAGTCTTAATTCCCATGGACATGTCAGTCGCTCACCACTCTGAAGTGCACAAGCCTCATTTAGGTATCTACTTCCGGATTTCCCACTCACCCTAACAAAATGTCTATAGTTGATGGTAACAAATAATGACTAAAATAAAAATGTACCTTCATTTGTGATGTAACCCCAAGTTTTGCAAAACCAAGAGGTTTTTAATATATTAACATGTCTTCCAGATTTAATTGAATTCAGCCTCTGTGGTCCCAGGATCTTGGTTCACAGATGTATTGTATAAAATTTAGTGAAGGTTGTAACAGTGCTCCCTGAGGGTGCTTTTGCATTTAATCAGAGACATGAAAAATAAATACATGAAGATTCATCACAGCTCTTTATAGAACTGAAAGCCTCATTAGAAACTGAGCTAAGACTTTCTTTTATTTCAGACTTTTACTAAGAGGTTGTAAAGCTCCTTCAGCCACCTTCTGGCCAGTGATGTTTTAAATGTGCTGAAGTAGAGACACTCCTTTCTCATACCATTCCACATGTTGCTTACACTTCTGCTAGCTGTCCAGATGGGAAGGGTGAGGCTAGAATTTCTCTCAGGAAGAAAATAAATATTTGGTATTGAAAATAGAATAATGCAAAAAATTGACATTGAAGTGTAGACTGGATTTCACTGAGTGCAGAAATCAAATAGGTTGTTAAAATTTCATTCTCAGACAAACAAAACCTAGACATTTTTACAGTTTGACACAACAGCAGCAATTTATTTTATCTCAAAAAATAACTTGTCATCAATAAATCATCTGTCCTGGACAGAAAACTGGCAAATTATGTATTACACAATAAACTTAAAAAATCTGTGCACAAGGTTCCAGAGGGAAAAAAGCAATATTGCCTATAAAATCAAGTATTAAAAAAACAGCATATCTGCTATTAATTGTAGATTTCAGTGTGGGATGATTAAAAACAAATGGGTTTGGAGGAGCAGTTCTTTAAATGGAGACATCAAGTCTGTGTTTGAATTCTTTAATGTTTACACCAAATGTCAGAAATTCACTACCACTTTAAAATAAGGTTGTGTCTTTATTGAGTTTAATTTGCATTGAATATTTATTCTAAAATGTTTATCCAACCATTAAATATGAAAAGTAGTGCAAAAGGTACAATAGCTTCATCTCATATCTCTTCCCACTGTCCCAGTTTGTGACTACACCCTGGGTCATTACGGAACATTGTTTTTCAGATTTCATATTGAATATTATCTTTATATGAAAATATGTATATATCTGTATTTTACACATGAGTGTGTATCATTTTCCTCAGTGCAAATTAACAAATGCATACGATGGGATACTTTGAGAGTTGCAGAGACCATGCCGGTTTCTAGGACATGTCAGAAGACAAAGCCTTCATGAAGGTGCAATGGGAAACAACAGAACTGCCTCCACTTCCACAGGACAGGCTGATGACCAGATTGTCCTGAGAGGCACAAGATGCTGAAGATGCTTGATCCCTTTGCAGCACCACATCAGTGCATGAAGGTGTTAAACCGGCGCACATTCTTCATGCTATGACTAAAACTTTCTCTGTCAGGATATTCCTTCCATACTTTCACGTGAAAAATCTTGAATGCTTCTATATGGGTGTCTAGAAGGTATCTTATGGCTTGTGTACTGGGGGCCAGTGTTGAGGTTTTCGTAGAGGAGGGCCTGCAGAGTCGCCCTTGTGAAAAGAGACCAGGGCATGCCCCATGCTGTACATAGGTAGCTCTAAGAGACCCACGTGGAATTAGAGACAAAACAGAGACAAAACAGAGCACATCAGACAAGCTTGTTGTGCATCAGGAAAATCACATTTAAGAATGGGCAAAACATGAGAAAGAGAGGATGAGGGAAGATGAAGAGAAGAAGTAAATAGGGAGAGGAGAACAGAATCAGAGTGATACAATAGATGTAGCAGGAAGATGAGATGCTCCATGGCAGAGTGGACGCCCCCGAAGGATGGCAGCCCATAAGAGTCCCAGAGGAAATGAGATAGAAGGAAGGAATGTTGAACAGAAACCTCCTCATGCAGACCACAACTTGCATCCTGCATCGCTTTTTGTCTGCCTGAAGACGTTACTGAATTCAACCTGTGGTGATAGCAAGGCAGGGAGTGGTGTCTGAAGGGAAGCTGAGCCTGAGAAAGGAGTGTGTTTTGCCTAAGTGTTCTAAAGTTTGTGTCTTTTTTTATTTGTTTCTCCTACCCAAAGCAGCAACTAAATATTTATATTAATTGGCAATAAATTAAGTTCATTTCCCCAAGCTGCGTCTCTCTTGCCCCGACAATAACTGGTAATTTATTTTCCTGTCTTCATCTCAATTCACAAGCTTTACAGCTCCTGTCTTTCCAATCCTCTCCCCTATCCAATGCAAGAGCACACTACTGGTTGGGTGCTGGGCTGGCAGATGGTTGCAAGCTACCAGAGCTATTTAACCAGCCAGAGGATAGCTAAAGGCCAAGTAGGACAATGAAAAATGCCAGCTCAGAGGACTGGAAGGGATTTTTGGGATTGCCATCTAGAACTGGCAAACCTACAGCCCTGTTGTTAATGGCTACGCAATACAGAGGGAGTGAATTGAGAGAGTAATTTGGCTGTACATTTTCCCAGGACTTGAAGAGGTGAAGTATTCAGGTTCATAGATTCTCAGGTTTAAAACAAAAGTGTGAGAATACACAGGAGAGATGGTAAAGCTCCATGGGTAGTTCATGGAGTAAAAATCCCAAGATATGTGTGGGAAACAAATGACTTCTCCTCCTTCCAGTAATCAGATAGCCATAGGACAGATAAAAAGAGCATGAAACTTGTCCTAAGAGTTAAGCTAAGAGCTAGGGGCTGGAACAAAATGAACTATTAGGGTTTTTTTCATCCCCTAACAGAGGCCAGGAAAGTCAGCCAGCTGTGCAAAACATCACACTGCCTAATAAGGTGAGATTGCAACTACTTTCTATCCTTAAAGAATCACAAAATAAGCTGAGTTGGAAGGGTTCCACAAGGATCACTGAGTCCAGCTCCTGGCCCTGCACAGAACCATTCCCCAAGAGTCACACCATGTGCCTGACAGTGTTGTCCAAATGTTTCTTGAGCTCTTTGAGGCTTGGTGTTGTGAAGTTAATCCTAAGGCAGTTATGTTTGTAAAAGGTAGATAGTCCCAGGCACAGACCATAGAGCGATCTTCAAATTATCTATTTTTTGACACAAAGACTGAATGAATGTGTAATTTGGGACTACAAAAAGTCAGGATTCTCTGCTTATTATTTTGTTTAATTCAGCAGCCAAAAGCCCAAGTCAAACAGTCAATGAATATCCTAAAACAGAATCTACAACCCATAGGCTGTGATTTCCATACATATAGGATGCATTTGGTCTACTTTCCATATTTCTACAGGCTATGCTCAACCTGTGAACTTGCAGTGGGGCCCCAGACTTATTTTTGCACGCTACAAATTCATTTTATGACATGCATACATGGTGTGATGCCTTGAACTCATTGTTCCTTCTTTGAAGCTGATTTATCCTCACATTGCACGTCTATCTCGCTCAGAACAAGTCAAAACTAAATAAACTAGCACAAATCATCAGTGTGCAGTGGGAAATAGAGATCTAGATGTCTCAGCCACTTGGCATGTGCTGCATGGCACACACACACATATTTTAGCCAAAATAGGTCAGACAGGGAAACTTCAGATATCTGAGGAGTAGATCAAATTATCAACTCTGCTGTTTCTGGGATAAACACTGTTTTTTTCTGTCTAGGACTGCATTGTGCCCCATAAGCACACAGATCACACAACATTGCATCATGTAATAAACACTGTGAAATAATTTTTAAGTTTTAAAACACAGATACCTGTGTTTGAATTGTGGAATCTCTCTTTTTTATGCTGTAAGCACCTCAGGATTCCTACTTGCAGCAACATTTTACGTAGCACTCAGTGTCCCATTCTTGGTCTTATTAGGAAAATAAGAGGTGTCTGCTTTTGGATAATAGATGCCTGAGTAATAGATGAGTGCTGTGGGTATATTTGGGGCCTCCTTTCATCACTTGATTGCAGTAATACTTTTTCCTTTACTAATATTTTTTCATCCAAACATATTTGTAATACAAGAGCTTCAAGTATCATTAAAAATCTAAGGGCATTAGTCTCCAGAGGAAATACGATGTTAGAACTGTAAAGCCATCATATAAGCAGTACATTTCTATTGTAGCTACTGATGATCTGAAAGATAAAATAGAAAGAGCTATTTACAAAGGAAAGGCTGTTCAACAACTGAAATTATTGTGAGACCAGAATAAAATAAAAAGCATGAAAAGCTGCATTTGATGATGGAGAAAGCCTACTGCTTATTAATCTATCCTCATATATATAATTACCAAAGATGCTGGTCAGAAGCTAACCTACTGTACTTATAACTTAACACTGAAATAAGTGATTTTATCTTATGAACATTCGAATCCTCTTTCTATTATGAGATGTAGACAGTATCCTGTGCTTTAATAAGCAGGTGCCAACTTTTTTTGTAGAGCCTAATTTAATCTTTAACACAGATGAACATGTCTCTTTAGTGCAGTTTGAGGTTAGCAGCTTTCCTGCTCATGGATGCTTCTCACCTGCTTCACCTCCTCATCTCATTTTATTTGAGCATATTTGTAGTAGGGAATGCCAAAAAGCCAGGTGTGTTTTGTCTGAGATTACTTCCTGTGTTAAATCCAGGAGCATCCTCTGACTGGCTGACCAGATAACTGAAATACATGGGTGCCTATTGATTCCATTAAAAAGATTAGACATTTCAGACTTAAAGCTCTCTCTATTTTGCCAGAATAAATGCCATCCTCTTTTAAACTCTTCCTCAGAAATGAAAATCTGGCCATTTACAGTTAGTATAAGCCAAGAAATCAGCATGCGAGGTCTGCAGCTGAAAATCAGGAATTATCTTACAACAGCAGCAGGAATATTTAGGGATGAGCGATTATAAGAACCGACTCATGGGACTGGCAGTGTTCAGCAGGCCTTTGGCCAAGCTAAACACCGAGTAGAAAATGCTCTTCAGTCACTGCAGCATATTCCCAGACCCACTCCTGTCTACACATATCTAACAAACTTAGTTTCAGACCTAAGGAAATAAATGTCCAGACAAGCAGATCGTCACATCCAATTCACAGAGATTTCTTTTCTTCCAGGTGGAGTGCAAAGACAGTAACAAGGAGCAGCTTCATGAATGGCTCCAAGAAAAGCGACACTGATCATCAGGAACTTGAGAAAGGGACTGAAGACAATTCCAGTGAGATCTCTCTGTGGGTCATTAAGTGACATTGCAAGTTAAGGCAGCATTTCTAAAACAGCTGCTTTCAATTTGTGGTCAATAAAGCACCACAAGTCCATGGACTTTTTATGGAAAGGCAAAGTTATCAAGGCAATTCTGCAGAAAGCGAAATTTGATATGCCACTATCTACAGCTTCACTGGAAAAAGATTTAAGCTCTGCTGACAAACATACAACAAAAAAAAACCCTGATGAAAACAGCTGCTCTACAGTATCTGATGTAGCCATCTTCTGTAGACACAACAATTTTAGAAAGAGAGAAGAGTAAACATAAAATGTAGCTTACGCAATCTGGAAAAGTAAGTGGGTGCAGTTTGGTAAGAAAAGTAGATAATAAAGATAGGCAAAACTGGTTGGTCACTTCAGAGGGAAGCATGAAAACAGTTCTTTGAGGCTGTACTGTCCCCACAGATGCAATTTGGAAAGGAAAATATACCTATGGCATTATCTGTTTGTGTTTTTTCCACATTTTCACACATCCCAAAGGTTAAGCTAGTTTTCTTTAATGAGCAGATCATAAAATTTCTGCAATTCATGCCATGGTGGTCTCTCACCTAGACTACAAGGACAGCAATTCTGACAGAGTGAAATTGTACACATATCTGAGAGCTAGTGCAGAATTCAGGAGATCATGTACTACATGGCACCTCTTTCAAATAGTGCACAGAATAAGCAGCCTTGGACCTTCATTGACTCTTTAAAGGTTAAAAGGTATTATTTCAGGCATCAGTTTTGCTCCATCCAGAACTGCTAAAAAACTGATTCTCCCCATTACTATACTTGTATAGGTATGATGAGAGGCTGTGTCTTTTGTGGTGATAGATTCATGAGCAAAGAAAGAATGTGGCAGAGTGCTTTGCTTAAGGCCACCTGGCATTTAGAGAGAGGGGTTTTTTTTTCTTTTCTTTTAGACATAAATTATGCTCATTTTTTCACCTTTAAGGTGTTCTCTTGACCTGAACTGAAAAAATATTCAGTAAATCATTGCTTTAATTTAGCTAATAATAGATGCAGGGTTCATTATTACTCTATGGGAAGTCATTTATTTAAAAGACTGATATTTGAGGTTTTGCGGAAATCAATAGTCATCAGCACCTGCATTATTAGGGCAGAAGCTGTGGACGCTGAGTACTGTATCAGAAACAATATCATTTGTATGTCGAGAAACCATGAGGAAACATATTCTCTTCCTTGCTTAGCAGAAGGTTTACAAATTGATGTTTGTATTATTTTGAATCTAACAAACACACCTTCCTCTTCACACTCTCTTCTTTGTATATAGAACTACTCAGTAAACATTAAATATTTTAGGTCTTTAGCTACCAGAAAGTAGAATTTCATTGACTGTGACAGTAATCACTTTCTCAAATTGTGGAGGAGACCAATTAAATAGTTAGAGTTGTCACCTTTTTCTAGGTGATTTTCCTGGATCATGACAGACAAATAAGAGAATAAATTCTTTAACCAAAGAATAGATCCACCTAACAAAAGAGCACCTAACTTTTAGATATATTTCAGTCTAAATGTATCTTCAGCACTGACCAAGGAGCCTTCATCTTGAAGCTGAGAACTTAAAATGGTGAGAAATTTGAGATGGCCATTAGTAAGTAGTATGGGACCTTGTGCTTACTATCCAAAGGAAACTAAAGATGGGACAGTCAAGCAAGTTACCACAACTTCACTTGAGCAGTTATGCTGTACCTGGCCATCTCTGTGGCAAACATGAGACTAAATACTTAAATTTCAACAAAGGAAAGATGTTTTTCTCACTTTCCCTCCCACCTGTGAGATGAAAGAGATGAATTATCAAAACCCATCAAACATGCCATTGCTCCTCAAGCCATTAGTACTCACCAGTGGATGTCAGCCCTTCAACCGGTGTTGCAGACAAAGAGTTAGACATAAACCCCCATTTCAAACAAGCAGTGGCAGCTTTAACCCCTTTCACAGGCTGCAGCTTGCTGGTCAGGGAAGACACCAGAGAGTTGGAACCCACATGGATTTAATCCTTCTTTCAGATAAACAAAACTCATTCTCTTAAGGGTACTGAAGACCAACATCTGTGTAGCAGAAGGAAAAGGAGTCCCATAGAAGGGAGGGCACTTTGGTTGATTAGTTAAAAATCTTCTGGACCTGAGAGATGGAGAAAATGAGGTGAAATAAAATAACCCTATAAGCTGATTGATAAGAGATAGACCTACATTTCTAGTCCGTGAATGATTCATATAAAAGATTCCAATAACATTTTGAAAGCAGTTATCGATCACTCAAATCAAAGTAGGCCTATTCTTAAACAAAATTATTTTAAAAGTAGAACATACAGAAAAAATACTGAGTAAAACATTTCAAGCAAATGGATTTTTTTCCTTTCTGTTGTTTTTCATTCTCACAGTGATCCAGAGTATTAATTACTGTCACATTGTTTCATTGAGTAATTTGAATGTATGGTGTGTGGGATGTTTTCCACCTCCTGCGGACCTACACAATGGACTTTGTGAGTCACCACAAGGTCACCCTGTGTGAGGTGTAGCAGAGCACAATTTATGGCATTGTCAGCTAATTTATTTGAATAGAGGATGACCGCACACCTTTCCTCATATGGTGCTTTTCTGTGCAGTCAAATGGCAGCTTCAGGCCTCCCTCCTTTGTGTGCTGCCTTTGGCTGATAGTGCACAGCCAGTGAAGAGCCAGGTGATTCCTGACTTTGATGCTTTTGTGTCTCCCGGCTCATAGTGGGATCACTCAGCTTCTGAGACCCTGCAGTTTCAAAAGGAGGCCAAGCTGGGGACACACAAATCATTTAATTGCTGTGAATTCACATCAGCCAAATCCATGTGGAATTGAAATCTAGGGGGGTGAAAGGTAAAGTTTAGACTGGGTGCTATTAGGCCAGTTTGTGTTGTAGAGCGAAGATATCTGTCCATATTGAGAATCTATTTCTGTGGATGACACTCCCAATACTGTTCACCAAGAGGAGCAGCTGTTTGGAGACTTCCCAGGCCTCAGCATATTTATTCTCCGAAGACAGGCAGAGACACTTCATTACTGGGCCACTGGCCTCCTTGGGCTGATTTTACCTAATGGTAGGGTTTGCTCCCTCAGAGCAGACTTATGTGCAGCTTCATGTGGTGATGTGCATGTACTTCTTGGGAAAAAAAAAAAAGAAAAAGAAAAACAACCCGAAGCAACAAAGAAACCTCCCTGGGCATAATAGTTAATCCTCTAGATTCTGGTCATCCAAGCTAAATGCTAATATGTTTACAAATGGCTAGTACCTTTGAGAGCCCTGGTTTCCTAGAAAGCCATATTTTGGAAATAAATGTACATTTCCAGATGTCTAGTACACACAAAACTCACTTCTGCAATTGGGGTAATTATTAAAGACTCTCTTGGCAGAACTTAATATCTCTGATAGCTCTACCTTTTTGGCCGAGGACTCAAAAATTGTTAGGAATAGGAAAAGAAAAGGAGAAAGAAGAGTCTGTATAAGCCCTCTTTTCCTAAGAAACCAGAGGTTTCTATGCTACGTCCCATATAGATAGATCAACCATGTCCAAATTGAGATGGAAACTTTTTTCTGTCTTCAAAGACAGTTTTGCTCCCAAAAGTTCCCCTCCTAGAGAGTATCATATTAAGCAGAAAATCTAATGGACAGCTGAAGAGCTCTTCTGTTGACAGTGTCACCAAATCTGGTATATTCATACAGCATATTTTGGTTCTAAGTGACTTATATTAAAATGCTGAATGACTGTAGAAGTCCCAGCCAGTTGTAGTTTGGGAATGATTATACTTGGATTTTGAAAAGAAATTAGTAGAAGAGGGTAGAACTAGATCTGTTCTAACAATCTATGCAGTTTTGTGCATATATACAAATACACAAGTTTTTTCTAATAGTCAGTTGTACATACTTAGCCACAATCAGTGCTGGATAAATAAAAATAAGATAACACTTTACACAGACTGATAAATTTTATCACCTCATAGAGAGATTTTTTTAAAAAAAACTCTTGGGGAACATTCTTTCCAAATGTAAACAGCAGTATATACTTCCTTCAATGGCCCAGTGCATGTATTCTATTCCTCCAATAATCTCCCCCTCACGAGTATTCACTCATTCTCTTTCCATATCATGCATGTCATGAGCCTCCTTCAGGTGGGACGTAATCCTACACTTGAAAGCAGTATTAAGGAATGTATCTGCTGCAATACACATACAAAAACTAGACAGCTCTCTTAATCTCACCATTTAGTTTGCTACTCAGCACTCTCAGGTTTTGCACAAAATTTTCAGGAGTAAAACTACTCAACCAGACTGATTAGAAACCAAATTATTTTCCACCCACATGATGTGGGGGAAAAAGATATAAAATGGCAAAGGTTTTAGGAATAGTACTGACTCAAATCTATTTTTTTAATTTTTAACCTCTCTTCTCTTTTTTCTTTTTTTAATTCTACTTTTGGAACAATGTAACATTCACTTATGCAAGACATGAATTTTAAGAAGATATATTAGTGGATCATATCTTTTCCATCCCAAGGCAAGAGACATATATTCCTAATGCATCTTTCAGGACTTACTGTGATCCTCCTGAATAACAGAGGGAAAAAACCTACAACTGCAGCATATTATGAAAATGTTTCCTATCCATGGAGCAAAAGATAAGACACATAAATTTTAAGTCTCCTAGGACAACATGCTAACTCAAGCAGATAACAGTCAGTGTTAAGATAATGTCTAATATGTACCAATTTAGAAAAATGTTTGTTTCAAGCAAAACTTTTCAAGTGTCAGAAAGCTTTTAAAAAATTCCTATTTCATAAGTCATTTTGATAGGTGCTGTCTTGTTTCCCTTAGTTGTCTGTAAATACTAATACCACATCACAATATCACAATATCTCAAAGGTGAACAATTCCAGGTTCCAATCATTTCTTGAATCTACATAAAATTACCGGTGATGTCCCATTTCCTGCCCAAACCTGTGGCTTCCTGATCTCACCTCTCACAATTAGCTGTGTCATCAAGCACACAGGGCTGGATCTGATAATGTGTAGATGCGCCAAGTCTGCTGAAAACTCATTAAGGGAAATCAAACATTTAAAACTATATGTGCATGACTAATTGCTTTGCAGATCTGACCTGTTAGCATGAAGAGAGCTGAACCACTTGTAAACTTCCTAGAACAAGGAACTTCTCTTTGTATAGCAAAGCACTGCACCCTTTAGAGCAATATTAGAAGTAACAATCGTATCTATACACTTTCCAAAAAAAGCAGGTTTTGACTTTGTATCTAATACAGAAAATTAAAAAAGATAGATAAGAGTTGTCTTAACTTAATGGCTTTGTGGCATATTAGGAGAATCGACCTTTAAACTCTGTGGAAGGTAGGTTTGTAAACCAAAGATTTTTGTGGTGAGTTTTCTGCTTTGTTTCTTTGTATTTTTTCCATATGACTTTAATATAAACATGTAATGGCTAACTAAACTTACTATGGATATGTTTTAATTCTTCTAAATCCTTTAATAAACTTAGACAATTTTAGAACCATCTGGTATTAACAGTAAAACCGGATGGTGGTTTTTTGTAATTGTTTTTCTGTGCCTTATTTTTCGCTTGGTATAATTCTTACTGAGTGTAGTAAGATAATGACTGAGATCTAAGGTGGTGTTTTGAAAATAAAATAAAACAAAGCAGTTTATACACACACACACAAGCACATATATGTAATAGGAATATATATATGTATGTATGTAAGTATATAGCCCAGCAAATTTTCACAAGTATTAAAAATTTCTGCTCTACAGATGTATTATGGCCACATGAAATATTTACAAAATTATAATTTTGAACACAGTTTGCAATGTGTGTTGAGTGCATTGTAGCCATACATAATATCCACCCAAGTATTTGCAGATGTTACTTAACTTTGCCAAAGAGTTTCAACACTCTGGATGAGGTCTTGAACTCAGATTTGGCTGATGCAATGTAACCGAAAATATTTCTTACCCAACGCAGGAAGGGAAACTAAATGAGCTATGGTTGCTCTGCTCAGCTGATAACCTCACATCCATTTCTTGCCTTTTGGAATTTCCCATGGCCAAAAATTATCCTCTGAGCACCAAAGAAGGGCTCAAGAGAAGTTTCTCAAAAGCCACTGTAAGTAAACATAGGCAAGTATTAACACATAATACCAGCTTATTCTTACACAGGATGGATACATCAGAAGGATCCAGGTAAGCAAAAAGAAATCCCAAGCTTTTTACCTTATTCATGTTACTAAAATCTATTCCTTGGTAAGGATCTAATTCAGTTCCTTCCAAACACAAAATTCTAAAGAAAAATCACTAGTCCTTTTAGTAATAGCACTTCTTATTTACTTTCAGATTTTCTTATTATGGTTTGCAACCCAATATAATAAAGGAAAATTTGATAGAATATAAATAGCTAAGTAAAAATATAGTCAAGTAAAAGAACAGTAAACAAGGAAAGACCATTTTATAAGTGTTTCCCAGTGTTGATTTTTAGACCATTGAAAAGATAAGATAAGTCAGCATTAGTCCCCTGCTAGTAATAGACATTTTCATTAGCTGGAATTTTTCCTCACTCTCATTGCTCCTATCTCAGGAAAAAAAAAAAAAAAAAAAAAAAAAACACAGAAAAAACAACACAGCCAAATATATAGTGTGGTACTAGCAATGTTTTCTCCCTTTACATATTTTGAAACAGAAAATTCTGTATGGCAAAAAATTTCTCTTCTGCCACTAAGCTGACAGAGAATGCAGTTTTACAGATCATCAGTTTCCACTCATCTATTTTCATACTTGCTTTGGTGTAGGAATCCTTAAGAGGGGATCTTGTGACTTCTCTGAAAAGTCCACATCAGTTATCACCTTTTACAAGTAATCCTTCCAAACTCTGACAAAATCAGAATTTGGGAACAATCAGGTGGTTATAAAGATACATCCATAAAATAAAAGCAAGGCTTTTGAGTTATATTTGTGAATGAATACCATATATATATATATATATATTCTAAGGGAATCCCATACACAAGTGTGCACCACTGATGGGAGTTTAATTTTCTAATAATATTTATTTTCATGTTCTACTTCCTAATATATGATAACTTTAAGACATTAGGAACTCTGCCTTCAATGGCACTGTAGCATTGGTGTTTCCCCCAAAAGTGAATTGGTTCCTAAGATTTTAATTTAATTAATTGGCACTCATACTCCAAATGCTGTGAGTTACTGTATTATTGCAAAGCAGAAAATGCCATTTACCATTCAAAATTATGTTTGAGGGAGAGCAAAATGTGACAATTCAATAGATAATTGGAAGTTATATCCTCTCAGAGAGCAGATATTTCAAGAGTAGCCACAATATGTTATTTCTGAGGAATTTCTGCTAACTTCCATTGACCAATTTTCCACTTTCATGTTAGACAGCTGCAATTGCTAAACCATCACAGCAAATAATAAAAAATTGAATGAAGCCAAAAGGGACACACTAGGGAGGACAGTTTACTTCCACACAGATTCTACTGAATTGTCTTTTTGAACTGGCTATCCATTAAAACCATCAGGAATTTAAAAACTTTTATAATAGCTGCAGTTAAAAATGCTAGTGATTACTGTAAATTACTGCTTCATTTCTGATTGTTGAACATGAATCAGCAAAGAAGGCAAACACTGTCCTGGGCTGCATTAGGCACAGCCCTGCCAGCTGGATGGAGGAGATCCTGGCCCTCTGTTTGACACTGGTGAGGCCACACCGCTGTGTCCAGTGCTGGGATTCTTAGTACAAGAGATATGGACATAGTGGAAAGAGCCAAATGAAGGGCCATGAAGATGATGCAGAGACTGGAGCACCTCTCCAGTGAGGAAATGCTGAGAGACATTGGACAGTTCAGGTGTCTGAAAAGAAGGCTGAGTGGGGATCAGGTACATATATCCAAGTACATTAATGTACACACCCTTTTTAGGAGTTAAATTCAGTAATAGCTTCATACTGCTTATGCATGTTACAGGGCCCAGACTTCCTATGTTCCACCTAATTTCAATTTTGTGGTACATGAGAAAAAAACAACCTGCAGAAACGTGATTCAATATGACATATTTTGAAGAACGGGAAGAGCTGGGAGGTGTACAGGGAGGGAGGATCAGAGTACTTCTGAAGAGGTTGGTCTAAGCAAACCACACATTTGATGATCCTCTCTACTCTATGCTGAGAGCCCACCAGTAATGTGTCCTTATCAGGATTCCTCAGTACAGGAAAGCTACTTGCAGTGGCTTACTCCACAGTATCAACAGAGCAGGTAACCACAGAGCATGTTGGACAACAAACTCTCTCTGCTCCTTGAACAGCTCATCAGGTTTGGCTCTCCTCCTCTGGCAGCTGAAAAATCTCCTCCATTAAACTACAAAGGACAGAGAAAGAAGAGGAAGTGCCAGGCACCCTTATGTGTCCCAACAACAGCGTGTACTTGTCTGAACAAATGTCTCCAGAGTGTGAAAAATACATGGTGTGAATATTAACACTGCCTGTGCAGAAGATAACAGTCAGAAATTATGTTGACCCACTGGTTGGGAAGACACCATGAACCCTCCTGTGCTGATGTCTCCAGGTCAAGAGCTGCTGTGTCAATACAGGACTCTGGGCTGCAGGTCTGCCATGTTTCGTATCAGAGCAGCGGCCACTCCTCTGCTTTATTGATAACACCATTCTTTTGATAAAAATTGCCAATCCTTTTCCTCAGAAGAAAACACAAATCATATCATATTAAAGCAGCTGGCATTGGGCAAAAAAAATAATTTTTTAACCCAAACTATTTTATTTTCTTTTATTATAAAAAGGGGGAATTTTTATATGCTTTTCTGTGTGTTACAGTAATGGGGCGGGGGGGGGAGAGAGTGTGGATGTTACATTTCCAATTCATCTGAAAAGAATTACAACTTCCTCTCCAATTTTTTTTTGGTTAAAGTATCAACTTTACAACCTTTAGGGAACAAAAAAATGATTCCTGTTATTTTCTAGAAGCACAAATCAAATTCTCTTAAATAATTTTAGAGTACTGCAGGTGTAAAAGGTTGTAGCTAAAGTAAACACAGTAAAAAAATTGGCATTTTTAAAGAAAGATAAATCTATTATTTGGGCTAAGGAGAACAGTCAAAGTGGCTTATCTGTAAACCCTGAATATGACCTGCTTGAACACGGGACTTAGAGGTTACAGGGAAATATATTTTTACTTTTTCAGACTCACAAGTGTGAATACAAGAGCTATAGCTCTGTCAAGTCTCATTTCTCAGGTAACAAGCAGATTAAATCTGCTCTATTTTTGTAGAATTTACTATAACACCAATTACCCCAATTTCTTGTCATTTGTACCATGACTACTTTGATTCACACTGGTTATATGCTCTTGCAACAGCCGTCCCCCGAGACATCTTTTGTGGCATTTTTAATATCAGCATTTTGGCTGTTAGTTTGTTGGAAGCCTGTGTGGTTTTTTTTGCATTCCTGCAGTTAGTCTGAGGGTGTTTCTGTTCCTTCTGTAATTACATATACCTTTGTGTGTTTATGTTAAAGAAGTTCAGGTCCAAGCAGGACTTGGACAGGTTCAAATGTTTTTTCTTCCTAAAGGAGTTCATCTCACAATCTCTGCTAAGGGGAATAAGAAGGACAGAATTTTTACAAATACCCTTTGGATTATAGTAACAGATACTTCTAGGAAATATTTTCTACAAAGCATGACTCTCAGTAGTAAATGCCATATATATTTTCCAAGATACACTGTCAGAGAAAAGACTATGAAAGCATAAGCCTAGATAGGATTTAAATAAACTGCATTTATAATTTGTTGTAAACATGGCTGGGTGTTTTATGATCAGGAGTGTTGCCTCCTCTGACATTTCTGACCAGTCTTTGAACAACAAAGAGCAGAACATTTTCTGCAATTTCCTGAATATCTTGTTGAAAAAAGCAGGTAATTAAAATAATAAGAATGTACGGTAAAATCCTTCCAAGAACAGATTATTTTCTTATTCTAATTAGCTCCAGGAAGTTTCCTTCTCATTGTGCTGAGCAAGGCGCATGTTGCAGGAGAGTTCTAACCCAGAAATCTGTGTTGCAGTCACTAAAGCTACAAAATAAATGGCTATGATGTTTAGTAGCTCTCAGCATTTGGGATTCACCTCTCAGCCCTCACTGGCAAAGTGGCACACTTGAGCCTTTTCTCTGTCTTGACTTCTTACCTTATAAGCTTTCCTTTGTAGGAGCTACTCCTCACTTTGCATATGGCAAACTACCAGACCCAGTCCTAATGGAAGACCACGTGGCTCACGCTGTGGTTCATCGGATGTTTCCCTTGGCAGCTCTTCTGATGTAAGCAGTTCTCCCTGCCCTTGCCCAGAGACATTCCTGCTTGCTTCCATGCCATCTTCTTTAGTTTTACTGTACAGCTGCTTTGCGGGACTGTGAGACAAACCAAACCAAGGAACTGATTAAATGACTCCAGGGCAAAAATAGCCTTAGGGAGCAGAGCTTAAGATAGTTTTGCTCAGAATGAGTTGACCAATAAATATGTGATCAGTTAGCAAGTCATGTTTGCCATGTGAGACTATAAATATCTCTGGTGGCACAAATGAGGAGATGATACAGAGACAGGAACAAGCTTGGGGGGAAGGGGAGATAGATAGGAACAGCTTAGACTTTGATGCCAGGAGGAGAGCCTGTGGAAAAAAAACCCCAAAACCCTACAAATGTAAAAATTTTCAAAGCTTGCTTTTTAACATCCTCCATTTTGTGACTGCAAGAGTAAGGGCCTCTGGTTACAGCAGTGCTTACAGAGTGAGTGTTTAATACATCAGCAGCTTGGCAGGATTCTTTCTGGTTCTCTTTCTTTGAGGGACCATCTGGCTCCATCAACTGCTACCCAGTATAATGAAATATTAGACTCATCCAAATCATGTGAGCTTCAGATATATGTCATGAAAAGAGTCCAACACTTGGGGCTGTTTGGTTGGATTATTTTCTTTCCTTTTCCCACTGTGCATATTTATTTCATGAGATTTATCTCTGTTCTATTTTCTTTCTCTTCATGACTGCAGGGTTTTTTTAAGTTCCAGATGAAGTGTCACCAGATAATATTTAGAAAAGAGCCTTTTGATTTCTTAGCATTTGTTCTATATATAACTTGCTGTATATGTGGAATTGAAGTAGACACTAGCAAGAGCTCTAGCTGGCAAACACGTATTGCCAAGGAAATAGATACAGCATGACTGAATCCTCAGTCTTCTGAATCTCTCATTTCTATTACTTTTTCATCTGAGCTGACAATTGTTGGAAGAAGCATCTGAAACAGACATATTTTACTTGGTGGCTCAGTTTCTGTGTACTTATAGTACATTGATCAGTGCTAGCCATCTTAACATCAGCAAATGCTGTCCATAAAACACTGATCTATTGCTGGCAGATTACTTCTACTTTTTAAATAACTGAAAGTCAGTCACAGTCTGCCCTACATTGAACTTTGTTATTCAGATTTATTCCCAGACTAAAGATAATGCAATAACCATAGAGCATTGTTTGCTCTATATCTTATACATGAAAATGGGATTATTTAAATTGCTATTTCACTACAGTTTTCTGAAACCCATCTTGCTTTTGCATTTGCATTGCTTGAACATATCCCAAGTTTCTCAACTTTGTCATTTAAAATAAGGTTTCCTCCTCTAAAAACCGTGTTTACATAGCCCATAATGTTAAAAGCTAATGTAATCAAAGGTGAGCCAGACCAGTTGATACTTGTCTCACTTCAAGAAAGAAAGGACAGCTACCAGTTGAGTGCACGTTTCCAAAGTAGAGAAGCTTGAGCAAGCATGGCAGAAGTCCAGAGTTTTTGAATGGGCAGTTTCTGATGGACCTCATACACAAAAGGAAAGACCACAGGAGCTGGTCGTATCCAGGAGAAATGTAGAAGCACTTCTCAAGTGTCAAAAAGAGGATTAGGAAAGTCAAAATTCAGCTGGAGTTAAAGCTAGGCAGGGAGGTGAGGGGCAAGCAAGTTCTTCTGTAGGTACATCAGCAGTAGAAGGAAGGTTAGGGAAAATCTGGTCATTTGGACACAGGACCTAGTGAAAAAAGCCATTGAGAATATCTGTTTCCACTGGCTGACTTGCCCTCCAGCATGCCAGTTCTCCAAGGCTACTAGCAGAATCTGTCAGAGAGAAGTAGTACCCACAGGAGAGGAAGACACACTCAAGGATGCTGCAGCAGCTGTCCAATGTCGCTATGAAGATTCACTCTTATCATTTCTGAAAGGTCATAGTGATCAGGGGAGTGCTCACATTACTGGAAAAAGGAAAGTGTGACACTACTATTGAGGAAGGGGAAGAAAATCTGGGAAATTACAGGCTTCACTGTCTCAGGGTCCTGGGAAAATTATGCGGCACATCTTCCTCAAAGTCATTTTCAGATACATGATTAAGAAGAAGGTGACTGGGAACAGGCAGCAAGTCATACTTGACTGACCAAACTGCTTTCTGTGATTCAATGGCTAACTCCACAGACAATGAGGACACCAGTGGATGCTGTGTATCTTGATTTTAGCATGGCCTTCAGTGAGGTCCATGGTAATTTTGTAGACAAACTGGTGTGACACAAAGTGAATAAGTGGATGATAAGGACAGCTGTCATACTGTGGAAGGAACTGGAAACTCATCTTTAGTAGGTAAGAGATTATTTTTAAATTGGTAATGTAGAAATAATGAAAAGAGTCAATATACAATAAGAATTAAAGTACAAAGAAAACCTTGTTTCCAAATGAATATACAGATACTCCCAAAGGAGATTAAGCATTCCTTTATGTTTAGATAAATCTTCTATAAATTAGTAGAGGCAGCCAAGCTTCCAAATATTAAAAAAAATCAAGGAAGAGTTTGAAAGAAAAACATTCCCAGGAGAAGAGGGGAGGATCAGAAGAAATGTAGGCTGCCCATTTTGCAAGCAGAGAAATCTGTGCTCTAAATTACTTAAGTAAAACCACTTTTCCATGTTATGTCTTCACATCCCGAACCCTTTTTTCACCCCTTATTCTCATTTTATCAATTAGTTCAACATTATTGGCATCAGCAGAATGTTTGTTGGGGCAGAGCTAAGACCTTTGTACAACTGCATGTCACTCTTGCCACAGAGCACAGTTTTCCCTGCATCCATTTCTCAAGGCAGTTAAGTTTCTGTAAGTAATTGCATTCCACCACCACAAATGGAAGATATGACAGTGGTTTAATTCATTAATTTCAGCCTCTCTATAACTTCATGGCTGTGACATCACTGCTTCAGGGGTGAACATTTCTGGGGTTAACATTTGCTTTTATTTAAGTCATTGTCAGGGACTAAAGAAACTACAAATGGATGTATCAGCATGAAGTCTTTTATATTACATTGAATTAACATTTCACTCTACCATTGATGCTTTTCATTAAATAAGTCCAATGCAAGTCAACAGCTTACTGACTCTCATTTCAGTGAAAAGAAATTCAAAGAAATATTAATCCAACTTAAAAAAACCAAAAATCACTATTTTAATTAGACTTCTACTTGGATGACTCTTTTGCTTCTCACTTCATTTCTTTTAGGGTTTTTTTTCCTTTACAATTGACTGAGAAAAAGAGGAGGTGAGCAAGTAGAAGAGATCTAAACGGGAGGAGGTAAGCAAGTTAAAGCGGTCTACATTAAAGGGCAGCACTTCTTTGAACCACTGATCTGCTTTGGATGCACTTTTTCCAGTCCAGATAAAAAGGCTACACTGAAAGGTGGCAGAATGCAGGACAGCATTAATTTCACAACATTAACAAATACTGCTGAAGAAAACAGTTCACATTTTTTATTTAAGAAACACAATACTTATCAATATATATTAATAAATATTTATGTCTTCCAACTACCACAGAAATAAGGTCCAAAATAGAATAGTCAAAAATTTCTAGAAGAATCAGAAGTCTGAATAGCTTAAAAACATCCAACTTTAATTTACAGTTTGATATATATGACTACGGTCCTGGGAGTCCTTTCAAAACAGGACACTAGGAGGAAACCCAGAAAATTTAGTCTAAATCCTAGAATTATACTTGGAGGGAAAATTCCCCTTTGGCAAAGATAGGGGCTAGATAACCTAAAGGTGTGTTTCCATTTCTGTTTAAGACTTTAAAAAGTACTTATATGTTTAATAAATTCTTATAGCTTCTACAAATGTCCCAAAGTATACCAGCACATCATTTACGTTTAACCAAAAGAATCAGCTGTGCCTCACCTTGCAAAACCTTACATCAGAAGTTGTTACTTACATTAACAGAGCCTTGAACTGGTGAGCTGTATTCATAACTCCTGAATAAGGTCTATGGCAGACACTGTGAGAGACCAGCCAGTATTTCCTGTTTACTCTTATCCTCATGGGAGATGTGGAACAAACAGAAGAGAATGAATCCTGCTGATGCATGAGGACCCTGGTATGCAAGCCACAAGGGACAGGATTCACAAACTGAGGGACAATCCTTCTATTCAGTCCCAGCTTTCTTCCATTTATCCCCTAATCATGGAGACATTAACAGGTGGTACAATAACAGAGAGACATAAAACTTCCCCAGGGTGACCTAATTAGAGAAAAAGGTGTTAGGGTTTGATTTGTTCTGTATTAAATCAGCTTTTCTCCTGGTTTCTGAGTAGGTGACTACTTTTCCACATTCAGATGAAGCATTTTGGTAAAGGAAGTTTTGAGTGAAGCTTCATTGCAAGTTGGAACTGAACAAAAACCTACTTTTTTCCCCTCGTTACAGAATGACTGATAGAGGATTATTTTTTTTTCACAGAAAAGGTCCCTCCAGACAATAATAAAACTTTCATTTGACAAATTAAATGAACTTCTAATCCCATCCTAGAGTCTGCACATTGGAGTCCAAGAAGGCAATATTTTTTGACTAGTCACTTCACAGAATTGTGTGTATCCCACAGTGCTGAGTCATATATCCATTATTTTATTTTTTCACTTGGTCCATCTTCTGTAGACTGTCGTATTTGTCTTGTGACTCAATCCCAGCAGCTCCAGTAGCCCAGTGAAGGATATGAGCACAAATCTTAGTTATGTCCTAGCCTCTTCTGAGCTTAACTTTTAAATTGTTTATTCATTTGAGAAGGATTTGTGTATCTGCTTAGCATCATCAGTCAGTACTAATTAGAGTGCTAGTATCACATCTTGGTATTGCCTCTTTCCAAAGAAAATTATCCTTGACCACATCTGGCTTTAGCAATGGGACGTTTAGTCAGATTCAAGCCATTGGTATCTACTTTGGGGTGAACCATATCCTACTCTCAGTCCCTTTTAATTCTCCACAGATGCAGATTTTGTCAAGGATGGTATCCATATCAGGGATGATATTTGCCTCTCACTACTTGACCAAGGGGATTCTTCCCATATAGGCTCCTGCAGCACACACCCTCCTTTACTCCCTAGTGATTATCTTTGCCTAGTGAGGGCTGCAATTGTAGAGACTGGTTTGCAGACAGTCTGCAGCCAGGGTAGTAAAACTCAGCAGGTTCCCTGGTGCATAGAAGGAAAACTGGGAATTACAACGTTAAGGCGACATCTATCAGTACTGAGTGAGGAGACAAGCGCAGGGTTAATCAGGGTTTTACAACCTGTTAAAATACAGGTTTGCAGTTTCTGCAAGTGGGCGTTCCAGTCACATAGCTTAACTCTAAGGATTTCCAGAGGTTTTCCAGCCTCAGCACAGAATGTCCTTTGAAACAGCTTATACTTCCTGACCTGAAAACTTAGGTGTGTTAGAAATTGCATCTGGCAGCATCTGCAATTGAACTATTGCTGAAAAGCACTTCTAATTTGTACAACAGGATGCCGAGACACTCCTAAAGGGTTTGCCTGGAACGTGTTCTCCCAACTCACAAAACTTTATAAGCTCCAATAAATGTTCCTAGAAAACCTAAGAGTTTTGTAAGATTTCCACCAGCAGAAAAAAACCCAAGAAAACAGAAAAGAAAACAAGACACTGTCAAGAGATTTAACTCAGAGTCTACCAGCTGAGGCCTTTGCACTGTTTGTGAGACATCTTTGTCCTGTTCCCAAGTCCCATGCAAATTTATTTCTATAAAGCAAGGTAATTGTAAGAACTGAAACTTGGAGAGCGAATAAGCAGCTTTGGCCGTGTTGTGGAAGACAGAAGTTAAGTTGCTGTATAAGTCCAGGTAGCTAAAATCCAAAGGGATAAACTGAAAGAAGAGAAACAATTATTTAATAATAAATAGCCATTTATAAAAGTCATATTTGACTTGATAAGGACTTGCATGTCTTCTTATTTCTAGAATCAATCCCGCCCAAATTTCACTATACGAGATAGGCTTAGCTGGACTTTGCTCTCACTGGTGCTTGAATGGACAATGGCATACAATTCCTTCCCTCCATGAGACCAAACTCTAGCTAGGGATAATGGCAGGACAAAGTACCTAATCTAAAACACTATTAAATAATTGGTAAGTTGGTTCCAATATTTCAACTATAAGCTCAGTATTTTTTCTCAGATCTTATAGCCCAAAGCACATTGTATGCATTTCATTTTACTGTTAATGCAGAAGCTGGAAACAGACTAAAGCTATGGATGCCTGGAAATACGCATAAATATTTGCTTCGGGCTTTTTCGCTTTTAATGGCATTTTTCATCTTTCCATGCTGTACAGGCTTTTACTTGCCTGTAGAGTTCTTTCTGGCAATTTCATTTGGGTTTTTTGAGTCATACAGAGTAATTTATTTATGGAAAAAGTTAGGAATACTGAAGGTATATATCTTTATGTGGTTGCTTGAATATAAACAAAATTATATTTTCATATCTTTGACAGATATCAGCCCCTAATTCATGTGAGTCATACACAAGTCTTCATCCCTATCCTTCAAAACATTTTGTCTAAAATTATTTCCAGGTACAGTGAATCTATAACTATATCACTGATATACCTGCTTTTTAGATGTGCCAGAAACACTACAAGCATTTCCCAGCTATAACAGAAATTTAATATCATACATTTGCTATCATCCCGTATTATATCATCTATGAGACCTAGAAATTGAAGGCCAGAGCAAGGCCAAGGATAGGACAGGACCATAGAGGATAGGAACCTGTTTCCTATTTCTTATCTCTTTAACTCTTGACACATCAAAAAAAATACCAAAAGCCTTTGGTTTAATTTTACAACCCAAGGAAATTGCTAAGTTCTGGTACAATTCTATTTCTCTAAAAATCTATATGTGATTAATTCATTAAATTAAATCAGTGTCAAGTTGTCCAGAAAACACTCAGATTTCATGGTTGAACAATCACCATGTAACCCTGCAACATCACCCATTTTCAGTTTGGCTGCATAGAAAAACATTAATTTCTTACTAAACCTTATGATTCTAATGGGTTCATAGGGCATACTTAATATGAATCCATGTAGGAGAGAAGAAAACACCCTTCTTTTTGGATAGCAAATAAATTTGCAGTTTAAAGAAGCAAGGAAAAGATCTGCTTGAGAAGCAACTGTGAGATATCATATTACAAGGGAGGTTTTGATCTGCATGTTCAGTGTTTGTGAACCATTTGTGTCGGCTTTGCAGAGAGCAGATGAATATTTGTGAGTGCATGGACAAACAAACTCATTAAAAAAAAGGAAAGATCAAGCAGGCAGAAATACAAAAGTCTACACAACTGCCAAGTAATAGCAGATTAAATCAAGTTCTTTAAGAATAGAAGCCAATAATAATTACAGGAAAAGTGCGATAGTGTAATTGAATTGTGGAAGAAGTAAAAAAAACAGGGTTCTGTATTCACAGTAAACATGGAATAACTCAAAAGAGCATGCTTAAATTAATGTGAACCTCTGATTTCATCCAAAGTTTAAGTATTCTCCAGGTTCAAATCAGGCTAGTAATTACATGACGTTTTTTGAAAGCCACATCACATAAGGAAAAACTCTGAATGAAGCTATGGAAACTGAAGCCATTGCGCTGCTAAACAATGACTAGAATTAATGAAGTAAGCAAATTCCATCCTAGGGTTAAGGATGTAGGTACAGCTAGAGCTAAATGCTGACACTGTTTCAGTAGATATGTTCTTCCACAGACACCTCAAATCTGTATATGGCCACAAAAGACTTTCCTCGTCCTCAGTGTTCTTATTCATCCAAGTAATTCATAAACAGTCTCAAAAGGGCTCCCTAGCGTAAGGGTGTAAAATGTGGATGTGTGGTGAAAGCAGAACGAAACATTCAAAGCTAAGTAAATCATCCAGCCAAACAAAAAAACATCTGGGTGCAGTCAATCCAACATTCTTTCTCATCAGTATCTCGTGTTTCTTTTCATTGTGTACTTTTCTCTATGAATCTATCTCCTGTCACCACCACATTGCTTTCTGAAATCCCTCTTTACCAAAATATTTGTCAAGAACTCCAGCTCCCCTACTCTGCACCAAGAATCTCCTTCCTTTGTTCTTGGTTCCCAAGGAATTCCAAGATCCAGGATAAAACCTGCCTCTCTGGCTTTAATGTGACTTATGGACTTAGTGAATTTTATCATATAAACATAGCCTCTAGCACATATTTTGAGCACATATAGATTCAGCACGTATTCTGTATCCTTAATCCTGTAGTCATGGTACATGGAAGACCCAGGAGCAAGCACCAGAGCAATCAGTGTGGTCTGATGTCTGAACTGTTCATTTGATGCTGGAAAAAAATGGACTCATCTCAATATGCAGGTTCTACTGTTGTGGAAAGAAAAGACATGGAAGTATGCTTTTTATATCACAGAGATATTTCTCTGCTCTCCTCATGTTTCTAATTTTCCTTAATTTTTGAACAATTGCTTCTCATGAGTATTCTGTCAGGAAGAGATGCTGTCTTTGTTTTGCTGAGTGTATGAAACACTCTCATGTAGTGGCCTTGAGACTTTAGAAATAAGTCATGTGGGTTCTTTACAGCTTATTAATTAGTCATAATAAAAAGCATTCCTAGTTTCCTCAGTGGAGTATGTCTTTTGATTCAGCTCAGCTGAAGAGACAATATCTTCTGCAGATATGTGCTACAGAATATTACTGTTGCTTAAAACAGTATTATTTGAAACAGGCAATTGAAAGCTAGCTCAGATTAGGAACCTCATGATGTTTGTCCATCTGCTCCACCTGTGTTTCATTAAGATCTGGTCCAACAAGCTTTTCAGGTACTTATCTGTATGCCATTCACAGTGCAGTCTGTAAGCTGCCTTTCAGCTCTTACAGTGATTGTTTATTGCCAAATTATCAAGAAGGCCACCAAAATAGATTCGTGAGTTTTAACCATGAAAATGTGTGGAAAATCAATGTTGTAGCCTCGGGATTAATGAGAAATAATGCTTCAAAAACCAAGGACATAAACATACACTGAAAACGTTGCTTTCTTTTTTAAAGATCTCATGACTCAGATGCAGAAAAAAATTTCAGTTATAGCAGTACAGTATTGCTTCATCAACTACACAACTTCCCCTCTTGAAAACAGAATAAATTCACTTCACATCCCTAAAAGTATAGAAACTAATTTTCATGCCTTATAGAAGTTAAATTCTGGCAATTTGAGGCAAACTGCTGTCTCTCCTGTCTTTTCCATCATCTGATGACAAAAACATGCCTTTCTATCTAGAGAAACTCATTAAATAGATTAATACTGTTCTTACACTTGGAATTTTTTTTTTTATAGTTCTTAGATGATATCCAAAAAGGGATGGCAGCAGGAATAGATGTTGGCTAGGGCTGAAGTGGAGGGAAGCACAGTGCTTTCCCCAGCATAACACAGAACATGCTCTATGCTGAGTACACGCTACAGCCACATTACCTCTTCCTCTCCTTTTTTATCTTCCCACAGTCATTTCCACTCTGTGAATTAGGAGGCAGGAATGGAAGACCTGTGGCTGAATCACTTCCTGCTTCCCACAGACTCCAGCTCTCCACAGCAGGCAGAAGACTAGTTTAGGCTCTGTGACCAACCTGTAGATGACATTTGTTAGGAGACTTGCCCACTTATAAGAAGAAAGATTTCTTTTTGTTTCCTTTTTTCTTTAGTAGAAAAGTTGTGGGGTGCTGAAGACTTCTTTCATAGAGGAAAGAAAGGTACAACCATAGCCCAAAGCTGAATGCTGAGGCCACACTACTGGCAATTCAACACAGATTTACAGTGATGACAACAATCAATCATCTCAACAGCCTAGCAAAGAAAATAACAGATTCCCCATCTCTTGGGTCTTCAAATAAAGACTAGCTGTGCTTTTGAAAGATAAGCTTCAGCCAAACATATTAGGAGAGTAGAAGAGAAATTAATGTAGTTTCACAAAGAAGCTCTATTTCACAAAAAAATGAGACTAGGTGATCTAAACTTTCCCTCTTGTTCCAATGCATGTTTCTATTAATTTATTTTTATTTATCGTTGTCAGAGAATCCTATTAATCCTAGATTAATATCTTTTCAAAGACAAAGAAGCTGTTGTCTAGTTTAACCTATGATGCCAATTATTTGGTAGTTGAGGAGTTTGTTTGATATGACAGTTCTCGATTTAATCAAAGTCAGATGGTAGATGAAACATTCATTTTTGTTAAGCCTTTCAAGATATTGTTGACTTTTTGTTAGTTTCCTTTCAAATAAAATTACAATTTCTTAAAGGACTAATTAAATATGTTAAAAATTTATATTATTAAATTTCTGCTGTATTTGGTCAGTAGACATTTTAGCATCTAAATCTATAAGCACAGAAAAGTGGGTTAAAATAATTATCTTCTATTTGTGACACATCCCTTGCTAGAGAGAGGCTGCCTCTTGCCACAACATTTGGTAAGTGGAGAACTGGAGTTAAAGCTCCAAGGTTTTTATAGGAGAAATTTAGGAAGAAATCAGTCTGAGTGGTAATTACAGGGTTCATTGAATGCTGAATGCTTTGATAAGGTTAATCGTGCTTTGCTTCATCCACTCAATATTGCAACTACATACCAGATGGTATATTAATAGGAAATAATAGAGTGGAACAGTGCTGGATATTTTCTCCCAGGTGAAAAATGGAGCTGCTGTTCATATATGTACCAGGATATTTGGACCAAGACTGGCCTTCAGGAAATGAAAAAGTTTATATTTTACTACCACAATGTGTTACTCCTGGAAGCATACATTTTAACATATGTACATACATCTCAGTGTTTGTTTAGGCTTTTGGGGGGTTGTTTGTTTGTTTGTTTGTTCATTTTTTATGTGTGGATACATGTACATCACACTCATGTACACTGAGACAGATTTTTCTTTTAAAAATGTCCCAGAAATGTCTATAATGTCCCAGAAACCCAAGCTAGCGAGTGACAGCAAGTCTATGGCCTGATGCCATTTTTGGGAGATGGGAGTTCGTCTGTTTTGAACTTTAGAAGACCTTCTATTCATATTCTTCTGAAATCAGAGCTTGGACATCTTCCAGATGCTTGAAATGATCTTAACCAAAAATCCCTCAAGATTTGCCCTCAAATAAATCAGCTGTGAAAGCATTAATTCCAGAAGTGAACCTTTCTGTTCTCCATGTGATCTAGTTCCAGGGCTTCTCATATGTTTCTCAAAACTCCAATTTTTCTTCCAGATGTGAATTAAATGTAAAAGGTACACGTTTTTTGTTGTTACTTGTTCCTTTATTAAGGTATTTTTCTGGTAGTTTCCCTGGAGCTCCAGAACACTGGAGCGATGGTAGAATGTCATTTGAGGATGACAATTTCAGAAAAAAATAAAAGCTATCAATGCGATACAGAATGAAGAAATCATATTAGAGAGGGAAAATGCTGTTAGAGATTATGCATATATATATATATATATATATATAAGAATACTACAAAACATTTGAGTACAAAAATTTTTGGAGAGGTCTTTTCAGATCATATACTTTTATTACATGTAACTATCTGAAAAAATCACTTTCTCCCAGTACACATGGAAGTTAGATCCCTCTTTCTGCAAGGGGTGGCCAAGAAGAGCGGCTCCAGGGACTGTGGGGTTGGGAGCTGGGACTTCAGAGACGTGATCACCACACTCCCCCTTGGAACGAGTAGTCACCAACACTGCAACCATTATTTAAACATTAAAATGACAGGTGAAATTGACAGATGTCAATTTTCAATTTCTTTTATTAAGCAGCTTTTGTCCCTGTAGTACAGATGAATCCTGTAGCAGTCATGAATCAGACTCTGTTCTGAAAGGAGCTGGCCAAAATTGCAGTAGAATTGGAGGCTATTTAACAATGCAGAAGTCAAATAGGAAGGTTAGCCAAAACGTGCACAGATTTTATTAATCCAAACCCAAAAATTTGGAATTTCATATTTATGCACCAAAAGAGTATGACACTATCTAAAATTTATAAACTGGAGAATCCAAGCAAAACAATCCAAGCTTTGCATGTACAAGAATTACTTCCAAACCTATCAATGCAAAAATAAGCAGTAAAAGAGATTTGTGAACATAATGTGATATCGTTAGTCTTTGAAATACTTGCTGTTGTAGAACTGATGCGTAATTAACAAATTATCTGATACACAATTCTATGTTACGATGCTTCTTCCCTCACAGAAATGTTCTTACAAACAGATATTAAAAACTCTTATTGTCATAGTAGATTTGAGTGAAAAAAATTGATTTTGGTTAATTCTTTGTTCACATCCTCTACTTGTAATACAGATTAGAGGCACAGATGACAGGGCTGGTAGATTTGACAAATTGTTCTGTTATCTGACACAGTTCCCAGGACAAAAGTTGATATCAAGTGTTATTACAGTATTTGTGATCAATGGTGTCTTTGGAAACAGGAAAATTACTACATGCATTTTGAAATTGCATGACAAATATGACTATTTAAAGAGATTAGACTAACAGAAACTGGAACTATCTGGAGATTAAATAAATTGGTGACAGATAAAGGCAACTTGAAGACAGGCTGAAAAATGTTCTGTATAGCTTTTAAAAAGTGCTTTAGTCTACCCAGAAATTTAGACCAAAATTAGAAAGGAGACTTGTTTTCTCTTTTATGGTCTACATCCTGTAGTTTAGTTTTGATATTTGGCTTCAAATGAATCTGAAAACCTTCAGAGACAGTGAAGACCAAGTTCCTAGGTCTCTTTGCTGATGCTGAGACCTGTACTACTGTAAATATACACTGACTGCTATGAATTTCTTTGGGGTTTTTTTCCATATAATTGAGTGAGCAAATAGCTGCTGCAATAGTTTTTCAGTTTTAAAAACTTTGTGTGTATGAGTCCTGCACATATTTTAGTCACTCTGAATAAACAGCTCCTTTCATGTACTTATACTAATAAAGACTTGGCTTTACTGTAATTACTTATTGGTCTCTGACCAATTAGCAAAAAAATTTGGGGAAAAAAAAAGTGGAGGGAACAGGATTACACAGCTTTATTTATACATTAGCCAAGTTTAACTGGATGAGGCACAATCATTTACAGGAATGTCATGTCATTCTAGCAACAAACTGCAGCCAGACCCCACGGGGGAATTACAACAATTCCATAAGACTCAAAGGTAAAATACTTGGAAAAAATATAGAGAGATGCCTGGCTACAGTGACTTCATGGAGGAATCTAACTTTTATATACACACAAGTTATCTCTGTCTCCACTGATTTTTTACTTTTTTATTCTTAGACGAGGGGAGCCAAATGTTATTTTATTGGGTACCTTACTCAACATTATACACCTTGGTCCCAGAGATGGGCATGTAAGATTTAAACCTATGGGAGTCACAGCTGTCATTAGTTTTGAAATAAGTTTTCACTGGAAAATGTTGGTAAACATTTAGCTCTGCTAAAACAGAACTTTCTGTGTGTCTGGCAGTTTTACATGTAGTTAAAAAATTAAATTCATCATGATAAGAACAGTAATGCCATAACAGAATACCTGAAACTTTCATTTAAATATTTCTTTCCATCACAGTTGTATTTTTTACATGCTGAAATAAATTTAATTAGTAGATGAATTTCACAATTTTTTTTCTAATAACTGGGAGAAGTTTATTAGAATTTTATTTTGCGGGTGAAATCAAATTGGGAATTTTCTTAGAACTCAAACCTACACTTTGAAATATTGGCATTTCCCATGCAGTTCCCATTTTAACTTGCCCACTCATATGACTGATATTGCTGAGTTATTGTGTAACATTACATTCTCAGAATAAAAAAATAATAAAAAAACCCCTATATTTTCTCAAAAACTGGCTTCTTTTGCTCTGATGTTGGAGTACAAAACACTTTCCTGGTATTCTCCTGCATGGAAAGGTGATAGTGCAGCATGGGATGTTAATGCCATGCCCACAATGGATACAAGGAGGCATGCTGAGCTGAATAAGGATGGGGAAGGGGACACATAGACTGCTCAGCTGCCACCATGTGTCTCAGATCCTTGTGTCTCATCAGCTCAGGAGGATGGTCAGAAACAAAATCCTCCTGGCTCTCCTTCTTTCCCAGTAAGTTCACATCACACCATGTCCATTCCCAGTGGCTTATTTGGATTATTTTCCCACTCAGGGATGAAAGTCAGGGTGCACTAAGGTAGCAGCAGGGTCAGAGGACACAGCAGCACAGCAGCTTAAATGTCTTTATTGGGCTCAACTACTGTAAAGGATAGAGTATTAGGTAATAACGCAAAGAGTTCCCCAAAGCAGCAGGTAGGGTTGAGATCATGGGGCCCTTGGGATGGTAAATCTGTTACACACCATTCTTGTTTTCCCTTTCCAGACGCTATAACACAGTCTGACAGGACTGCAAGAGACATTTCAAGTGAAATCCAGTGTCTCTGCATTTCTCATTTCTCATTGTGTTCTACGGTTTCTTCTGGCGTGTCTGCAGGAAAGTTTGTTTCAGGAAAGTCTGATTCAGGAAGGCAAATAGGCGAATCTGTCCTTCCAGACACACTGTATGGCCGAAGTGTCTAGAGGAATATTTTTAGAGATACTCCTGAGGTAAAAATATATGAAAACCAAAAAGGTGAAGCCAGCTGAAACACATTTTGTAGGAAATCAGAAACATTAGGCTAACCAAAGTGAATCAGAAGGCTCATATAAATTTTAGTATTATAAATCCCTCATCCATTGTAAAGTCATGCTTTACATATATACACATGTAAGTGAATATATGTTGAGTATACTTTTGATTGGTCCAAGGAAAAAAAGCCTATATGCTCACTGAAAGCCTCAAATAAAAAGTTTACCAGTTCCTAAACAACTTAACTTCTTTAGTTTCACTGAAAAATATGACCATTTTTGCTAATGTATATAAGCCCTAATGAAATTAGAGGTGATGAGGCCTTTAAGTGGAGATGTCAGTGAAACTGTACCTGTCTGTGTACTGTGTTCCACTGTCTTTCTCTGGTCAAATGTGTGTTCATGTTACCCAGCCTTTTGAAAGCAGAGTTTACACGTCTCCCACTTATTGGAATAAGTGGTGAGAACAAACTCAAAGCCTCCATGTGAAACCCCAGCTCCAGGGTTCAGCAGCAGTGTAACCAGAACAAAGACTTTGATGAATTCTTGATTTGTCTAGAGAAAAAGAAAGACACAGGAGGGGACAGCAAGAGCCAAATGAAATCACAGTTCTCCTTTACACTTGGCTCCTGGCTGTGCAGCAGTGATTATTTTGATTGTCTTTGTGGTTTTCCTTAGTGTGCTTCATCAAGTGATATAACTATATGGTATGATAAGCTTATATAAAAAAATCTCTTTAAGCAGAGATAATTAAAGCTCTAATTCTTATTCCCCTAACAAGACTCATTTTATTTATCTCAATTTAATAACCCTGGATATAAAGACTTCTGAACAAAGCAAACAAAGGCACTCCAAATACTCGTTCTGTTTGTCATTACCAGAAAATTATCTCAAATGACATCCCTTAACATTTTTAATAGAATTGTAATCTGCAAGGAAATTTTCAATGACAAATTAATTAGTCTGTTTATACTGTAAACTCCTCAGAATTCCTGACCATTTGGATTTGATGTGCTTAAAAGAAAGCTTTTTGTAAAAAGATTAGATACACCCAAGGAAGCCACATGTCCCTGGAACATGGCACATTTTTCCTTTCAAAAGGTGCAAGTGGGGATTTGCAGAGATGGGAATCTGCTGTGTGTGAGCAGTGAGCTTGCACATGTTGCTTCAGGCAGGGCAGTCTCCAGGTAACCTCAGAGGCTGTGTATCACTGCTGGACTGCCAGCAGACCAAGCACACACAAACCCCAAGGCTCAAGGCATCAGAAAGTGCAGTTGGATAGTCCTCTGCAGCTGCCTCTCCTCCATGGCAGGCCAGAGAGATTACACCTGGACGGACAGTGGTCAGATATCTATCTGTAGGTCCCAACTTTACGGCAGTCAATCTCCTGCAACATGGTCTCAGTTCATCCAATTTGAAAACATCTTTCTTATCATGGATGGCTGCCATACTCAACACCAAAATGAGGGTCGTACCTCTGCCTTGCCACTTACAGTTCTTTTCCCCTATAGGAACACAAACATCAAATTTCCAGGAATCTCGTTTCTATCTCACAATGCAAAGGTTCATTTCATCCTCTCTTTTCATAGTTTCACACTTCTTTACCCATGAATTCTGACATTCAGGAAAAGCTTTTCTTTGATCATTTAAGATTTGCACTTCTACTATACTTTACTTCTGCATTGAAATGTTCCTCCTGTATCTGTGAGCTGTGAGAGCATTCTGCAAGGTTCTGCATCTTGGTGTGAGGATCCATCACTTGACTTCGGTTTTATGAAACCAACATTGTTTATGAAAATGAAACATTAGCGTAAATATTTTATTAAAATTTAAAAGCAGGGAGGGTTTATTTGTTTTACTGTGAATGTTCTCCTTAGTTTCATACTCCAGCCAGGAATGTTAACTTAAAATTCTTATGCACTTCAAGGCAATTTGTAAAAGAACTTGCTGGAAGATGTAGGGAAATTTAAAATATCCAGATAGTTCCACTAACTGTGCTGTTTCTCAGTGAAGAATAGCAAGCTAAGGAGCATTAGATATTAAAAATTAGTTTCTGCTTAGTATTACTGTTAGTTATTATTTCAATTACAAGCATAGATCCATTTTTTTCAATCTAGCAGCAGATAATTACGAAACTTGGATCAGATATTGACTCCATACGTTGGCTTTAATGCTGAGAATTTTTCCTTGATGAAAATGTTGCATGCTTTGATTATTAGAGCACTTCCAGTGTGCTTCCTACTAGATCATCTGAAGTGAAACTTTGCCTAAGGCAGTTTTTAAAATGTCAGCTGTTTCAAGCATTTTGGCAGGTCTTTAATTCTTTCCCTGTCATTACTTCATCTCCTGGTCTCTTCAAAATGTTCAAACTAAGCTGAAGCTGTTTTGCCTAGCCCCAGAGCATGTGCAATTGTCAGCTGTGATTCCAGACATCAAGAGCAGGTGACTGCATGTGGCTGCTCTTGTTGCAATTTGGAGGGAAAAAAAGAAAAACGCTGCCCAAGAACAGCTGAAAGTACAAAATTTTAGAAGTCTGAAGCACCTTCAGAACTGGTCTCAAGTTATAAGAAGTTATGAGAAAGATGTTGGGGAGTCTTAAAAAACCTGCTACACCGTGGGGAATTATGTTGTACAGTCAGCAAGCCCTGCTGTTGGTGTTATCTGCCACCACTGAGTCACTATGGACTTGACATGAGGACCATTTGTTGTGTTTAGGAATAAACACATTTCTGTGCCAATGTGGATAAGGCTGCCTTGTTACATATGCATAACACTGAAAATTCAACTGCTATTTTTTTTTTAATTTCTGTAATCTCTATAATTGAACAATTAGTTTGAAATAAATTGTATTTATACGTGGCTAAAATTACTGAGTGACTTATGGCCCTGGCTGCAGAACAACAGTTTTCAGGCAGTTTTCTATCCACACTAGGAGCAAATCTGATTCCTCAAAAACCTTGCTGTAGTATATATTTATATAAATTACAAAACATAGGGGGACACAGCTCATGTATTAAAAAGAACCAGTAAAATTTACAATTCCGTGCCATCTGTTTTCCTCAATGCTCTGCTTTCTGACTGTGAAAAAAAATGAATGATACAGTTACTGAAAATTTATAAACAGCTATGCAGGACTGTAGAGAGGTTTTTTACCTAGAACCTATTTCTAATCTAGTGGATTATACTGTATTTTATGTCAGTTAATAAAAAGAGAAACAGGCTACAACTCCCACCAGTTTACAATTCTATATTGTTGCTCCAGAAGTGTGTCAGCTGAGGTATCAGAAATAAGGCTAACTTTTTTCAAACACATTTTTTCATAAAAAAAAAAAGGATACAAATTCAGTACCTTGAAAACTTTGCATATTTGTTTTGCTATTAAAAATTAAATTTTCTTAAGTACATACTGTTTAACAATTCGAAATAAAACATTTCAAATTTTCCATTCAAGATTTCTCTTAATTTTTTAAAAAAATCTTTTCAATTTTGTTTTTAACTAAATCTTAGAACTTATTTCCAAAAATATAATGAGTGTGGGAAAATTTCTTCCTTTGGCTGACCAAGAGTTTAGGAAAAATATTGAGAAATTAACAGAAAATATTGCTTTCATTTATATGATTATGTTTAAGAAAAAATATTGCTTAAATGAATTCCCTGTTCAGAAGACCACATTTTTTAAAACCGTTTTTCTCATTGTTGAAATTGCCTTTATGCCTTCCTGATCTTGCTGTACTTAGAGGAGGGTTATTAAAAAAGAGGGAGAGTGATTTCTTACAGAGGCAGACAGTGATAGGACAAAGGAAAATGGTTTTAAACTAAAGGAGGAAAGATTCAGATTGGGTGCTAAGAAGTTTTTTCTCAGAGGGTGGCGAAGCACTGGCACAGAAGAGTGGATGTGCCATCCCTGGAAGTGTTCAAGGCAGCTCAGAAGTGCAGCCCCACAGTCTTCTGCTGTGTCTGGTGAGCCGCAGCACAGAAGTGCCTTTGGCACGATCAGGGCATTTGGGGCTGCAGTGCACGGGGACTTTCAAGAGCAGACCACCTGGGTGTTGCTCAGTAGGAGCATCTTAGGGGGTTTTGCCCTCTACAGTAGGCAGGTACCCATCATTGCGTCTATTACTATGTGGAAATTGAGAGATGGAGTCATAATGTTTGTCAAGTAAGGCCAAGAATCAGACACCTAGTCTGAGATATTGAAAAAGCAGCCTGATTTTAAAAATAGTCATGTACTTCTTACTGCCATAAAAACATCAGGTATTTATAGAGACTTCTTTCAGCTTTACAACTGAAGATTTACACAACTAGTCCAGAAGTTACTTTAAATTCCATTTCTAAGCCTATATATTAATAAAGAATTTATTCAAATAGTCAAACTAACTTTAAATTCATTTACCAAATAAATTCAAAATCAGGTGAACAAGAGGCTATGTAAAAAGCAGAAGAGAGAACTCCCTTCCTAATTTTCTAAAACCTTTGCAGACAACGTGTGACACAATGTTTCATCTGTCTTTGTTGTGTTCTCCTGCCCTGACTCCAAGTCAACACAATAGCATCTTGTTCCTGGCAGCAATGAGCCAATAAAGACACTCTCCAGCAGTTAAATCAATGTGTTTGGAAGTGCCACTTTTCTCAGATCTCTTGCTAATTTTGGGGGGGAAAAAAAAACCAACCAACTTTTCAGTTAAAAGATCTTTTATTAGTTTCCAAATGCTAGATGAAATAATACCTGAGGAATGTTATAAGCTACACTTTAAGCCAAATTCTGTCTGTATTCCTTTTGAGAAGCACACTTTTAACCTCATTGAATAAAAATGAAGAAATTTTTCAAATTAATTTCAGCTTCCATAATAATTTCATTAAAAGTGTAACTGAGGTGAAAAATAACCTCTTCCAAGAATTGCTTAATTTAAGAGGATCTGAGGCCCAGAATACCAAAATGTGCCTTTTTGATACAGTAACAGAAATGTCTTTACTGAAGTAAACACTGAAATCAGATTTCTTTACTTTGATTTTGCCAAACCTCAGTAAAGACCCTAACTGAAGTAGGGCTGGTGATTAATCATGTATTAACACTTGTTTAAGGAATTTTTTCTACCAGTGTGAAGATCATTTTATCTCACTGAGGGCTGTTGATGGAAAGACTCCTGATTTCCATTTCCATGTGATCAAAACTTTTCTGACTAACTCCCCTTTGTCTTTTGGGCCTCCCAAAAGCCTTCATTTGACCTCATGTCATTACTGTAGAGTGAATGCAGGAGATAGGCAGAAGGTGTGCAAATACACAGAGGGGGAAAATGACAAGGAATATATTAAGAACCTGTTTTTGAGGGGAGTTTTTTGAGTAGAATTATATTTTGATCGTTAAAGAGAAATTCTGTCCTCACAGAAGTCAGCAGAGTTTCCTGCCAGCTTCAGGAAGGTAAGGATCAAATCTGCTTCAAACAACTTTTCCTAATGCTTCTTCTCTGGATATCTTCCGCATCATGATTCTGTGATATGATTTGGGATAAATAATCAGATATCTTTTATTTGAATCTAGAACCTTTTTTCACAAGAAAGAAAGCCCACAATGTATTTACTGGTTCATGGGGAATCAAAAATAAAGGCAAGTTGAACAGAGATGTACAACTTGCAGAGTCCAGCATTTGCATTTCACCATCGTAATACAAGCATTTGTTTTAAAACAATTACACTATTTTAACCCCAAAATATTACCTTCAATATAATATGATCTAATTTATTGTCTGTCAATTATTCTTTTATTATCTTCCCTTTCACAATGAGAAGTTTGACAGCATAGTCCACTTCTCTTTGTTTCCCTCTCAGGCTCACTCTTTTTCCTGATATGGTTTATCATTAAATTCCACTTTCTGGACTTCAAATGAGAGGATAAAATTATTTTAGGGCTATCAGTGCACAGAGAGACCAGAAGAATAGCAGCAGAAGTTGTATCACATGTAACACTAAGACCCTTAAACACATGGAGTAGAAAGAATCCAAAAATGTGTCATCTCTTTCCAGGGGCCAAGTTCTTATGCCATTCTGGCAGAGTGAAGCAGCAGATCTGGGGGTGGGTGCAGATAAACAGAACCTGTGCTCTGGCACTCCCTCTGGCAACAGAAAGCTCACTCAGTTCTCACTGCCTAAGTACCACTCTTGTAACCAACACTGAAGTAAAGGTCTGCCTTCAGTACATGCCTTGTGATGGCACTGCTGTTCCCAGCTGGATCTACAGACCCCTACAATGGCATGAGCCACCATGTTCAGAGATGGCTGTCCTCAGAGCCCTGAGCTAGCAGGGCAAACATACTGCAAAGATTTCAGCTAAATCCAGCTTCCAAGTTTTATCAATTTTGTTTTGCTTCCATATCCCTTCAGTTATCACCTTTTCTAGAATCAGGCAAAGGCATAAACACCAAATTATGTTATGTGGTTAGCCAAGTTTCAAGGTCTACCATGTACTTTTCACTAAGAAAAACCAAAAATTGAGTCAAGGGTCTTTGTTTCAGAGTTATTTCTTTGCAATAGAATTAAAGCAAAGTGAAGCCCCAGTTATTCCCATCCTGCAGGGATCTAAAATAGATATTAGTTACAGCTTCAAATATCTTTCACCTGACATTTGAGCCCTAAAATCCCCTTACTAAACTTTCATACATGTCACTTGTGTGTGGTTATTATTTGTCCACTGTTTCTCACTTTTTCCCTTATGCTCTGCCTCAGAAATTAATTCAGCAAACATTTCTCCATTCCTAAGTAGATTGCACATGTACTCTGCTGGTACACAAAGCAGTTCCACAACGTTTTTACAGCTAGCTAAAACAACAACCCTCTCATAGTAGCACCTGCTACTGATGCCCATTTACCACCTTCAAATAACCTATACATCTGACTCCATTTAGAAAAAAGCTTCACTCCAACAGAGAAAAAAGAAAATAAACTGTGCAAAAAACTGATGAAATGAGAAAAAATAAAAGAATGAATGGTATAAGAGCATGCATTTAAAAAAAATTGAAATTATTATTAGCCACTAAATACATGTAGAATGTTAATTAACAGCACATAAAGAGAAAGGCTACAGGATTGATGAGATAAGGGAGAGCCTACCTCACAGCAGGAAAGGCACTTTTATCCAACAAGGACAAAGGTAGGAAGAATGATCTGTTATTATCTGTGAAGTTTTACTGTGAGGGTTAGCATGGCTCAGGAGGGACATATTTAGGCTGGAAGATAATATTGACCTAGGAGCAAATGGATATGAGAAGGCTAGTGAAAAATCCAGCTTGCAAAGCAAAAGTCTTTGACTCATTATAGCAGGTTTTGAAACAGCCATTCATAATGAGTTGCCTTGGGAAAAAAAATGAAATTATTTTACATTGGAGGTTATAATTTAATTATATTATATAAAGTGATGGAGCATTTTGCAGTAATCAGAACATGGACTTCATGACTTAGAAAGTCTTTGCCAGCACTAAAATCTGGTGTGAATCTCAGATCATGCATTCTTAGCTATTCTCATCATGTTTTCCCTTTTGAGTAACTTTGGGTAAATGATAACTTTCTGTCGCATGGTAGTGCCATTTAAACAATCTCAAGAGTTTTTCTTCCCATGCCAAGTTAATATTTACTGGGGTCCTGAGTAATACCTTGTGTTCCTGAGCAAATCTGCTCTCTGAGGCAGATTCTCTTTCTTTTGTTCTGTTGGAAAATTTCACTATTCCAGAATTTTTCCACAGATAATTCTCTCAGCTGAGTGGGTAAAAAAAATACCAAAACTTTGGCCTTCAGTTTTTCTTCACAGGTTTTTATGACTAATTAGATTTTCATCCAAGTATCCAAAAGTATTCATCTCCTATTTCAAGCATTTAGATCACACCAGAAGAAGACAAACCTAAGTTTATCCTCAGCAAAACTCCTTATAAAGTGTGAAATCAGATTTAATGTTTTCCTGTTGTAATATCTCTTTATGGCCATACATTAAAAGTCTCAAGGGTCCAAAGTCTAGGACTTTGAGGCCAAATAGTTCAACTCTGAAAATCTATACAAGAAATCTTTATGGATCACAGCCTGGGAGCCAGACACAAGTACTGCCCAGATGCACTTTACATTTCCACTGTTGGCTCCTTACGGCTTTTGGTGGTAAAACCAGGCAAAGGTATTTGTAGTAGGCTGGCGTTTGATACATAAGTGGTACAAACCAGAGAGCTCAAGCCCTGGAACGTACTGAAATAAAGGTTTCCACAAGAGTCATAGAAGAGTCTGTGCAGGTCTGCATTTTTCTGTATTTATTATTTTATCCCAAATCTTTGGATAACCCATTTTGATGAAATATAGTGCAGAATCAATTCAATGGAACTTCTGTTGTCACCTCAGCTACTTGATTTCTTATAGATCATATATCAGATTCAAATAAGATCTAAATCGACAAAAATCTCTTTGGACTTCTGAATTTCATAGGGCACCTTCTGGTTTTTGTCAGTCACGGTGCTGCTTTCCTCATCAGCTTGAATTTTTGTCAGTGAGATTTTCCCTGAGATATGCTTCCCAATGTGCTTGTGCCTTTCATTAACACTGTTTCAAGAAAAGCTTCACTTTCACACCAATCCTCAGATTAACTGTCTTTTTACAGAAACACTCGGATGCAAAACAATTATTTTCCATTCAATCCAGTTTTTTTTCACGCTCATGTGTGTAAATGCAAAATTCCGATTTTGTGTGAATAGTTCAGCTGTATTTTATTATCTACATTTTTCTAATAATACATTTAAACTGATTTCTCTGTCTCTCCTTTTCTTATTTTCTTATTCCTTTTGTTTTCCTTTCCTCTAGTTTTTATATGACACAACCAGATACTGGAAGGGCACTAGAAGTGAAACCTGGTAATAATATATCTAGCCAAGATAATGTAGTTTCCACAGGAAACTGCTGTGAAAGAAACAGCATCTGTCATGCAGCAAATTAAACCTAGACACCTCTAATCTTCTTTGGTGATTTTGCAGGTACCTTCTCTGGATATCTAAACCTTAAAGGGATTCTGTATATCTTTCTAAGGATGGTCGCAGGAGCTATTAATTTCTAAAGCTGAATAAGTCTTTTTT
>VXBQ01014961.1:134113-206380 GCA_013400175.1 Phainopepla nitens | reverse complement strand
TTTTTTTTTTTTTTAATACCTCCCTTTGAGCTTTCAGGCTTTTTTATTTATTATACGGCATTATATATAAAACCAGCTGGATATAAGCCATATAATTTCAGGCTTTATTTGCGATGCATACAAGTTTTATGTATTCTAAACAGACTTGGAATTTCTATTGACATGAGCCAGTCAACCAGAAATTGTGTTAAAATATTTTAAGCTCCACAAGTATTAAAAATCTTGCTAAATCAATATTACTTCCTCTTGGATTATGTTGATTCAAAAGAAAATTCAAATCCAGCTGAAAAACTTCCTGTTTGATTTGCAAGCTTTCTGAAAAACCTTGGTTACTATAATCCATGGTTTACCCATAAAGTACATGAGAATTGCTTTATCCATGTACAAACATACAAGATGTTCCAACTGTGAAACTCTGAGCTGAGATGGAAAGAGATCTGGGAGAAGAATATGATTTTAATTAAATTAATAACTGGAAGACTTCAGTGATAACCAAAGGTTCCAAGCTGAATCTAAATTAATATATATATTAACGTGTTAGTAAGGAAGATAAGGAAGAAAGTAACTGTAATGGGCATTAAAGTAGGAGAGTTTGGATCTCTTGGAATTTAGAACTGATGAAGAGAAGCTGTTTATAAGCTGGGGACCTTTACCCTGTGTTGAGAATCTTTCAGAGTGTGCTCATACCCAACACAGTATGAAACACATCTGGAAACAGTTCATACCAAACCTCTCTGACAGCTTCCTGGCTTGCAAATCTAATTGTATAGGCATGATGGAGCAGTCTGCCAAGTATGAGCCTAAGTACTTTACTTGGTAGAGATGCAGGTGCTGTTGAAGAGCTCCAGAAAAATCTGGTGTTAGCTTAAGCATATCAAGTGCAGGAGGTCCTGCCTCTGGAGGTTTCAAAGATCATAACTTAGCTTCACTGCAAACACAGAAACTAAAGTATTTGCTTTAAGTGCAATGTTTGAAATGTCACCAGCAAGTTTGAACTGCCTCTGATTTCCTGAGTTGCTGTCTCGGATCTCTTCACCAAAACCCTAATCACCCTAAGGCATTCATAATAAAGATACAAGCAGTCTGTAGTGCTGGCTAAGGAGCTACAGTCGCAGGACCGCTAAGCAACCAAGACAAAACACAAAAAGCACCCCAGTCTGTACATCAACAAGCTATAGCTCCTTGTCACATAGCTCCACACAGGAAAACAGTCCTTCTGCAGCTTTTCCAAATTCATAATTTCTGGGTGATTTTTTAATTGATCTCTCTCTGGAGAAAAATGTGACCTTCACTCCAAAAAGGAGTGTTAGTTACACATTGCAGCTTAGAAATGAAATTCACCAGCATAACAGCAACATCTAGAAGTAAAATCCTTGCGTCTCTGGACAGCATGGTAGAGGAAGGAATCACAACACAGACAAGTGAGGACAACCGTGGAAAAAGCTGAATGGGCTAGGGGGAAGATGGTCACAAGTAGAATCAGCTAATACAGGAGTGTGTCAAGAGGACACAAAAAAGACACAAAAGGACACAAAAGAATGGGTGAAGAGAATGAAATTAAAATTAACAGCATTTTTATCTTACAGTGAAACAATGAACAATACAATGTTGATTTACAGCTCCATCTAAAAACGGTGTGAGCTGTACTTGTCATCAGAGGCATTATGTTTGGAAGGAGTGAGTTTCTCCAAGAGATGATGTACCTGTCAAAATGCAGTGTGCCTAATGAACGTGGCGGAAACTCCAAGCCTAGAGATGAGACAGTACCTCATAAATTCTTTCTGCGAATTCAATGCGAATTGGCCTAGGAAACAGGATAATCTGGAGAGCTGTTAACACTATGTAATCAAAAACACACAGAAAGTTTCCATTCAACAGTCTTAGATGATTTTTTTCATTTCTGATCTGTGTATCTACAGATCCAAAATAACTTCATGTTTTGTTTCTCTTTAATTCAGTCTGTTTCTTGCTATATCTGACCAATGGCTTTGTGCTTCATGTGAAGAGGTACCTAAAGAACCATCTGAACACACAGAGCCAGGTATCAATCTGTGTTTTCCAGTGCCAGAAACAAATGAATTCTTTTCCTCTTTCAACTTCTTTCTACTTCTTATCCACAGTCTTAGGAAAAAAAAAAAGTTTATTTCATTTTTAAAATCTGAAAGCTGAGACACCTGACATGGCTCACTTATCTGCAGAGATAAGAGCCTGTTGGAGAAGGCTGGTGCTGCAGAGCTCATGCCAAGCTGCAAACATTGGAAAAGGCCATTTGATCTGAAAGGGCTTTTCATTTGGGCCAGCCTCACATCCTTACATGGGCACTCACCAGACAAGCTATGTTCATTTTCTGAAAACAACCCTTCTAAATGATTGTGGAATGAGATGACTTATTACTATATGACTTGTAGTATAAATATTTCCAAAATAAAACTAAAGTTGCATAATTAAGTGGAGGAGGGAAAAAGTGTTGAAATTATGGTTGTTTATTGGTAGAAGGAAAACCACCAAATAATAATTTCTGTAAATTTTATGCTGACTACTGGAATAAATCAAAAAATGCTAATCCACAGGGGACTGTGTAAAGCAACAGATGAGGGTGCTTATAAATAACTTGTGGTAATGAGGGAAAGATGTGTATATTGTTTTTATCCACATGGTATATGCCAAAAGCAGAGTATGCTGAAAAGACTTATGTCAAGATTTTTTAAAACCACAAACAATTTTGGCTTGTATGTCTACAGATGTCCTATGAGAGCTGGATTTACAGGTAAACAATGTGTGAAGCTGGAAGATACTTAATGGTTTACAAAAGCTATTCAACATTAATTTCTGGAGAAGCAGGCATTGGGCATGGCCTGCAAGGTCCGTACAAGCCCATGAAGGTAAAAATTACTGCCATGGAAGAAAATCAGCATTCCATCTTTAATCAGAGGGGGACCAACATAACACCCCTTTGAATGAGCCTCTTGTTACAACCCAGGAAAGAAAGAGGGGGCTGGAATTGTGGTGTGAGAAGGACATGCAAGATTTCACTTACTCTGCAGTATATATCATGTGACAGCACCGATCCTTTGAACCTACAAAGTATTGAAGTCAATATATCTCCACAGGCCTCTTATGCTAACCTTTTTTTTCTCATTTCAATAATGTGATGCTTTATACAAAGTACACATACTATAGGCAATCTCCCAGGACTTGTTCAAAAATATATTAACATATTCAACTGATATATTTTGACAAATAATCTTGGTAACAGGGCTTCAAATGTTTCTGTTTTGTGGGCAGTTTAGATGTCTATCACATACTAAGATATCCAACATGCCATCAGAATGGAGTGGAAGGCAGTCTATAAGCCTTACACTGCAGAGAACTGTTTCATCTCCCAGACAGTGTTTTAATGGGATGTAGCCAAACTGCAAAAGGGGAAGAAAATGTGTTGTCTACCCAAGGAGAAGGATCAGAAATTAATTCCTCTCAGGAACAGAACTACACTGTGCTCTCTAAGAGAGGAAAGAAGCTGACGTCAGCCTGATAGGATGTTTAGAAAGGGAGCACAGGTTCTGAGATGTCAGATCCTGCATTTTCAGGATCTCTCTACCCAAGGAAAAATGGCATTTGTTTTGACCTAATAATTTGTGTGCTAAAGGCAGCTGGCTGAAAATGGCTGCTGACATGTTCTATAAACTGAAAACTGCCCTAGATAGAAAAGAAAGTTATTTGTCAAGGATAATAGGCCTGGAAAAATCCTTTGAATCCCCTAAAATTCCAAGCAAGCAGGACATCCGATCAAAGAGATACAGGGCACATCTGCCCTAGACACCATGTAGGATCCCTAAATTGTCTCCAACACCATGTAAGAAGTTTAATGTTGATGTTCGTGTGTCTTAAGAAGGCAGAGAAGGGGAAAAGATGAGCAGATCTCTGCATGACACTCAGTATAACCATGAATATTTAGCAAGGCCAAGTAAGTGTCTAAGTGTGGCACTTAGTTGCCAGCTACAGTTAAATCACAACAGGAAGGCGAGTAGGTTACATGTTTCAACTTGAATGTATTTATTTCTTTATTATTAGCAATTCTATAACACACTTGAGAGCATTTTTAAGCCTTGTGCAAAGCCTGTCTTTTGTGCGTGTTTATCTCAACTCAGAAGGTTACACTGAATCCCCAGAGGACCCACATGGAAAAGCAGACACAGATGAACTGTTAAGATTTCTGTGTTGGTCCAGGGGCTGCAGAGACTCACAAGCATAAGAAACACATAACGTGTGTCCAGAAAATACATTGATGGAAGCAAGAAAGGAAAGAGCCTGCTCATACAGAGAGGTATGCAAACGGAGAAAGCCTGACTGAATGTGGAATAGGTGGTAAATCTTGCAATTTTATTCCCAAGGAAAATTTATTAATATGAATTCTGTGTGGCATTTAACAATTTTCATTGGATTAAAAAATGAAGAATTCTTCATTTCACAGAAATATCATTAGCTGTTTTTAAATGGTGTATGAATTACCTCTGTAATTACCTCTGCTATTCACCGCACTTAAATATTGCCTCAGGAAAGTTATGACAACATAAACAGTCCATAAACCCCCCATCTTGTTGTTAAATACATAGACCTGAGAGCTAATTATGACATTTCCTCTCACTAAAGTGTACTCTTCCTTTCTTAGGTAGGATAACAATAAGTCCCCGGAAACCTCTATTAAATCTGGGCGTCTTGGTCCACAGATAAAATCATAGGAATTACAGCATTCTGTCCTAGAACTGATAGTGGGAATAAATATACATAAATATAAGCAGCAGTTTCTTTAAAAACTAAGTTTCCTTCACCTAAACTGGTAAAGAAATACAGAAAACAGCCTGGGTCTAACATGTTATGATAACATAATGTGAGATCTAACTTAAGCCTTGTTTTACAATAGTGTCAAAAATGTCCTAGATGCTGCTGAGAGAAAGAATTAAAAACTCTTCTCTGGTGTCAGCAGACAGATTATCTGATTTGCAATCAAGGCATATCACAGAGGAAGAGACTTTGGTGATGTCTCAGCACACAGAATTTTGGGATGACATAACTTATTAGATCCAGCCTTATCAGTCTCCATGCTGTACAAATAGCTGCAGTCCTCCCAAGGTCACCACATCTCTGCTTTTTGCCACCATTGTTGACTACAAAGTGCCCAGTGGCTACATCTGCTCCTCTGTGGGAGGCTGCAGTCTCTAAGAATTGCCAGGATCTATTCAAAAGAGAGAAAATGTCGGTGTAGCACAGGACAAAATGTTTACGTGGGAAAGAATGTATTTACTTTGACTTATTAGGAGAATTTTCCCCCATTACATTCAAGGAATAAATGCTTTGTTCTTCCATAGGTGAGGGCAGTAGAAGAGAGCTAGGGGTAGAATCTGGAGGGCTGAGGACAAAAGTTACAGGCTGAAAGTGCAGCCAAGCTGAGGGGATTGAGGAGCAGGGAAATGCCAGGGCAATTCCTGACTGAATCAAGCCTTAGGAATAGTGTCATAATGCTCTAAAAGGCTGTACTAGGAGCACAGGGGGGGAGGTGAACACTGGCAGTAGCTGGGATGCAGGCTTTGCACCACATGCTTTGTGAAGCCCCAAAGATGAAAGCTCCCTCACGAGGCAAGGGCACTTCTCCAATATGTTAAGTGACATTTCCTCCAGGCTGTCGCTGCTGGCAGCTCTGTGCAGATGTGCCCTGAGAGACAGCCCTCAACTCCCTTCCCCACCCCACAGATGCCTGGGCAGGGCTCACAGCCAGAAGGTGCTCCTGGGCTGGGGAGGAGGTTCAAGCTTGATGGTGTTGGCAAGCTCCCCCATGCACTGGCAAGAGCTGCTCAGAGCACCTGCAGTGACTTTCGCCATCCCAGACTTACTTACAACACTGGAGGCTCTTCCAGTTAGTGATTGTGAGTAAAACACAAAGAGAAATATATTAGATTTATATATAGATTTTTTTATATTAGAATTATATTTCCAGCCATGCAGCTCTTGAGTAGAAACACAGAAATAGCCACTCTGCAATATGCACAAGTCTTATTCCAGAGCTGTGGTGGCACTGACCTGGGGTGAGGTGTGTGGGGTGGGTGAGACACACTCCTACACAGGGCACAGCCAGGAGGGGACAGCATGGCTGTCCAAGTAAACTCACACACCTCCTGTCTGCCATGGCTCATTTTTTATGTATTTTCCTCTAGATCAGTCTTTTCTCATGTCTTGTGCAAAGATTGTGAACCCTTCAGGGAAGTGTGTCTTCACCCTCTGCTTATTGCTTGCAGGTTTATCCACTGATTTCCTCTAGCGTACTTCTGTCTGCACTAGGACCTACACAGGGCTACCAGTTTTTCCTCAACATTGTTAAATCTATATTAAATCCCAAAATTAGGGATGTAAATTCTCAAGTGTAGAGCAGGAGGCCACGGCACCACAGAGAGAAAGAGAGATAGCAATCTTGCTCTGGTCTTTCCATCTTCCTCTACAGGACTACCGTGCTCACACTGAACCAGGACAGCCCTCCTCAGTCACAGATGTGACTTTATTTTTAGTTCTTTTTTTTTTTTAATTACAGATGACTTCTTTATTCCAAGGGGTGAAGCCTACAAGTCACAGAGGATCTGGTAAAGCCATTTTTGTCCTGCTGGCTGGAGCCCAGTGGCTTGGTCAGGCAACCTATCCTAACCAGATTCTTCTAAGATCAAAGGTAAGCGACCAAACCCAGAGACTCTGTTTTATGACAGATGAACGTGGGAATGACAGCACTCAGAGCACTCCAATCTGGCATAACTTCCACAGGGCTGCTCCATCACTGCACCTTGTCCCCTCAGGCTACCTCTAAAACACACAGATCCAATTACCTAGCAACCAAACTCAGGGCTCAAACACTTATAATGCATTGAGGCAAGAACTGCAAAAAGGAGGGAGGCTATTGACTTGGGTCCAAATAATTATTTTCCTTAACAAAGCTAATATAATTCTGATTATTGGGATAATGGAGACTTTTAAAATAGCTATGGACAATTATAATTAAATAATAATAATAAAAATAACTATCATATACATAGTCACCATGAATCACAATAATGTACTTTGCATATACTTCTGATCCAGTATTTTGGACATATCCAATCCCAACTGATTTTCTTTGTCATTTCAGGTCCTTGAGTAGAGAAATTCTCTTGGAGAGGAAAAAGACAATGAAAAACCTTGGGTTTGTTGGCTCAAAGTTCCAAGCAATCCAGTTTTTAATTTTATGTTCCTATTACTGTTTGCATATTACTGGGGGATGAACCTACTGACAAGGAAGGAAAAATAGGGCACAGTTATTAAAAACAGGGGGTGAGGTGATGTTTTTTATCCCTTCAGCTTAGAGAAAAACAGCACTTCCTCTATCACTCCAGTCAAGAGATGTTCTTAAAAAAAAAAAAGATAAGTTATAAAATTGGTGCAGATGATCAATATCTATAGTGTGCTGAGAAGCAACCAAGTTACTCAGCTTTTTCATGCCTTCTGAAAGTAGACCTACAAAATGCAGAGGAAGAAGTGAGGGAAGAACTCCAGGTTAGATATATGTTGCTTTTGCTTTTAAGGAAAAAATAAAGTCTTCTGCAATTATGTTTCTTCCTTAAAGAGATAATTTAATTTTTAAATTATTTGGTTTAAAAAAACCCAAGCTGTTACAATAATAGTAATTCCAAAAATGCAGAACCAGGCAGCTTCTTCTTCCATGTCCTTTGGAAGTTCAGCATTTGGACACAATAACTTACTTTGCCTAAATTGATCAAATCTGTCAGTTTCTGGAATGGGAGCAAACACCTGTATCTATATGAAATCCAGGGCATGACAAAAAGCTTCTTTTTGACTCAGCATGTCTAGAATCAGTGAAAAGATTCCAGAGCTTACAAGTGTTGCTACATTGAGACCCTTTGAGCTAAATCCTTTGAGCTAAATCCTCAGCTAAATCATGTTATGCAAAGCATAACACAAATCACAGATAATTGAGAACCCTCAATTCTCTTCCATATTTCTGATGTTATTCTTATCACAATTGTACACTTTCTACCCATTGCAATCAATTTTTCTGCATTTCTTTTAATGCTATTCTAAAAAAAAGATTTTTTTTTTCCTGTTTACAAAACACCTGACAGATTTTTCTGGGACACCTCTTCCTACAAGCTATCTGACTCATCTAATACAGGACCTTACAAGAAGCTCAGGGAATGTCCTTCTACTGAGAACACCAATATAGAGTACAGATGAAAATGACTTGCTATAACTTGTTGAGGGATTGCAGCTTGCCTAGGGATCAGGTTGGACTAGGATGTGCTTACAGGTCTTCTGGAGCTGTCTGCCATTCAATACTGCCTCATCTGTCAGAGGTCACCAGGCCTAAAAGCCACCCATCCCCAACTGCACCGAAGTGAAACTCTCCCTAAGGTGGAACTAATACACAAGAGAGGCCTCTTTTGGGTCAATGTTGTGCTGAGCAGATCAAAGCAGATACAGCTGGGTCAAGTCCGTGAATTTATTTTCCCAAGGGACACATTTATATATCTCATATGATGGTATCAAAAATCATTTAGATACATCTGTGTGAACTGGGGGCATTAGCATGGAAGGATGTTTGATTCCATTTCCTCAGAACTGTGATTTACTCCACACAAAATAAATATCCAGCTGTGCAATATGTGAAGACAACATGGTGGACTGAAGTGACCTGGTGCTCACTAATGCAAACCAGACTCCACAAGCTGATGAACTGCTCCTCACAACTGCTTCTCTTTAGTCCTCTACTATGGAAGTGGCAAACTTTTAACATTAGACTTTCTTTTTCATTTTGTTTTTCTCCTGGCTCTCAACCATGGCATTCATATTGCTACTCTTAACATTTGCAAGCAACCACTATTTTCATCATCTCTTCTCTCACATTTAATCCATCAAAAAAACCCCGCACTTTTAAGTTCGATTTTCCATGTTCTCAGAAACCAAAGCTTTGGATCGTAGTAATTTTATACTTTTTTTAAATATTAAGCTAAAGAGAAGAAAGAAGCAAGAGGTATAGGGAGTTATGTGCCTCCAAAATCACATGCTCTTGCATATGTAATGAAAAGAAGGCCAGACACAGAAGGGCTGCAGAGGCTGCCTAGGATGTATGATGCTGCCATTATTGAACATGTCCTGTTTCCATTAAGGTAGGTTCAAAGTTCAAACTCACTGTCGTGATTTATCATGGGCTACTATTTCTATCATTGTGACATACAAGGCTTTCAGTAAATCAGACATGAAGGCCACATCCTGAGATTTTGAGGCCACAGTTCCAAGATGCAAAAATGAAGCTATCCAGCAGGTTTACCTCATCTTCAATCCCCAAGCTGAGCTGTGTCCACTGTGACACCTCAGGGGCTGCGCACTTTTGAACCCCAAGTCCATATTTTCTGTGAGGAACCACAGTGAAATCAATGATCACAACAGCTTTCTCCAGTTACCATGAGTGAACAGCAGGACATTGTGTTACCACATTCCTGCATGTAATTTCATGTCCTAATGACAGCTTTGCTTTGAAACTACTTGTGCTTTTTAACAAAACTTTAAGGGGTTCCAGAAGTAGAAGGCACAGAGTGCCAGAAGGCCCCATGCATTTCAGATGGCTTCTACAGAGGCCATTAACTCCAGCTCCATGAACCCTGATGGCCCAGGAAAATACAGTGCATGCCTGGAAGGAATTCAAACAGCAACATGAACATTAAATGAAATCCAGACAGACAAACTACAGATCCAAGGTCTTTCACCCCCAGTCAGCGGTGGCAGGCAGAGAAACTCACAGTGTTCAGTGCACCATAGGAGGATAGAGGTGCAATAAAAGAAGGAAACTTTGAGGAATTGATGGAAAACTTTAAAGATAATATCCAGACAGCTTACTCTCTTTTTTTTAACAGCTGCGTATGGTAAAGGTAAAGGAGATGGGACAAATAAGATAGAAGTTTTTCAGAGGTCTACATCCAGAAAGTAAAATCTATGAATATGAGATATGACAAGGCTCTTTAGATGACAGATTGTGCAAATCAACATATACAGGTAACCATGGCGACCATCAATCCACAGCTGAAATGCAAAGAGTAGATTTATTTCATTATCTTGCTAACAACACCAGTAGAAGCGACATTTGGGGGACAGGCTCCCTAAGGCTTAGCTCATCCTAGCAAAAAGGAGGAGCCTGTTGCCTGCCCCAATACATCAAAAGGCTTCATGTACGCACAGTTTATCACAAGTCTGTGCTTTTATTATCTCTCTCGCCGCTAGCAGAAGGCTCAAGCATGTCTGTGGGAGTGTATTATCCCTGCACAGGGATACTATTCAAAACAGGCAGAGGATGAACAACAGCAGGCATAATAAAAGGAGTTGTCCCAAACTGATATTCTTAGCATTCCCAGCTGAAAGGTCAGTTTGAATGAAACTATTCCCCCCTCACTAAATCTTCTGATTTTTAACCCTCTCTTCCTAGCTCAGATTAACTTGGCTTTTTGTAAACTTATCCTTGTGCAATTAAGGAGGAAGGTCATTCAATACAAAAAATGGCCAATTACAAGAACACACATAGTAGACTCATACCCACATGAGATAAAACATCTAGTCTGCCTATGTTGTCTTTTGGTTGAAGGTGTTGTGCACACAGTGAAAATTTTTTTCAGACCAATAAATGTAGTGAGAAAACTCTAAAAACCCAAAACAGCACTGCTGACTTTTTTCACTAGATCATTCAGTGAAGACATCAGTAATGCAAAGATTAAAAAATGCATGACTAGAAGAAGCAGGACACACAATAAAATCCAAACTTTTACAGGACAGAAATAAGGTGCCTTTCATCACTATATACCAAGAACTAATGGGGAATTTGTGTGATTGGCATTGGCCAGTCAGAACTGTCTTGAATTAAAAATTGTCCAGTTGCTTATGCCTGGGGATCCCAGAAAAAAGTGAAATCCTAGGAAGAAAATTTGAACACTGGCTCATGACATCTGGAAATTTAGCAGGCAGAAGGTGAAAGTGAGTCACAAGCTGTTCCTGTAAAACCAAACTGGTTTTGAGCAGTAACAATTTTCCTACTGATGTTTCTTACTATAGGACAATTGCTGAAGCAGCAAAGATACAGGTGAAGACAGAGGCAGACACAAACTGTGTTTGAGCTGCATAAAGGATTGTTCCATTGCACTTGTTATAATTTCTAAGTTTAAGCTAGTGACACATCAGTTCTTTCAAAAGCAAGATCATGCAGCTTTCTCCATATTTCCAGTGACACAATGGCATTAAACAAAAACATATGGAGCAATGTAACTATGTGCAGGCTGCAGCCTCTGAACAGTAAGAAGTTCTTGTTACCTTATTTCAGCATATAATTACATTTCTTCTGGATTGAGACCAGCATTAGCTAACAGCATTGTTCTCCTTCTTTTCCGAAGAGCTTGGTAAAAACTGAGCTTGCTGTGCAACTGTCCTAACTCTGTGGGAGCCCACGTCCACCACTGCAAGCAGAGACAGAGAATGGACCTCTATAAGACAGAGCACATGTGTGTGCATGCATCCCGGTGTGAAGCATCCCCTAGTGACATTAGAAATCACACTTGGAGCTGTTAAGCTTTCCTGGGGATGCCACGATAAGCAATGGGGAAAAGAGGTGATGGACATAATGGTTGCTTTCTGGTGGGAGCTGGAGAAGACACAGACATGGAAAAAGAAGATGGAAAATCCTCAAGACAGCATGGAAGACTGGGATGCACTTATGCTTTGGATGGGACAGAGATGAAGAAGAAAATCAAAGATAATGCAGAGAGGCTCACTAAGTGCTAAGGGAGAGGAAACACTATTTTATCTTCTACATAATACATAATTAAGAAGAGATATTATAAATCTCTTGCAAGGGAGTCACAATATACAGCCATCTTCATACCATGTATGAAGTCAAATGACCTCACATTTAGTGATTTGACTATGGGTAATATTTTTTTCTTAAAAATATGAAGAAAATGAGCTCTGGCCACTCCCCAAGCAAAAAAATAGGGTATGACACAGAGAACTGAAAAACTATTAATAATAAATACCACAGTACCCCCATAGTCTTTGCATTATATCTTGTTTGATAGGCCAGTACTTCTCTGCAGAAAAACAGAGAACGCAATAGATGCTTCTTCCCATCTAACAATCACAATAACATGACCATGTAAACTTTACCCAACGGAATTCTTTAAGATCTGAATTTTGCACGTGTGAAGTTCACCAGGGTGCAGTGAAAAAAACAAACAAAGCATTTTTCAGGGACAGATCCAAGCACACACTACCAGTGCTTTGGGATAGCAGCTATCTCTCAGTCATGCCAGTAAAGGCTCACCCCAGGCAGGATTAAGGGGCTTCCTACTCCCTCTGCACCACCTGCACTGCCTGCTCGTGTGCAGAACTGGGTGATCACCTCCTTCCCTCCCTCCAGGACCTGCTCACCCACCACGTGCCAGGTCAGCCATTATTTGTACAGTTCCTAGCACAATGACTCATGGCTGCCAGTCAGCTCCAAATCGTTCATCACAGATGAATCAGGACTCATCCTGGCACCCTCTTACAGCTTAACTGCAAGCAGTGGTTGTCTTCTCAGATTATGATACTACTATGATACTAATAGACTTTTAACTGTTCATAGCATTATGTGTCTCCCCTTTGCTTTGCAAGAGTCAGTACAAGGTTCTAAAGCGTTCCATTTTCAGTAATGACTGTGATTTTTAGAAAATTCTGCAGTATACCTGTATACCCTTTATTCTTGCTTTTTCAATGTTGTAGTTGCTACAAGATTTGAGGTCTTTGGACCCATTTACTATTAGGTTGTGATTATGGGAATTTTCTGACTTTTTGCAGATTTACAGATTTCTTCTCTAAAGGTGTTTCTTTCAGGTTTCAACTCTCCACAACGCCTGGATTATTCAGAAATAAATGGAGGATTGAGGCTGTGAGAGATGTGTTATTTAACTATTTTAGGTGACTTTAAATACTTAAGTGCAAGTGGAGGATAACAGTTAAGAGTTGACATTCCCAGGAGAATCCAGAAGAAAAGATTCTGGCAGTGTGATGGAAATAAGGAGCTCATTGAAAGAGCTTTGAACTGGATTTGACAGGACAAAAGGATAAAACAAGCCTTGCCAAAAATAAGCCTGTGGGCAGCACACCAATATTTGAGGGATGGTGTGTAGTCAGGTCCTTCGGTCTGTGGAGGTAGGGGATGAAGATCCTTCTGGCAGCAAAGATACACAGGCTTTCAATGTGATAGGAACCACAGAAGCACCTGAGGAATTTGGGCTTCCCTGTCCAAAATTGTGGTAGGATAAATAACCGAAGTACATCTACACCAGTGCAGGCAGCATGGGCAACAAACAGGAGAAGCTGGGAGCCATTGTGCAGCAGGAAAACCATGACATAGTTGCCATCATGGGATGACTGGAACAACTGGAGCACTGCAAAGGATGGCAATAAACTCTTCAGAAGGGATAGGCAAGGAAGGATGGTGGTGTGGTAGTCCTGTAGCTTAGGGAATGTCTTGATTGTCAGGAGCTTAATTATTGTGACAACAGGGTGGCATGTTTATGGGTAAGATTCCAGGGAAGGCCAATGAGGCAAATATCCTGGTGGGTGTCTGTTATAGACCCCCCAAGCACGATGAAGAGGCAGAAGGAATATTCTGTAAGCAGCTGAGAAAAGTCTCACAATCACTAGCCTTTCTTCTAGGGGGACTTCTGCTTACCAGTCTGCTGGAAATACAACAGAGCAGAGAAGAAACAGACCATGAGGTTCCTGAAGAGAGTGTTAAGACAACTTCTAGACACAGCTGGTCAGTGAGTCAACCAGGGGAGGTGCCCCACAGGACATGTTTTTAGTGAACAGAGAAGAACTAGTGGGAGATGTGATGGTTAGAGGCTGTCCGGGAAACTGCCATCATTAAATGATAGAATTTTCACTTATTGGAAAAGTCAGGAGAGAGACTGGCAAAACTAACAACTGGGACTTCCACAGGTTAAGTTTTGGCCTGTTTAGGAGCCTGGCTGAAAGCATCTTGAAGGGAAAAAATGTCCAGGAATTCTGGATATTCTTCAAGAAGTAAATCTTAAATATTCAAAAGCAGGTTGGACAGACCTCTCAGGAAGACTAAAACAATTTTGTGACGTTATACAGGGAGAAAGTTAGAAGGGCCAAACCCAACCACAACTTCATCTGGTTGCTGCAGTAAAAGACAACAAACAAATCTTTCTATAAATACAACAAATACAACAAAAGTAGAACTAAGGAGAATCTCCATCCTTTATTGGATACAAGGGGAGACATAGTGACAAACGGTGATGAAAAACTGAGGCTGTTTGCATGTCTTTAAGAGTAAGACCAGTTGTTTCTGGGGTACCCAGCCCCCTGAGCTAAAAGACAGGGACACACAGAAAAATGAAGTCCCCATAATCCAAGGGGAAATGGCTATTGATCTGCTACACCACCTAGACACGCACAACTCTATGGAGATGGATGGGATCCACTAAAGAGTACTGAGGGAGCTGATGAAAGTGCTCACAGAGCTACTTTCAATTGCTTACCAGCAGTCCTGGCTAACTGAGTAGGTCCCAGTTGACTGGAATTCAGCACATTTCTTCCTTAGCAAGTTCACTGAGGAAACAACATCGGCAGGAGTGGCTGATACCTTAGAGGGCTTTGGGACTCTTCAGAGTGATCTTGACACATTGGAGAGACAAGCAGAGAAGAGCCTTCTGAAATTCAGCAAGGGTAAATGCAGGATCCTGCACCTGGAGAGGAATAACCTCAAGCACTGGTACAGGTTGGGTCTGCCCTGCTGGAAAGTAGCTCTGAGGAGAAGGACCTGGGGTGTGGAGCACAAGTTCTCAGAGGGAATTTGGGTTGTTTAGCCTGTGGAAAAGGAGGCTCAGGGGAAAACCTTATCACTCTCTGCAACTGCCTGAAAGGAAGGTGGGTTCAGTCTCTTCTCCCAAGCAACAAGCAATAGAATGAGAGGAAGTGGCCTCAAGTTGTGCTGGAGAGGTTTAGATTGGATACAAGGAAGAATTTCTTTACTGAAAAGGTGGTCAGACATTGGACTGGGCTGCCCAGAGAAGTGGTTGAGTTTAAAAAATGTGTGTATGTGGTACCTGGGGAAATGGTTTAGTGGTTAGTGTGTAACGGTGCTGGCTTAATGACTGGAACTGATCTTATCTTAGAGAACTTTTCCAGTCTAAATTATTTTAAGATTTAATGATCTGAGATACCCACACCAATGAAAAGATCTCTCTCTTCTGTGCACTTCTTTAACCATCTTTCAGTCCTAGCTTATTGATGGTGCCTGCCTTGCATTTCCTTTTGTCTATCTATCTATCTATCTATCTATCTATCTATCTATCTATCTATCTATCTATCTATCTATCTATCTATCTATCTATTTTTCATACATATTCATTGATATCTGTCACATACAGTCACCTCTTTTTTATAAGTTATTTTGCTATACTGTCACTGGTAGTGCAACGAGAAGTATTTCTCCCACAAAGAAGTGCCGGCATTTCCCTAGCTTGTTCAATATCCAAAAGACAGCATAACATAACTGCACTTCATCAAAGAGATTGATCATGACTAATTGTCATGGAACCTTGACCCTACAACCTGTGCCATTGAGCTCCCACAAAACCCCTAACTGATTTAATTAGCAGTAAGCAGCCATATTGTTGAGGTAAATGAGAGAATTACATGAATACATGCATCCACTGACATGTTTTAGCAAAAGGAAACATCTTCTGAGAACTGGAGCCTTACACAATCACACAGTCTTGCTTTGCAAAGCATTTTCCATAGACTGCATCTCATAAATATCCTTTAACAACTTCATGTTCTCTATGTTTCAGCAAACTGAACTTATTGCTGATGATTGAGTGGGGTTGGATGATTTTGATGTGGTGTCACTAATGGGTGTTTCCTCTTGGGAGGTTTCCAAGACATTTTTTTAGTGGAATTTGCTTGTTTATCATGATCTGATGGAAAAAATCCCATTTCAACAAGACCTGTCAGGTATGTCTTGCTTGCTTTTCCCTGGCAGATTGCTGCACTCCTGTACAGGCAGTCCCTCAGCAGGCAGCAGCCAGATGTACCACTGTACATCAGTAATTTTCCCTGAAGGATTTTGAAAATGGGAAACCCTATTATGGGATTTCTGGAATTCAAACAAAAAAATGTTTGAAAATTTGAAGATGCACTTCACCTCCCTCTGCAGTACCTTTTCCACATGCCATCTCTGGGAGTTAGAGGCTGCTCAGATGGGGAAGCCAGCAGAAGGCAGAGAGATACCTGCCCTGTTAAATGAGAAGAGGCTGGGAAGCCAGCTCAGCCACTCCACACTGTCTGTCCACTCTGCTGTCATTTTAGCTTGCTCCATGGTTCAGTCTTGGTGTGTTCCACTTCACTGTCTCCCAGACAACATCCTAGTATGGCTCTGGGGGTGCCTTACTAGAGTGACCCCTCTGAAAGTCAATGCAGACTGCATTACATCAGATTTTGTACCTGTCCTTCAATGTTCTCAGATTTTGCATTCTGAAATACCCCACACAATTCTCAGCTCCCCCTCTGCAGAATTTTCAACACATAATCTAATTTTCAGGTCATAAAAACACAGCCTTGCAACACAGCCCCTGCACTGTTTTAGATACTGTGAAGGGAAGCCCAGCACATGCTCTTTAACTCTTAAGCTCACCAGACAGGGCCTAGGGAAACCCAGGACAAAGCACTACATATATAGCGTGGCTGTCACATTGCCACTGTCTTTCCAGGAGTTATGGTCATGATGCAGGGAGATTAAAGATGTCAGAGACAAATTTCTACCCATATTTTTTCTAATCTTTACCTGATGTACTTTGATGTTGCTGTCCTCAGAGACAGGACACTAGTTCACAGCCCATCCTTTTGCTTTTCTTGTGTCTGCATTTACCCCCCCAACAATGAACCAAGCTACTGAACTGTTGCAACTGCAGTTCCAGCAGCCTGGTCACCCCTCCTAACAGTTCATGTGGAAACCTCCTCTCCAGCAGCGTTAGAGCATGCCAGACATGAGGTGTCTCATTATTTCTTGTTCCCAGCTCCCAGCAGCAGTTGGCACGCCCTGCTTCAGTTTAAGCCTGAGATGTCAGATGTCATTGTGCAAAGCTTCCAGACACAGCCCTTTGGTCTCCTTCAGTGCCTCTGCTCCTTGTCAGACCTATACTCCACAATTTCCATTCTTCACTTGGCAAGGCCTCTGAGGCACTGATCCCGTTTCATTTTCTAGTGAAATCTCAGTTCAGTAATACTTAATTGGCCTGGCTTCTTAAGTAGATATTTCCAAAGTATTTTTAAAAATAAATATTAAAAAACCCTCAACCTCTGGGTATCTCTCTGAGATACCTCTTCTCAGCTTGATTGATAGAAGGGTTTTCTTCCACTTCACCAGTCATTTCAGATGTCTGCTCATTGATACATTCTCTGACTGAACTGTCTGCTTGAGCTCACTGAGTTTTTCCATATGTAGCTAAGTTTCACCTGGGAGATGATTTATAATTCTCTTGCCTTTTTTAGTGAAGATTATAAGCATTCGCTCTGAGGATGACTATACATTTTACCTTGAGCAGTGGTTCTTTGGCCAGCTTTCATCCTTGTAGCAATTGACTCTGAGCCACTTTGTGCCTCAGCTGGTAGATAGGTATCCACACCTACTGTGTTATTCTTACCAATCAGAGACAGTTCGACAAAATAACTTTGCATGTGGTGATCCAAAATACTGAGACCTGCTCATGCTTTAAAAGTAAAGAAATCAGATTTGTATCTTTATAAGACCTTTGTATCTTTGTAACATTTGTATCTTTATATATCTTCAGATAGATATGCATATCTACTTTTTTTCAATATCATGAGAAAAAAAACTGATGTGTGATATCAGCATGCCTTGCAAGCTTTTAGACTCAAGAATTATTTATTAGTCAATGCACTTCAGCCACAAGCTAACCTAAAGAAATTCCTTTCTGGTTACAACCCTCAGCTTCCCATATTCCTCTTTCATCCTGGGCTGAAGTGCAGTAGCAATGCCACCCAGGTTTAGTGTTGGACCTGAAAAAGTAGCACTGTCTCTTTAAAGTAAAGTTGGGCCAGGCACGGGAAGTGTTGGATGGAAGTCTGAGCAACCTGATTCAGTTGAAGATGGCCTTTCTCATTGCAGGGAGTTTACACTAGGTGACTTGTAAAGATCCCTTCAAACTGCTCTATGATTCTACAATCCAAAAGCAGAGCAAAGTTCCCATTCAGTTATTAAACTTACAGCATATACAGGATGGACTTTGCATAGAAAGATAAGGAAGAAAATAATTCCTGGTATGTTGCCTCTTTGAGACAAGGAAGACATTGTTATTCTTTCCTTGTCCTCTCAGATTGAAGACGGACAGAAACCAGAATAACGAGAAAGGCTTAGTAAATCTTTGAGGTCTCTTTAAATGGTCAGTTGAGACTGAGCTGTAGGCAACCAAGATTAATCAATCTAAAGAATTTTAATGTCAGTTTAAGAATTCTTAATGTCAGTTTTCCTTTTAATCCCCTGTTCCTCATTTCTTAGCTTGGCTCCTATGCACTGCTACTCACAGTGAAAAAAAGTTAATGTGGTGATGATGAGATGGAAATATTAGTCCCTGCAACTGAACTCTGCCAGTTGAACCCCTGACTTCAGCATGGCATAGCTGCAGAGCAGAATACTGTTGGACTGCTCAGAAATGCTGCATTTTTTTTTTTTTAATTCATGTAGGTCAATTATGAGTGAGTTTACTCCATCCATTATGAGTTTGACCCCAGAAAACAATTTCATGCAGTGTATAAAAGATATCAAAATCCATGTTTCACATGCAGCTTTTAAAAACAAATTGGTGGGTTTGGACTGTGAAAAGCAAGTGTGTTTTTCATAAAAGCAAAAGATTTTGCCTTGCATCAAGCCTCTCCTCCCTTTGCTCCTGAAAAGACCGTTTCCCAAAAATTTTTTACTTCTTTCATAAGACTTTTTTCTAACTAAGGTGATTCCTAAAATTCTTTTTCCAAAACAATAAGATTTCAAGAAATAAATCATAAAAGTCTGGAAGAAGTCACTGCTGTAGTAAAGCAGATGAAAACTCAGTTAGCATGTACCTCTGCATGGAGCTGTCAAATTGATAACCACTTCAATCGAATAGCAAATGTACTGCAAAATTTTCTTTCCTTCCTTGTTTTAACTTTATTTCACTTAGGCAGATAGCAACTGCTTTCCACTGTTACAAACTTTTCTAATCAGAGACCACTGTTGAATGCATGGCTATAAAGCCTTTATATCGAGCCACTGAAAGTTATAACAAAGGGAAAATAACTCCCCTGGGAGGGACAAAAAGAAAAGTAATAGTCTGATTTCTAGCTACTAAGTCCCATTGAAAAATTACTAAATTAAATGGATTCTTATATCAAGGAGAACAAGAGCCATCAGTGAAATCAGTAATTTCTAAGGTATATGATGAACCACATTGCTTAAAGCCTTTGTGTTTGTTACAAGACTTGAATCATCCAGAAGAAGGTCACTAAATATCTCAACAGTTAGTGAGACCTGGGGTTTTCTTATTCTGATATCACAGACACACACAAACACACAGACACAAACACAACAAAGTTACAATTGACAAATTTTAAGCATTGTTACTATGAATGGGGAGAATATTAATAACAAGAATTCTGGGAGAAAAATAATGATCAGTGATCACTGAGGTATGCCTCCTTGTGTATGCACATCAAGTAACCAGGGGCTGGATGACAGTCTCTTCTCCCAGGCAACAACTGACAGAATAAGAGGACACAGTCTTAAGCTGTACCATGGGAAGTTTAGGTTAGATGTTAGAAAAAAATATTCAAATAGTGATTGGGCAATGGAATCATCTGCCCAGGGAGGCGGAGTCACTCTCCTCGGACATGTTTAAAAAAAAGACTGGATGTGACACTCAGGGCCATGGTTTAGTTGATGAGTAGGTGTTAGGTCATAGGTTGGACTGGATGATCTTAAAGGTCTTTCCAACCTAGTTCATCCTGTGATTCTCTGAACCCCTTTAATATAACTCTTTGAGCCCAACCCATTAGAGAATTCCACACACAATAAAGCCATTTTTTCATGTAGTTTTGTCTTGTATGAGTGTAGTGAACCCCACTAAATTAACCAGATATGATGCCTGATATGACCAGACTAAAAGACCCTGGGGTCTAAAAGACCTGGGGACTAAAAGACCCTGATGGATAGATTAAGTGGTCAATGACTGCAATGCTCATAATTTGAGGATAAACTTTCATGTCCTCAGACAGGACACCATTTCTCATGCATATATTTGCTTCTCAAATGTACAATGAAGACCTCAGAGATACAAAGTCAGAGACAGAATTTATAAATGTTTTGAAATTATCCGCAATTATGAAAAATATCTCAAAAATAGAGTAATTTAGTAATCTGCTGCTCTCAGAGTTGGTTCTTCTCTGTTAATCCTATTGCACATTCTTTGGCAGCAGGTGTTAATTGATGCAAATGATTCACTTCTTCATGACCACTGTTAGCCAGGAAAGCTCTGCTTCCACATCAAAATGGTGGAGAATACTTGATGGATAGCAAGGACCACTGAACTACTTGTACCTGTTGATCTTAGTAACCAAAAGAAGTGTAAAGTATCTGTTTGAAAATCAAGCTCTGATTGACTTGCCTAATGTCAGAGACAGGAAAAAAAGCCCTACAATTGCACAGTTCTCTTTCCTTGGGCTAATATGTCTTACATGTATAGAAGTATCCTATGTAGAGAAGGATGTAAAACATCTTCCCTTTTGAAAGTGGTAAAGATAACAGAAATACCTTCAGCAATGGAATGTACAGACAGGGACTTCTTTCATGTTATGCAAAAATGTATATGTACACCAGGAAACCACTGCTTGTTCAAAAGAACAGTGGATGCCAGGGGCAAAGAAATAAAAATTCCACACTCTTTCAGTGCAGTCTGGGACAGCAGCACGAGGCCTGTAGCTCAGGAATATCTGACATTGCCTGAAGAAGTACAGATCTCAGAGCAGGTTCCTTTCCTCTCTTCTCAAGTGGATCTTTCATCCCATCTGGAGCTTTGTGTTTTCTTGGCTACTCAGCCAGCCACAATACAGACAGTGAATTAAAAGCTGTTCAGTGGCTGTAACCACAATGGAAATCTACTCCACAGCTGTGACTTTCACATCAAATTGAAAAAAACCCAAACACACCACTTCATGGCTTTAAGACACACTAATGTAAAAGAAGCGTATTCAGTACATTCATAACTTCATTTACATCAAAATCTGTAGCTCCTCATGTCCAAGAAATGCACACCCATTTGTCTCAGCCAGAAATCCAGCCCAAGAAACCTTCTGTCACTGAAAGTGCAAGTCTGGATCTACGACTGAAACCCAGAGAGTTATTCCAAGTTCACATCAGCAGAACAAAGATCAGAATCTGACCCAAACATTAACTGATTTTTGGAGTCTCTGTGTCTAGCCATCAAGAAATGCCTGCTGGATGCAAACTCTGCAGTCTTCAGGCAGAACACAAGGAGACTAATGAGGAAACACACATGAATGGTATTTTCTAACACAGAACTATTGAGCAAAGAGTGCCAAGTGTTGTACATGTTAGACACAGAAAAATAAAACATTGCAAAACTAAATCACTCACGATACCAAATTCTACATCTCAGCATAGGAATGGTTTGCAAGAATTAGCTTGCTGTTATATTTTAATCTAGGTGTTCTTTTCCCCTTAATGGATCAGCCTATGTTATTACCCAGGCAGGTAGCAGTGGGGAGTCACTTCTGTTGCTTTGCTGCCCAACTCCCCTGGACAGCCCTGTGGTGTATCTACTCTGTTTGGAGCATCTCTTGTCTCAGTAGGTGTCTTGCCATCGCACAAGACAGCATGCTGATGCTGAAACTAGCACTGAAAGAGTAGAAATATCCACGAAACACTACTAGCACTCCATTATAATGGAGATAATCTCCCAGATCCCAGAGCAGCACAGCAGCACTGACACATGAGCTAATGAGGGCTTTCACAAACACTTTTCATCTTAGCTGCAGCACTGCGCTGGCCCAGCAGACCTGCCAAGGGAGAAAGGCCCAGAAATGTGAACTTAAGCATCTCTGTGCCTTTCTCTACTGCATGGTCCAGAGTACCTGAAATATCACAGGGCCTGAGTTCTTGTCTCACCACGAGGAATTCTATTAGAGATGAATGTTGGCAAGTGAAATACTGGTAGTGAACCTAGGAAAAGCTTTTCTCTGTAAGAAGCCAGCAAGGCAATGTAGTCCAACTATTTGGGTTATTTCCTCTGCCACAAAGCGGCTAAGAGCTAAATTTTGTCTAATTATCCATAACATTTCTCAGCACTCCTAAATAATTAAATTGATCATTTTTATGTACAAACTGGGTAAAAAATACCTGAAATACAATATACTATTTCTTCCAAAACTCATTTGGACTAACACTTACACGTAATCAGGGAAATTTTACAGAGAAAATATTTCATTTTTTATAAAATAATAGGAATAAAAAATTATTATGAAGCTTACCGATAGAGCTAGGCTTTGCTCTCTGCTACTTTACTGGGCAGAGGGAAGAAGAGAGTCCTGAGCTGTGTTTCCTTCCTCCCTGCCTCTCAAGTGCATTTCACAGGAAGCAATTAAAAAGGTAAAATGTGTAGGCTTCGATGTCCAAAAGTTAACCTCCTCTCTAGTTCAATGCTCCAACCAAGATGCCACAAATCTGTGCACTTCTGTTTACCTCTACTCACCAAGGAGAGCCCAGAGATTTCTGGTTTCAGTACAGCTACAGAAGGTGGAAAACACAGGTTTGAAGGCCATGAAGATGAGACCAGGTGAGGCTGCACTTTGTGACACATTGATCTGGTGGTGCTTGCTCAAGCACTGGGAAGAGCACAGAGACGTGACAATGTGACATGGCCCTGCCAGGCCACAGGCATGTCAGACACATGAGGCAATGCCATGAGCATAACACCTTGCTCAGACCAAGGCATGTGCAGCCCACGTCTAATGGACTAGGTTTGTTGCTGGGCCTTGGCAGAGAAAGGCCCAAGGCAGGGCTGGGCTACAATTAGAAGCCAAGCTGAAGGGATAGGCATGGACACTGATCCCAAAGCCACAGGGACTAGATAAACAGATCTCTGATGAACATCAAGGTTATTAGGAAGTTTAAACGTTCTCAGTGTTGGCTGTTATTCAGCAGAGGCATAAGGCGTGCATTATTTTGTCAAAGCCTATTGTTGAGCCCTTGCGTGCATTCTGTGGACTGTGAAGGAGAACTCTTGGGTTTATTCTCTGACAGTATTTAGTCTTAGTACAGTAGAGAGCAAAAGAAGAGTACTGGAGACTTGGGCAATACTCTAAAAACAAATTGATGGTTTCTTTCCAGGTTTCACCATTGCTCACAATTACAATCTGCATGTCTTCAGCCCAGTTACCTCTGTGTTATCACATCTGTCAGCAAAGCTAGTGACAGTTCCTGCTGCCCATACACAGCTACGTGAGCTTTTTGACTGTGCAGACCCCTTCATAGGTCTCCTATATATTTTATTTCCAAGCTGCTCTATCTAATGCCAGCCAATGTATTCAACCAGTAGACTCAGTCATTTATTTCGGAGGGAAAATACTCAATAATATTGAGAAATTCCAGATTTCTAGAGCCAAAAGATCAGTAGTGAAAGAATTAGTAGAAGGCTAAAAAGTGAGCTTGTTTTCTCAAGCAATGAAGATTAAATTTTTCTAAAGCTATTATAAAGTAAAAAAACCCAACAAATAGCGGCAATAGAGATGTGCACCAAGATGGTAACATAGATACTGACTTCATCCACCCAGTCATGTGGCTAGAGGTAGTTTTGGGCCAGAGGACACATGACTTTCTTACAACATGAAAATGAATGTGACAAGAAAGTTGATGTGATTCAGCCTTTGGACCCAGGGTCTTGTAGTTCTTGGAAAAAGCACCATGTACTTTTTTTGATCTCTCTCAAACAGCCATGATCCATTCTCCAGAGATTTGTAAAACAAGGTCATGATGAGAACATCCCATTCCCTTGTCTACACCTTATAGAATGTGGCTGGAGATGCTTCTTCCAGCACTCATGGATTTTCACTTATCCCTCATGTTCTCTATTCCAAACTGCACTGGACAGCTTAAAAGCATCTCTGTCCAAATGCCTCCTTGGTCTATACTCCATCATGAAACTGCCTTCAGCATCACCTCAGTACAGTGAGAGGGACCCAGAGGTGTCTGGGATCCAAACGGAGAAAGGTCAGGAGGTGTGGCAGAAGGAAAGCACTCACACTGATAAGACATGCATTCAACCTCCCCAGCTCCAGCAACAAAAAAAGCTGATGCATCTGGGAAAAGAAAGCCCTCACAGGAATAAGAGTAATCTCATCACCAGAACAACTAATTAGCACTTCTTATTCTTATTATTGTATGAATACTGTACATCCCAGGTTTTAAGATCTCACTCCCATGAGAAAAACCTTTTTAAAGGGTGATATTTGTTGCATACCGGTCATTAGACAGCTACAGTACAGGGCCACATCTGAGATATCCAAGATCTTTTTTAAATTTAAGGTTTACAGTAATGGGCAGTTTATGTTTTGTTGGGAAAGACCTGACCTATTCCATACCACAACCATGAATCAGCCTGTCCATGAGCCAAAAGATACTTCTTATGCTTTCTCATGATTTATCACCTTGAACCCCTGTAGGCACAAAACACCCTGAAAACAACAAAATTAATACAGTTCAAGACAACAGGAGAAACAAAACCATGAAAACACCAAGCAATCCATTTGAGATTTTTTTTTCCCATATTTTCTTGTTTTGTTTCTTGGTGGAGATGTGGAGGAATAAATTTACGTTCCACTCACAACCTCTGAAATATAACCATTAGGAAGTGGAAAAGGAGTATCCTGTAAAGAAATATAAATCCTTCCCAAAGGAAAAAAATCACTTGTTTGTCTTACATTGGCCCTGACACCACTTGACAATAGAGAGCCATCAAAACCCACGATAAGAAAGAATCCTTTTCACCCTCAGAAATTTCACCAAGAGGCAATCCCCGACAATTAATTTCAAATCAACAACTGTTGTGAGAAATTGCCTCCCTCAATGAAGCAATGATTTTATACTACTATTGTTATATTATTATTATTGTTATTGTTATTATTATTATTATATATTATACATATTTTTAAATTATCATGTGTTATTCTTAATAATGATAATATTGATGACAATAATGATAATGATAATATTCCTTTTCCCAGGGATCTCCATACAGGACAGGAGGAGGGATGCCAGTACCCTGACCATACTCATGCTGTGTCTCCAGAGCATCCAGCAGCAGGTGATTTACAGGACAAGTGGGTTATACCTGACATGTGCAGGTGAGCTGCAGCATGCACACAGTGTAGCTGCAGCCTTATGGGACTGCTGGTGTCATTGTCTTCCCTTCTACAGGAGGCAGCTCTGCAGCCTGAAATTTGGGCACATTCTTAAAGGGTGGAAACTGTAGTCAGGTTATCCTTCATTTCCTGCATGCACACAACCTCAGCAAACTTTTGTATGGATTTTTCTGTGGCTGTGATTCCACAGAGCCATACACTGAAGGTGCAGTTCCTAGTTCCTCACCAGTGTTCCTAAACACTGCTTCACACTGGGACCCAGAAGCCTGCCTTGTCTCTGCCATGACCTGGCTGGCAGCTAGTGAGGTCATGGCATCTCATCTTCCCCCCTCATCCCAGAACAGAATCCAGGAACAGAAAGCTTTGGCTCTGACAGCTCTTTCCTGGCTGACTCCTGGCGCTGTGAACCTTCTGTTCAGCATCCTATGGTTGCACAACTTGATCTTGAAATATCTGCTGGGCTTAGTCAGGAGGATAACCCTGCCTCACGTACCTCCAGCCTGCTTTCCCACAGCATGCTGAGGTATCACCTGCCTTCTACATTTCATAGCTGAAAACAAAAAGGCATAAACACCGCTCCCAGAAATCCCTGCTATAATAGCCAGCCCTCTTGTAAGATGTTATGGGGCAAAAAGCAGAGCAGGCTATGAAAAAGTGGGTTTGCATGCCTCAAGATAGGTAAGAGATATCTCACAATTGATCCCCTCCACTATTGCTGACATTCCTAAATAGTAAAATACATTCTGTCATGCCTGCTGCCTTACTCATCGTGCATGGCAAATGCATTCACTTTACTTGTGGGTTCATGCACACCACCACAAAACAAGGAGCAGTAAGCAGATATCTGCTGCTTAGTGTTCTCTCTCATAAAACTTTCCAAGTGAACAGGCACAAAATGCTGTTTCCACAGAACTAATTATAATAGGTCAAAAGAAAACATCCTCTGAGCAACTGTAATTTCTAAGGAAATCTTTCTTATTCTGTGAAAGTGGATATTACTCATAGCACTACAAATCTGGAGGAACTATCAAAGGTTTCACTCCCACTCATCACCAATACTTAAAACTGACTTCCAGCTTCCAAAAATATTAATAATTTACCTAACATCTCCTTGGAAGTACGTTTCCAAAAAATGAGAAATTTATTTCCAGCCTTTAGGGGATGGTAAATATTAAGAATTCAGCACAATTTTTCATTAGTACTCATTTGCCCTAATATAAATAAAAATTGCACTATTGCTACAAGGACCTAATAAAGCCCTTACACAAAGACAGCTTTGACAGGAATAGTCATGTGCTTAAGACAAATGTATCTCTAAGTGCTATTTACAGATAAGAGCACATCTTTTCAGGCCCATTTCCCTTGCTTGTTGAAATATGACACAGCCATATAGAACAGCAATATACCAGTTGCAGATACTTTAAAACAGAACAAGCACCCCACCTATTACATAGTATCAGATCTATAAAGAAAAGTATCCAGTAGCTGCCCACAGAGGAATAGTCCTGACAAAGAGGAAATATGAGAAATAAAATAAGCAGAGTAAAACTGAGACTTTCAAAAGAGTTATACAACTTTCGTAACACAAGAAGAAACCTCATGGTGTTGGGAAAATTCACTAAGTGTTTCCCTCCATAGGTGTATAAATGGGAGAGGCATACAGCTGACCTCTTACTAGAAAACCAATAAAACTAATGAGGTGATAGGAAGCAGACAGGATACGCAAAGAGTGCTGGTCTGCAGCAGCCTCGTTCATTGGGTATGAATGTCTTTGAGGTTTTGAATCACAGCTGTAGAAACAAGCTGCAGTATTTCCTCCCCCAACTCTCCCAGTAATTTTGTTATTTAAGTATAAATGCTCTGGAAGTCAGCATTAATAGCAAACTGCTGAGTGCCCTTTGTGAGCAGAGGATACCAGTGGGAGAGAAACTGTGACTTGTAGCTATGTTTTCCTGCAACTAAGGAGGCACAGAAATGAGCCAGGCAAAAAAATGCTCAGACTGTTTTTTTCCCCACCTCAGGAGCTGGCCTATCTTATCTGAACTTTATATTAAAAGTGATTGATCAAACATTTTTAACCTTGCTTATTATAATAGATTAAGGACTCTGTGTTGCAGTGCTCTGTTTGAATCAGAATAAAATGTTTGCTATGAAAGGGAAGATGAAATTTGGATTAATCTTTATTCCTCAGACATATTCCATTGTTTTAAACACCTGTCATTTTTTTCTTCCTAAGGGGCACTGTTCTTACACCAGGAAGGACTGGTCCACTATTATCCTGGTAAGAAAGTCATTCAGACTCTAAAGTATCATTTAAATAGGTTTTTTATTAAAGTCAATAAAGAAAATAAGTACACTATAGAGGTTTTCAATATTATCTACCCCTCTACTTTAAAAAATATTCAGTGTAGGCACTTATGACTGCTTTGCTCTGTGCTAAAAAGTGAACACAAGCTTGTAACTCAAGCCAGGCAGAATGTGTCATACAGTCTATTCTTGCCACAAATTCACATTTTCTTGGACTGCCTTGACTTTTCCCATGGCCACATGTTGAAAGACTCTTATCTTCCATACTTATGGAAGAAGACTTTTTTCCTAGTCCATTTCTCCTCATCCATGTGTGAAAAACTTTCATATCATTTCAGCATCACTTCTGTCTCTGTTCCACTGTCCTATGGGAGAGGAGGAACAGGGAAAAGCAGGGCTGAAGTTCAGATGTAACTACCTCATGAACTATGAATGCAGGGAAGAGAGAGGGCTCAAGAAGCTCAGCTGAACAGGTTTTGGTTGTGGCAGCTCAAGAAAATGCTGCCTCTTTCTGCCCGCCTCAGCATCATACCAAAAGCTTTAGCAGGTGCAGATGGAAATAATCCCTGGATTCTCAGTTTTTCATTCAAATATCTGGAGTTTAGCTGAAATTATAAAGATGTATTGGCTTTGACATACTTTCAAGTGCTACTGGAGGTTGTACAGAGCACTCCACAACATCAGAAAGTCCTCCTGGGAATAAGATAGGACAATTTTTTTTTTTTCACTAATTTCTTCCTGTTTTTATAGCCTTCTATCCCAGCAGATGTTAAGTGCCTCTAGTTGAAGGGGCAGGAAGATGATTACAAAACCTGCAAAGCTTTCTTTGGAGTCTCCTCTCCTTCTCCTTTGGATGTTGAGCGCATGACCTAAAGAAATACTTTTTTTCCCTCAGTGTTTTTGGTAACCTTTTATTTCCATCAGCTGAGGGAAAGCTCTGAGGACTTTTTAGTGCCACTTTGTAGCCAACAGGATATAATCACAATTTTATTTCTGAGTATAGCTCTTTTAGAGCATTAATCTTCTGAACCCTTTAAGAGGTGTGTAACAGACAGTTTACACACATCAGGACACAGCAGCACAGGGCAGATCTATTCTAGCTTTCTAAGAAAGAGGCTTATTTCTCTATAATTTATCATAATCTGTTGCCTGAATGCTGGCAAGCAACAAGGCAAGCACTGACATATGGCAGTCTTTTATGTTGTAATATTTGAACATTATTAAAGAAATGAAAAGGAGGGCAAGAAGGAAACTTCTAAAGGATGGTGTGTTTGGTTCTCCTTTTGAAAACATCCTCTGGCAGCAACACAAGAAAAGGCTGCGCCTGGATCACCACCTTCAGACTCTGACTCATTCATCATAGCTGAAAAAGTCAAAAGGAGGTCAGGAGGAAGGAAGAGTCAAGCTTTATCAGAGTCAGTTCTAGAAAGACTTCACATACCCTGCTGCTAGCAAATACCTGAAACAGGCGAAAAAGCCTAAATCGGACTACGGAAAAAAATCTGTAAACAGTCATACAACCAGAAACATGTTATGTTTGCTGTTTTCCTAGTCTGCCTAGGGAAATTGTACCTGTAAGGTGGTCTGGCTAAAGCCAGTTGACCTGCCTGCTGTGGCACTTGGATGTGTCATAAGGTCAGAGAGACAGCCAGAAGACAGACCTGACTTTATCCAGCCTCTGCAGGGCTCCCTGGGATTTGGAAATTGAATATGGCTCTAGGAGGTAAACTTAAAAAAATAGATTCTCTCACTAAAAAAGAATACTGAACAAGTCTCACTGCCCAGTCTGGACACTTTCCATCTGTGCAAATAATAACTGGGATAGAAAAGCGTCTACCTGACAACCAGGCAGCAAATTAGGGATGCTAACCTAAGGGAGACACAGAACCATAGAATCACAGAATCACAGAATGGGTCAGATTGGAAGAGACCATAGTGGGTCATCTGTCAAACCTCCCTGCTCAAGCAGGGCCATCCTAGGGCACATGGCAGAGGATTGTATCCAGACAATTCTTTAATACATCCAGTGAGAGAGACTCCACACTCTCTCTGAACAATCTGTTTCAATGCATGGTCACCCACACAGTAAAGAAGTTCTTTGTCATGGTGAGGTGAAATTTTCTATGCATCAGTTTCTTCTTCATCTGTTTTCTCTTGTCCTGTTGCTTGGCACTACCAAGAAGAACCTGGCTCCACCCTCTTGACATCTTCCCTTCAGATATTTATGGACATGGATGAGATCCCCTCTCAATCTCCTCCATTGCTACTGAAAGGTGTTTTATGGTGGACTACCTTATGAGTATGTGACAAATAACCCCACATGCTAAAAGGAAAGAGACTTGAGACAGAAAAATACATGGAGCTCAGAATTAGAGTTCAGAAAAAAAAAACAAAGTCAGAAAAAAACCTGCATGCTGTGACAAATAGCAGAAACCAGACTCTGTGAAAACAAAAGGAATAATGACAACTGATTACACTGCTGGCAAGAACTTGACAATGTCATCATGACGAGAGTTACATGGACAAAGACGACAGCAGAAACACAAGAAAAAAGCAGAAATTTTTTCTTTCTTAGTGCTAAAAAAATGTCACAGCTGATAGATATATGGATAGATATAGATATAGATACAGATGACGTAGATAGATATAGGTAGAGATATAGATATACATACAGCATAGAATAGTACCAGGTAATGACAAGAGGAAAAGCAAGATCTAAAAGAAGAATTGAGTAAGATAATTTTCCAGAAACTACAGCCAAGCAAATGATACCATAGAGTTTGTCTTCACTCATGATTACTGTAGGAAATAACTTTATAAAATCTATCAGATAGTATAGACCATAAACCTAAATACATATATATATAAAGACTTTTTTTTCAAAGAATTTTAATCTGAGGCAATCAATGTTTTAATATTTGATTTTTTTTTCTTTATAGGAAATTTTTTCATGCCTGATGAATCAATGAGGTGATCAGAAGTACTCATAAAAATCTTTTTGTGCAGAATACCCTTTAAAGTATGCTCTTTCTTTAGACTGTGTCTGAGCAGTTAAAACGTTTCCCTGGAAAATACAATCAGTATTCCAGAGTAGATAGGAAAGTATATGTAAAATATGAGAGGTATATAAAAGTATGATTAAGAGTGTCCGTGCTGCTTTCAGAGGACATGTGCCACTCTGAGCTCACATCGTGTTAAAGAAATAAAAATCTATAGGAATAAATGTACCATGAGTAATGTTGGGCTCATTGCCCACATTCTGTGGATTGGAAACCATTGCTTGAGAACAGCATTGCTTAGATGAGGATCTGAAGTGATGTGTAAGATATGAGAGTGATGTGACTGCTCTGTGAAATAAATGCATCAAAGCATACATATGCTCACCGTACAGAAGTGTAAAGTGGAAACTCATACATCTGATAAATTATCATTAAAAATACATTCTATTTTTCATTTGATTGTGAATTACAGCCAGTATATTGCAAAAGACAGTTGGCAGAATTCTTTTAAGAAAAGTTAGGCTGTTTCTCATTAGAAAAAATGTTGATTAACACATCTCTATAGTATTTGAATGCAGTGAAGTAGTGAAAAATAGGGCTGCATGAGAAACACTTAAGATTTAAAATAAAATTTTTGTTGTCTTGAGATTCTTATAAAGAAATAGGAACAGTGTTATTCTACCTGAGTGCTTGACTGAAAAGGGAAAAACTTGGGAGGACCCTAAAACTTGTAAAGAAAACTAATTTGAATACAAAAGTTGTTGAAAGCTCACATCAAGGAGCCAAGACAGGACATGCTCTGTGCAAGAGAGCTGTACACTTAATGATTTAGGAGGGGTTAAAATAGCTCTCCTCAGTGTTCTATAATTATAAAATTGTTATAAAATTGGAGGCTAAATTAACAATTGTGGTGATATTTGCACTTTCCACCTTCTGGAACTCAAGGAAACAGCAAAGACAGAGATATTACTTCCCCAGGTGAGGAAGCCTATGCTAACTGCATCTTGGATGTGATCAGTAAATGATAGGAAGTAATAAATTTTCATCCCAAATGTTACTAGGGCAATATTAAAGCTAGAAGTCAGTCTAATTACACATTAATCGGAATAACAAGTTTTCTCTAGGTACTTCTTTCCCCTCTTCCCATTTCCCAGATTATTACAGAGCATTTATTCAAGCCTGTCTTTTTTCCATAAGCAGCAAAGGATGGGACATGCAAGGGCCATTAGCTGTAAGTCTTGGAAATTAAACATTTGGAAGTGCTAATAAGCTCTAAAACTCTCTAGTTATGCCCCTAACCCTAGAGTCAGTTCTCTAACAGGAGAGAAACAGATGCTTCTCTTCCTGTTCTCCCTCCAGCTCTCATGTGGTGATAGGAAACTTGGATACATTCCCCCACCAAGAGTGCAAGGTCATCCAAGAGATGAGTGTGGGTGTGAGCTGTGCTCTGTTTGCCTCTGCTCTGGGTCCAGCAATGACATGTGCTGTTTGTGCTCTAACTGGAAGGATGCTACAGAGAGGTTGTATCTAGCTCTGGGTCTGATTCCAGCCAAAGGAAGATGCAGACAGCACACTTTAATTACAGGTCTGATGTGATTCAATGGACAACAGGAATATTCTTCAACATAATGGATGTGAGTATACACGGCAGAGAAAGAAACTAAGCCAAGCAAACCAACCAAAAAAAAAAAAATCAAAAACAAACAAACAAACAAAAAACAAAACAAAACAAACCCTTGAAGTGAAGACTGGATAGGCCTTTCACAACCAAATGTTTTATAATCTGTGCATTCATCATGCCTTCATTTAATAAAATCTGCAATGTAAAAAGGAAAAGTCAATTAAAAACAAAGTCAAGTCTCCTCAAAAATGACCAAAATTCACCTATGGCTATATCTTCATCTATTTTCACCAAATTTCTGAGCAAGTAATGAAAAATGACTACCCATGATAGAAAGTCAGAGCAGTGAATGTATCTCACAGTCTGGCAGGTCCTCAGCTCACCGGAGACATGATGTACCTAGTTAATGCAATGTACTGTTCATTGGAAACAGTGAACACACTTCAAAAATTGGAACCAGCTGTCATAACCAAGAAGCAGGATAGACCCTGTACTGATCTGAAAGTATATAAACACCTACGAGCCCATATTGTGCTCACATCAGAACTTTCAGCGACAGCAGCATTTGCAGTATGAGTGTCCATAATGCATCCATAATCCTAGACAGAGTCAACAATCAAGGAGCATTATCTTTTAACTAGTCTGCAGTAGAGCATGGAAAGAAACTTTGATCCCTCTGAAACCATTTCTTTAAATAGGAGTAGGATTAAATACTAACACCTTCCTTTTTTGCCTTCTACATTGTAATTCATCCAGTGAAACAGAACTGAGCACCAAATCTCAAAGGACATTGAAATTATTTCCTTTAGAATACAATGTATCCCAGAGATAGTTTCAAAATATTGCTCTTTGAACTTTTAAAAAAGGTTTCTTAAGCCAGTTCTTGGAAACTGATAAACCAGAGAACCCCAGAGCCTACATCTGCTGTCTGCACAAATTAGGAATTACTCAATCACTGAAACTGAGATCATCAGAGCAACAGAGCTGAAAGAGGGCCTGTGTTGTCCATTCTCCCTCTCTTCTTCTCCTAAATCAAACCTGTATTGACCACAAGGGCATGCATATAAAGCCAAACATACTTCTACATAATGACTTTTCAAGGAAAAATTATGAATTTCCAATGAAATACGTTTTTACTTGGTTTTTTTTTTTCACTCTATGTGCATGATTATTTTGCTCATTTTTCGGTATGGCTTACTCATAATTCTGCATTTGCCTAATAGTATGCAAGTTTGATAAACAGGATGCTAAAATACAGACAGATGTTTTCAGACGCAGCCTGTTTCTAAATAATTCCAGGGGATAAAGGTGGCAGAACCTCACTTCTTCCTGTGGTGGGAGAAAAGAGATGGTAGTAGTTTTGACAAGAGCCAAAATCTAAGAGAGGGACATTCCAGGAAATATTGGGAAAAGATGATAATTATGAGAGCCCTCTATTATCGATTGATTTTGAAATACCAAAAAAAAGATGCGAGACTAGGGAAAATAGAGGAGGTCTTTCCCTAGCATTTTCATGGCTGATCAGGTGATCTGTCCCAGGAGGACTTGCACAATCAGTTTCAACTTACCAACTCTTCCTGAAATCCCCTCATGTACACATAATCACATAGCACAAACCACAGTTGTATGTGGCCAGACTTACAGAGCTCCCCTTCCTGCTGTTGATCAGGCCAATCCACACATTATTTCTCATTAGGCTTATCAAGTTATTATAGTGGCTATTTCAGCTTTTCTCTTCAGCTACTTTCCTTTTTCTCCAAGACTTTCAGGACTTACAATAACTCCTGCATTTGTTTTGCTACATTAACTAATGTTCCATGGCTTCATGCCACTATCCACTGCCTTCAGCTCTACAGAATTTAGGCAAAGCTGTCTACAGAAGGCAGCCAGAAGAATAAATCACAAAACACATTACATTTCATATAGTGGAGTTAAATTATTTCACTGCTACCAGGAGTATTATTATTATTTTAAACAAGAAGCAAGAATGTACAAGTAAAGCCATTTAGTTTCTCCTAAAAATTTTGATATTTACACAAAACTCATTATTGGGCAACTCACTCATTCACACCTTAAATTCAATTGTCTACAAATTCTTTCCCTTTAAAATGCCTTTGGCTGTTGTGTCCTTGAGACCCATTCAAGCCATTTTTATGACTTCTTGGTTTTTATATTGAATATGTCATGGCACAATAAAAAATTGAGGTTTTGTGTGATGCAAGAAAGGATGTTCCTTGCTCTAAGTCACGGACTATTGCAATTTTATATTCAGCTTGTAGCACAAATCCCTCCCTTTCCTAGAAACTCCTTCTTCTATCCACCTGGTGAGCAGCTTGCTGAATAGCTGAGGTGCAGTAGTGGCATTCAGCAATGAAGAACATACTATGAAGAGAAAGAATTTGGGAGGATAATGTGATGGGAATGAATTTGGGAGGATATTGTGGTAGGAATCAATGCTCACTGGCAGAGATAAAAATGTACAGAAAGACAATTGCAGAGTTAGGGCTCCTGAGACATGGAAAGAGTAGGCTGGGCTGTTGGAGGATAGAAAAGAAATATCCAACTACAGAGAGGGACCTGTCTGTATTTCCATAGTATTGGAGCAAGTATTAATACTCCTACACAGTGTAATACTGAGAGAAGAAATAATAGATTATATCCTTTATGAAGACAAAATTCAAGTATTAGCATGACTTGAAATCGTGTGGTTCCAATTATGGCTCCATAGGAATTCATAATGGTTTCCATTAGTAAAGCCTGAGGTGGAAATGCACCATATTGCCAATCTGCCCTTCAGATCCTGTCAGCAGAAAACCCAGCCTTTAGTTTAAACTGAGTGAACTAAATTCACACTCATTCAACTGCTACAGAAATCTTCTCAGTTTTGACAGTATTGGTGTGCCTTTTTTTCCTTCATTCCACAGTGTTCCAGCATAATCGTACTCTTCAGTCAATTGCACTTGTACTGACAGAAAACAGTTAAAAATGATTCAAAGGCACTGTAAGCAGAAAAGCCTGCAGTTCACTTTTAAGTTCAACAGAAATCCTTCACATTGTTTTTGGGTTTATATGTGGTGAATGTCGTACATTAAATACATAGTTATTAAATACACATTAAATAAATAAGTGCCATGGATGAAGGTAGCTTGCTTACTTCCTTCAGGCACAGATATTTGCTCACACTTGCAACAAGAATAACTTGAAAACTTTTGCCAAATGTGCTCAAATGTGTTCCTACTTTTCTCCAACAACACATAGTAGACCCCATCCCCAGCTGTTCTAAATCAGATGAGTTTCACTGAAGTATACTAATTCTATATAAATTAATGAGAGAAGTTCAAAATAGCACATAAAATTTTGGAAGCAGTTTCCCAGTTTTCCACAGTATTTAATCTAGTAGGAACTTATCTGTCAATATAACCTGTTATTCAATGTACTGTGTTAGACTTGTGAGCCCTTTTGTGACCTAAACTCAGCGAAATTTTCACTTTCTGATACATCCCACCACAAACTAAATTAGTCTTAATATAGCATTTTAACAAACTCTTGAAAAACTTATTATTGGATTTGCTTCCATTCTGAAAAGTCCATCAGACAAGACTAATCATGTCCAGAATTTGCTATTGTAAATGAAGAAACTTTCTCTTGGGTTCAGGAAACCTGAGTAGGCTCCTTTGTGTGTACTAGCCTCTTTGCCAACCAGCAAAGGTGAAGCTTCTGTGAAGATGACTGCTACCAGGCAGAAGCAGAGTCATTTGAATGGAGTTTTGAGGAATTTGAAGAATGCTGTCTTCCTCAAAGAATGAGAGAAGTATTTTGTATGGAAAAAAGAGAAAAGCCACTCCTCTGATGAAAAATAGAAACTACTGTCTTGCTCGACTGTTCTTGTGAGTTCTCCTGGTTAACACACTTTTCTTGTGAGTTTTCCTGGTTAACACACTCACACACACCACCATGGAATGCAAGAGGACAGAGGCAAGACCAATAGCATGGAATACCTGAGCACATGAGCAATGCCTAGCAGTTACTGAAAAGGAGCATCAGCTTCCCAACTACTTTCAAAAACTCTGGAAGGTTCAAAGCCTGCTACAGCTTTGTCTACATTAAAAATTAAAAAAACTTTCTCTTGGCCTAAAAACTCAGTGAAAATGAAAAAAAAAAAATCAAAGATCTTCCCAAATCAACAGAACATGCATTATTTAAAGCAACTTGTTGCAACTCCCTATCTGTTTTCTTCTTCTTCTTCCTGCAGCTGTAACAGAAATCCATAATGCATGCTTTTGTAGACTGTGTGCCATTTCTCATGTAATGTTAGTGCTTCTCAACTGCATGGTTGTAGAATGAGAATCTGCACCTTTGTGTGAAACTGGTCTCTTTCTGAGAGACAAGGTTTGAAAGAAGTCTAATGCAAACAAGTCTTCCACAAGCATAAGAAGAAAAGCACAAGTAGTGAAACAAAGAGAAATATGTTTTATTGAAGTGCCTTTTACATGACATAGCATTACGCCGTGTGAGTCATTGCTGTGTGATGCATTCAAGCATTGGCCAGCAATAAAAGTAGAATTAGACATTCATACAGATAATAAGAACATCCAAAGCTCTTTTTGAAAAGGTTAAAGATATATATTCTTACCTTAGCTCACAAGCCAATGAAACAGCCAGGAGGAGGAAGAACTTTCTGAAAGGCAGGTTAGCTATCTGCCTGACCTTGCATATATCTTTCTCAGATGTTGGCTCTGCTAGAACCAGATAGTGAAATGAATGAGCAATTCTTTCCAGCTCAGAGATAAATGCAGAGTTCCTGCTGTTATCTCTGGTGTTCTCAGGTATTTTCCAGAGGCCCCTTGCACATGCATTACATACCATTACTCATTGCACCACACCCGTCCGCGTGGCTCCTGAAGACCTCATGCTTCCAAGGGTTCCTCTTGCTGTCAGCAGACCCTGGAGACTCCAGTGAGGGGTCCACAATACAGAGCTGCACCAGTTGTTATGAGTTCAGTCTGCAAGAGCTCAGCCCACTTCTCTGAGATCTCAGAGAGGAGCACTCAGTGGAGCAGTCTGCAGCCCTGCTCAGACAGAACTGAACTGTGCGGCCACCCCGAAGAGCTTCTCAAGATCCCATGGACACCAAAGCACACTGCAGAGAAGCACTATGCCAGAACAATCATATGCAAAAGGCCATGTCCATCTCAAGGAAATGGACCCAAACCCAAGCCCATTTGCAAACTACACATGCTAATGATACATCCCTTTACCCTAGACTGAACCCAAGACTCAGCTGTAAGCACCTCTAATAGTGGAAGTTGTTCAAATTGGGATCTGAATCAAAGATTATGGGCACGATTTATGTTTAATATTTGGTCATATTTTGCTCACTGTAACTCAGTATGAAGGCCAATGCTACTCTTCTTTCTAATTGCTTGGCGTCACACCGTTGGATGGAAAACAATGTTCCTATGTAGTCAAGATCTCTGGTTTCCAAAATATATCTTTTCTTTTTAAAATATCAGAACAACTGAGCTATAGGTTAGAGAATACTTTCATTAAACAAATAATCAAAATGTCAAATTCTTATATCCTAGTGGAATAAGTGGCTGGAAGCCTGAAAGATGCAGTCACTTGTAACTTAAGCTACTAACACTCCAGAGAGTACTGACAGTTTTCCAGCAAGCGAAGCAATAGGCCTCTCTGTTCATGAATAGGTTGTATCCTCCAGAGGAGCTCAAGCTGCAAATGCCAGCATGATATTCCCAGAAACAAACAGTGCTTCATAGCAGTATTCATTCCAGACTGCAGGAGGAACACCAGAAGGCCAAAGGAAAATCAGCATAAGGACCAAGTGATTTATAGCACTCATCAAAGGCAGTGTTATTACAAAATGGGGAAAATGTCTCCTCTTTCAGCACTTTAATCACTTGGGGCAATGTAGATGCCAAAGGCTCACACCTTTGTATGCAGGCCTATAATTACAAGACATAAAGCAGAGGAAAGAGGCTAAAGATTCAGCTGTGCTAAATGAGAATAGTTACAACATCAAGCAAAATCTCTCACTAGTCAATTTGAATGACCAGGTTAGGGAACAAAGCAAACTCTTTCTCAATTTATACAGAGAACCTCTGAAGCTTTTCACCCTGCTGTGGTGTTCAGCAATACAAATTTCTCTCTCCCACAGGCACAAGCAAGTAGCAGTGCAATAGTATTGACAGGAGCACTGAGATCAGCAAATACTTTGATTTCTACTTCACCATCTGCTTTTTCTCTGTTGCACCTCTCCTGATGTTGGAGAATCATTATCTATAAAGCTGTTAGTTTTCTGGGGTTTGATTTGTTTTGTCTTTTTACTTGCTTTCAGTGCCAATTCAGTAACTGCAAAGCTACCTTATGAAATAGCTCCTAGAAACATGCCCTTTAACCAAGAAACTAGGCTGGTTCTTCATGGATTCTCTTTTGCCTTCCTGAATGGAAATGTACGTACTTTCTGCACCAAGATAATTATTATTTGGTGCTGAATGGACTCAAAGTAGATATCTTTGCCTACCTGAGACAGGTGAACAAGAAAGTAATTTACTGCTAACGGTCAAAATAGGGGATAAATAAACTGAGGTAGGGAATGGAGGACAAATAAAATGTCACCAGTCCAGGATTTGCAAAGCTACAGAATCCACAGACTCATATATAAAAAACTGGACAGAACATAAGAAGGAGGAAGATTATTGGTATATGAATTTATGTTCTTCACAAGAAACTCCCCAAACAAACAAACAAACAAAAAAAGCAACAAAACGAACAAACAGCACCACCACCTCCCCCTCCCCACACCCCCCACGCCACTTCATTTTCTCCTTCCTTTGGTAATGAAAAGATGACTCTCAGCTTTTATGTGTGCTGCCACTCAGACTCCTGGCTGAAACTAAAAACAGAGATGAGGAGTATCAGATCTCACCCTTGGAAATGGTACTTTGTGTTTCCAGGTCTTTTCTGCACTTGATGCTTAAAACATACAAAGCAAGGACTGCCATATCAGAGCAGACTTCTGATCCATTTATCCAGCAAAAACTTGTGGGATAACCTATCTGAAGAAGGAATGTCTTGCTTACTCCAGACAGTCGCTGAACTATATTCTGAACTCCAGGTACTTATCCAAAACTAATTCAATGTTCCCACTATATAAACATGTCTAATCTCTTGATGCCTGCCAAATTTTGTTCCAACAGCTCATACCACAATCACCTAAAGAACTTCACCATAAATTTGGGTGTTTCAGATCCTGATGAGCTGTCCAGACTCATCTCCTAATGAAAATGCCTACGAATAGTTAGAAAACACGATTTAGAACACAAGCATACAACAGCATTGTCAAGCCTGGTAAAGAGTCAATAGATAAAGCATTAATTCTTGATCAAATGAATGTCTTGTAATGAAATGGAGTGTCAGTGGCATACAGGAAGAACAAGTCTTTATTTGCACTTTGCTTCCAACAGAAAATGTGTTACTACAGTTACAAATGTGTTTTAGAGGTTTGGTGCCACTGGTGGAAAATGAGGTTATAAGAACTAGGGAGCTACTCAGCCTGGATTTCAAACCTCAGTTCTGGTAATATTATTATATTAGTGTATATTAACTAATGTATGTCCATATAAGAGAGAATAGAGCCAACCTCCTCTGACTCATTAGTTCAACTCCTGTCCAAATAAATTAAGAGAGAAAGTTAGCTATTAATTATATGGAATGGAATATTTCAGTTGGGAGAGACCTTACAACAATCATCTTCTCCAACTCCCTGACCACAAGTCAAAGCCTGCTGTTAAAGGCATTGTCCAAATTCCTCTTAAACACTGACAGGCTTGGGGTATCAAACACCTTTCTAGGAAGCCTAATAATTGCTCCCCTAGTTCCTTAGGAAGCTCTCTCTGACAATGAGATTTAAATGATGGGAAAGAAATAGGACCCCTCTCAAAGTGACATTGTTTTGCAAAAGAAATAATGTTCCAGGCTTTCCTAGAGACCTTTCCTATCTATAACGCATGTTTTAAAGGGCAAAAGACATGAAAGAAAGTCTCTGAGGTGCAGATACGATGTCAAAGTGCTGCCAAATATTTGTGGAGTCAAAATTCTTTGAGAAACACAGCATCAGCAGATACAGTACTTTGGCTAATTAACTCCAGCTGATCTGATTTGTGTTTACTAGCAAAAACACAGTTTGTTTTTTGGGGCTTTTTAGAGAGAGTTTTTTCATTTCGCCTTCCCCTAAAATACAGAGTTTTTTAAAGATGTCCATTCCTTTCAGTTTGCATCTCAGGAGCATTTTCTCAGAACAGGTGTTTTGGTGCCAAGAAAAGAAAACATCTAGTTAGTGCTTCTGCTTGCGGACAAAGCAAAGAGATCAATAGCCCATCACACACTGCATCCCTCCCTTCTTCCGTCAGAGCAGCAGCACACAGAACAGAACAGCTCTTGGGTGAAGGGGCACCCATCCTACCTGGAGCTGCCAGTCCTTAATCTCCTCAGGCATTTAAGTTTTCTCCACCCATTTTGCATTTTCAACCTCTCCTCAGCAATTTGTCCAAGTGAAATACAGAACACTGTAACTTAAGCCCACAGCACACATGATGTACAGAGTTTCTCAGAAACTACTCACAAAACCCAAAGAGCTGTGGAACAGAGGTGAAAAATACCACCATCCACTTAAAAATAAGTAGATAATGGCTACACCTTCCTGTAAGGAAACCTTAAAATGACATTACTGCATTTATCCAAAGACTGAGGGCCCACACCTCTCAGAGGAGACGTCCTTGACAGCCAAAGTGGGCAGGCTTTACTAGGAAAAGTCTCCCAGTCATGACAGACAAGTAAATAAATTAACCAATAAAAAAAAGAAAAATCTTTTTATCAGGCAGTTAAAAAAAGATCCTTTAACTGCCTTTTCCCAAAGCTCCCTTCAGGGCTGTATATTAGAAAAAGATTAATGGAGTGCTATTTAGCACCACCTTGTGCTGACTTGTCCTTTTCAAAGGAATGCAGTCAAAGGAGAAAAACACATTCAGTCTTGACAACCCAGTACATAAAATACTGAGTAAAACACTTGGATGGTTGGGTTGGGTTTGTTAGATGGAGATTTTTTATCACAAGAACAATTTCAGAATGTAATTAGCAAGAGCAAGAATTGCCATATTATACCATTTAAAAATTAAACCAACCAAACAAAATCCCCAAAGGCAAGAGAGCACCCGATCATAAATAAGAATGATTTCTTACAGTTTTTACTTAATTGTTACATATTAACATATAACTAGTGAAATTAGATATCAGTGTAAAAAATATAAGCTTACTTAAACCAACTACTTTTGGAAAAATGTGAGAGGGAAAAATCTGATTTTGAATTCTGTGTGCCACAAATTTAATACACAGGGCTGATCTCCCTGTGCCCATGGATGGCATTATGGAGTTCTGGTCCCTCTACCTCAACCTTTTGGTGTTGATAGTGATGCTCACAGCCCTGCTCACAGACGGACCTGTGCATCTGTTCATCCTCAGAGCATCTCTTTGGAGTAGGAAAGTGCTACTATCTCTGCCTATTGTGAAGGGGATCCTTTGCTTTACCCCCTGCCCAAAGTCGTGTAGCACAGGGTTTTTGGATCCAGAACTGGGGTTAGATTTCATTTTTGTGACCCCTTCTGCATGTGCTGCCAATACCAAACCCAGTTATTGATGTTGTGTATAGACACTCCCAGCCCAGGGTAAAGGGCCCAGTTTTGTCAGAAGCCTGACAAAACTGTAGTAGCATTTTCCAATTGCTTTTTGTGGTTCTTGAATTATATGCTATGAGAACAGGTGAGGTTCCATAAAGAAAAATTTCAGTCTGCCAAAAACCCTTGCCTCTCTGACAAAAAACAAAAAACAAACAAACAAACAAACAACAAAAAAAAAACCATAAAAAAACCCAAAAAACTCACACCAAAACAACAAAACAAACAAACAAAAACAGAAACCAAGTATTTCAGTGACTTCCAAGAACCAGTTAATAAATTGATACCTCAGAGCTTGGATTTTCTAATATTTTCAATGTGCAACATTTCCAAAGACTGTGAGTAGTTGTGAAACACAGCAAAAAAGAAGCCTTTTCCCTCATTTTGCAGCAGAAAGTCTGCACAAGGCAAGCCACACCTCTGCAGGGAGCTCCCACCCTGAATCAGCCCTGACACTGAACTCCCTGCTTCCAGTCCCAGCTAGGAAGGTCAAAGGATGGATTTCCTGGGTAAGCTGTCCATAACAAGTGTGTAAATAACATGTAGGTTAAACAAATGCTAATTATGGGCTGACAGCTGAGGCCCTTGTCAGCTTCTCCACTTGCTGCCTGGACGAGGTGGTCAGGGATTTTGCATCACAGTCTGCCTTAGAGGGAAGATTCACTCTTGGAACTGGCAATGGTAGAAACTACATTAGGCCAGGTTGGATGGAGCTCTGATCTAATTCCAAACCCTGTGTCATGGGCAGGACAAGATTGCTCAAAGCCCCATCCAACCTGGCCTTGAACTCTTCCAAGGGTGGGGCATCCACTACTTCTTTGGGCCACCTGTGTCTCATCACTCCCATAGCAGATGATTTCTTCCTAATATCTAATCAAAACATACCCTCTTTTGGGTCAAAGCCATTACCCCTTGTTCTATCATTATGTATGAAAACGTATACATAAGAAGCTGTGAAAATATTTCTGGAGTACTGTTCAGCATGCTTTTTAAAGGGAAAAATGAATATTCAAATTCATTATATTGAACAGTCCAGAGTGAATTGGAAGGATGAAGAGGTTCACTGTCAATTCAATCCCAAGTTGAACTGTAATCAAAATCTTTGATAAAGATGGTATCATAGATCTATCATTCATTATCACCTCTTTGATGTCTTCAGTCAAATAGCTGACATTATCTAGAGGGTTTGAATGTGATAAATTTCAAAGGGAAACAGTGCTACACCCAGTGATCTTGCTGACAATAAACCTAATGAAGTTTAGATACTACAGCAAAGGAAGAGGTTTTGTGATCAAAAATTATTATATTAAATATTTCATTTGGTACCACTACCAACTAAATCCGATCTTGCAAAATCTACCATGATCTGAAAAGAGCCTATACAAAATAAGAGCCAAATAAAATAAAAGGAAACAGAAAAAAAGAAAGATGTATTAGCCTAATGTTCCTGCACGAGGTAACAGGCTGTAGAATGGGTTCAATGTGCCATTGCAAATGCAAAGAGACAAATGAAGCTGAAATATGAGGAGTTACTTAGTTCAAATGAAACAGGGAAAATTGGGCAAATTTATTCATTCTGGCCTGCATGAATCCCATTAAAAACAACTATTTGGAAAGAGCTTCTTTTAGAGGCCTGTATTAATCTTACATGTAATTCACAATGCCCACATCTTCATTGCCGATCTTGTGCGTCCAGCTTTCTTACATTCAGTGGTTGCCTCAGGAATATAAGTTAGACCTCCTAAAACTAGCCCCCAGTTATGCCGGAACATCAGGGAAAGAAGCAACAGCAAGTGAAAACCTCTGAAGGGAGATCCTGTTTCTTTGTTCTATAATCAAAAAAACTGATACCTAGATCCATTTTGGATCAGCTACTTCTCTTTCCCTTGAAGGACTAGGGACTTCCTGGCCACATCTCCTACCTTCCACAAAGTTGCAAGAGCACTTTCAATTAACTGACTTCCTTCAGTCAGAAGAGGTTCAAATCCACATCTTCCACAAGACAGCCCTGGGATTCAGGATAGCAGGTCACTCAGGAGAGGTGATTTATGTGCTGTGTGATCAGGCATGCAAGAGTCATCAAAACAGAAAGAGAGCAGCTACAGGAAATTGTGATTAGAGGCTAGCAATAAGGACACTCAGCTGGGACATACTAAGTGTAGAAAACCTTCCTGAAAGTCAGCAACAGAACTCTGGATCAGGTTACTCCTCTTTTCCTTATCTTTCCATTCACAGGTTTCTCTCTGTAGATTGGTGAACAAATCTCATGGTAACATCTTTTTCTTGGAAGTCATTTTGTTGATACAGAGTTATAAAAATCTTCCTATCAACAAGAGATGTTCTGCTTGAATATTTAATTGAAGCTGCATGTACTTTCAAAGATATTCACAGCAGATTTAACTTACAGTGGTTTTCCCACAGCACATCCGGACCTATTTACCAATGGTGCCCACTGAAAAGTCACCAAGGACATCACTGAGTACAATACGTAAGGACAAAGATAAGATTTCCTAATATTTAAGGACATACACGATCAATCTTCTGGTATTCCAGTATACTGTGGAACATTTCCCCTGGTTTCCTGAAGAACAGTTATATCTATCAATACATTCTTCAACAGTCCTGTGATTCATATCTGTATAACTGAATGAAGGGCCTGATACTCTGTCTGTAGGAGTCCCAGGATCTAAAAAGGATTTGTTGAACTGAAAAAAAAATTTTCTCTTTTTCAGCCCAACTTTTGTTCACAAAGAAGCTGAATTACATCATCTGAAACTTGAACGTAAATAGGAATTGGTGGGTTGGGAAGCGTGACAAGGAATACTTTATTTTTATTTTGAAAAGAGTCTTTCTGAATAGGAACATTCTTTAATACCCATGAACACGTTATTTTTCTAAGTGTACAAATAACTTTTTTCCTGCAATATTTTTAGAGCTATAGTTTTCTTACTAAATTCAGCAATTAAATATTATATGACAAATAATAAGTGTTCATTTAATGTCCACAAATCCAGTTCAAAGCTACCTACCTCTAGTAGTGGTAAGACTGCCAGATCACCAGCAGAGCTGTGAAAACTACCATACTTGAGAATTTTCCATTATTAATTTGTCCTGAAGCAGCTGGATAAGGGATTCCGCATCCCTCCTGCTCAACCTGGGAACTTTTCAAGCTCCCCGTAGCCAAAAATCTAGTACTTTTTGTTAGATCATGTCTAGACATAGTCTAGACCACATCCAGTCCCCCCAGATAGGTACACATCCCAGTTCTCAGGCCCAGATGTCCATATCCCAGCTTCTCATCCTAGTGGGTGTGTTCCCTGCCTACACACCTCATCCTCCCACATGCCCTGTTTTTTTTGCAAAGGAAGTCCACACACCTACCCTGAACAGGCTCCACGCAGCCTCCACCAGCTGCTGAAGATGCAGGACTGAGAGGCCACGACTTTGAGGACAGCTGATGTGGTCAGAGTCCAGATTAAAAAAAATCCCATTTCTGAGATGCAAGGAAAAAGCAAGATAATCTGATTCAGTTATCTGGGCAGTGGTACCTAGAGTAATTTTTCAATTACTTACAGTATTGAAGACACAGAGCTGGCAGGTGTGACAAGAAGCTGTGGACAACCCATGTGCATAAAGAAAGGCAGCTGGAGCCCAGAGAGCCTACATTAATACCTCCAATACATTTCCAGAAACCCCAACTAAGCCCCTCAGAGTTGTATAAATGAAGTAAGTGAAATGCCACCTTTATTATTTTAAAGGCTAGTTAAAATATTTGTGAAACAGACAGCGAGTGCAGAAGTAGTTTATTGCCTCTAGCTTGATTTTCTTCCATAGCTGCTTCTTGGTTCCACCAACAACCATACCTCAAACTCATCAGTAATAATTTTTCCCTGCACTTTGCCACAACTAATATGCATGTAATGTGTAACACAGACACTTTTTTTTTTTTTTGCTTTCATTCAGGAAGTCCACAAATACCTATTACTATCTCTGCAAAACAGCAAAGTTCAGGCACACCGGTTCTTCATATTCAGCTGCACATGCAAAAAGAGCAAAGCCTCCAGCATCACATTTACTCATGCCCAAAGTGACTGAGCATCATTGCCCAGCTTAAACATCGTGAGAGATGAGCAAAGCACAGCACTCATTACAACGAGTAAAATTCCAATTTTGCAGCAACACAGACTTACCGTTTTTCAGAGCTGTGTGCATTGACGGAGCTAACTTCAAAAATCAACCCCACGGTCACTCTGCTACTCCTCTGACATAAAGAGATCAAAAATTGTCTTAGATGTCAACTACCTGCACTAGATCACTTTAATCAAATGTTACTAATCAGGCCATGCCGGGGTCAGATAAACTTGTTCAGTGAGGTTACAGACAGTTTCTCCTGCCTGATCCAGACATCTAATCTTCTTTTATACTGTCAGAGCATGAGGTCTTCAGTCAGTCCTTGATATTGATTACTTACACCTTGGGAGTATTCAATGCCTTAGCAAAATATCTATACCTTTTAACCAAAATGTTAAAAGCCTGGACCCCCACCTGAGGTTACACTGCAGATATTTATAGCAAGGTGTTGTTTATTTTAAGTTTGATTAATTGTTTCTCAGATTTTTTCAACACAAAACAGGATTTCAAAAGCTTATAAAACACATTGTTTCCTTTTCCCTATTAATGACAATTTTTAAGTAGTTCCTTCTACCTGAAATACACACAGAGAAGGACAGAAAAATTCCTCAGTTAAAACTGATTTTTCCAAAGTGTATCTCATTGACATCCAACAATGAAATTTTTATTGACTACTTAAAGACAAGAAAATTAAAGCCAAGGAGTAAATTATCAGTGGAATTTGATCTAAGTGTCAATACAGAGCATGGGATTAACCCCAAATCCAAACACCTCTCAGCAAGAATGCTTAGTATTGGACTCAAATCAAAAGGTTCGCCAGCATCAGCAGATTCCTGATTAAGCATCTGAAGACCCAAGTCCTTGACACTATTTCATTAACCCACCCAGTGTTGAAGAGGTGCAATGTGAACATCCACATCACACATCCCCAGATCAAGTCACACATAGGAAGTGGGCTCCTATTTGCTTCCTCAAACCAAGTCTGACACTATGGCTGTGATCTTAGGTGGAACCTAGAGACAAGTAAACATTTTCCATCTGCTCTTCAGACTTATTCCACCTTTCTAGCATAGAAGGAGCAGGAGAGACACTATGATGGCACACAGGTATTAGGAGACTCTGAGTTGCCAACACACTAATATGAGAGCTGTGAAAATTCAAACAGGGACAAAAGACATATTACACTTGTGGTGGACTCACATCTGAATATAGAGCTTGGGTCACTGTTTTCAGGTGGGATCTCTTTCAAAAGAAAGTATGTGACAAAACACACCATAAGGATCACAGGACTTCATTTGAAAGATGGCAATGGAGAAATGGAAGAAACACTGCCATAGTATTCCTCAGCATGAACTCCTTCCATTGCAAACTATCCATGAGGTGGTAGAAGATAAGGTTTTAAACATGCTCCAGCAGGCCATTTACTATGACTCCTCTGGGATAGTTATAGAATCACATGGTTCATGCATATTAGGCCAAGCACAGTGACTGCATTCTGGATGTATATAAGTATTTTTTTTCCCTAGCACAAATGCAAACAACTGTGCCTGGCTGCATTAATTCAGGTTCATGTTGCATAGCTAGAAATTATGAGGGTAGGTAGAACTTGAGAATTCCGTAGCTAATCCAAGAGTTTCTGCAGGCTTCAGTCCTCCTTCCAAGAGATGTCAGGTGTTTAGTGCTAGAAGGAGTCAAATCTAAGGAAAATTTATGTTCAGAAGAAGCTGAAATTACATTGTTTGCTGTCTTTCTTTTCATACACCAGCAGTGGACTATTTACTTATACCTTCAGAGTAAGGTCATTTGACATCATGTCAAGTCATTTTCCTTGACTGTCTGGCCACATAATATTAAAACCACTATTTCTACAAAGAGGACTGGAAGAGTAAAATAGGGTATTGCTGTATAATTTTTCCAATACAAAATCTTGAGATCTATACTCATGAAATACATAGTAAGAATGTAAAGACAGCTTAGGAGTTATCATAAATAAAAGTTAAATGGCATAAGGAAACACCCCATTTGTATTTTCAGTCTAAAGTGGACTTCCAAATTTCTCTGCATATTCTTACATGGAAGGAAAGGAAAAAAAACTATTAGTTTGTTTCACTGATTGAACATGGTGGAATGTGACTAGTCTGGGTATAAACTGGGACATTTGTCCTGCTTTATATTTATTATCTTCTGTGATTATTACAGTACAATCTGAGCTACTTTAATTTGGACAGAAAAGGGAACAGAAGACTGTGCATCTTCCCCACCAGTTCCCCAGGAACAGACAAGAGCAAAAGAGACAGAAATAGGACAACTTTGTTCTGATACAATTCAGGGGTTTTTTTGTTTGAGATTTGGTTTTCTGTTTTTTTGTTTTTCAACTGAAAGAGTTGTTTATTTCCACACTGTATTAAAATACAGAGTCACATATATTTTTTCTTAGAAAAAAACAGATTGAAAGAAAAAAAATTATGAGGACATTTGTAATGATCCTTAGTTCTCCAGTGTTCCCATTTCCAAATCCTCCAACTTTGCCAGGAAAACTGCATGAGTATTGCATTGTGCAGAGATGCAAATCATCAACCAAGAGATTTAGGACAGCTTTTAGATACCCTTGGCCTAGAGACATTGAGTATTTTGATGAGTTCTTGAAACTAATTAAAAGTACCGTAGGAACCCATAGTTTGTTAGAAGGACAAGTTTGATATTAGCACCTGTAAAACGGAGAAGATCTGCAATAGTAAACTGCATTATTTCTAACATCCTGAGAGTTAAAGGACTCATATCCAGCTAAGTTACATTATCATAGTGAATGCAAATATCATGAAGGCGGGATTAACTATCTCAGCATAGTTACTTTATATAACAAGTATGCCTGATGCAGAGATATTTTTTTTTCCCCTGGCACATCTTTCAAACTGCTGACAGACAATGGTTTAGGGTGTCCCTGAACCAAAAGTCACATCCTGAGTATGAAGTTTACTTGTCATCTGGGGTTCTATATTCCACAAAGAAGATGAAGCATTATTGTCTATTTATGAATTAGACTTCTGCTGCCACAAGTTTTTCATGATATAGCAAATCACTATGTAGAAGATACTTTCTTGTGTTCATTTTATCTTTGGTTTATCAGCAGCTATGTCTTCAAAATGAAAAAAAAAAAAAACCACAAAGAGCTCATGATTGAAATTAATTGTTCCAAGTTTTCAAGAATCATCTTTTGTTCACATTCTCTTCAGCAGTCTTTTGCAGATTGCTATCAAATTACCCCAGTAAGACTTATTTCTCCTCAGCTTCAACATGCTGAGTGCATCAACAGGCTGCCGAGTGCAGCCTCTTCCCATTGCCAACACTTTGGCTTTGGGTGCTCAAGACCAGTTCTGGCACAGTGTGGCTGAACCTTGGATGCACCTGCTGGGAAAGAGCTGTGTGAAAAAGATCCAGGAGATGCCTCACTGGGGACCTCTTCCCAGCTTGGGATCTGCTTTTGGCCTGAATCCTGGCCCACAGTCCTTGTCTGAGCAGCACTCAGGGATGCCTGAACCTGGCCTTGTGCTGTGCCCACCTTCTGCCTTGCCTTCCCAGCATGGATTCAGACCAAGTCTGTCACCACAATCTGGTCTAGAAATGAGAGTCATTTACTGCCCTGATAACCTCCTAGACCTGTTCTGCTCCTCTTGTTTGGGCACCATGGGACAGGGCCCCTGTCTAAGGGTCTCTACCCTTTAATACAGGCTCTGCTCCTTGCAGAACGGCCGAGCAACCACTGCACTCTGACAGGCCTGAAAATGTCAAAAGACACTACGTTGGAGATACAAGCTTCTTTCACTACTCAGAAGATACAGTCCTGAAAGAATTGTTTCAGTAAACTGACCTGGATATTACTTCTCCTTAAGGCAAGATATCTCATCAGGACTACTGCTGAAAGCTTCTAAGTGACCTGACAGATAAGCATGGGTAACTATACATTGCTCATTGTTAGGAAAATTTATCCTAATTTTAACGAAAATAAGATGGAATCAATCCTGCGAGCCAAATGGATGATGGGGTAAAACATAAGCAAATATTACAAGGACATGTAAATGATATTTAGGCAGATACTCCATGAAGCTACTGAAGAACAAAGGATGTTATAAAGGTTGTCAGATGGCTAGAACTTATATAAATTAGATATATTTCCATAGTGTTTTTAAGACAATTCCCAGTCTTGTTACTCTTTAATCTTTTGGTAGGGGAACTTTACTAATTGAAGAGCTTTTAAAGGAGTTTTCATACAAAGTTAATGGAAAACCACTTGCCAGAGTAACTAAATCACCATGAATTCAAGAACCTTCTTCCTGATTTAAAACTTTGTCTAAGTGAATAGTTCTACAAAAGTGTAAAAATCTGGTGTATGACCAGAAGAATTGTCTTTCTTGTAATCCATCTATAATCCAGGTGTACTACAGCAGATGCAAAACACGACCTAAATATTCCAAGCCACTCAAGGGTAAGTCTAGATGTAAACAGTGCATCATCTATTCTAAGTAAGAACAAAACAACCACATTCAAATTGAAGCACATCATTGCAAGGCCCAAAGCTCCATACCCCACATTTCATTGTGAAAAGGTAAGGGGGTGCGGGGGGAAGTGTGAGCCTGTGCACCTGTCTTTTTTGACAGAAAGTTTCCATTATTATTCTTAGCAGCACTGAAGCAGAAAAAGAGCACAATTGTGGGGGAAAAAACACCAGGGGGAAAAAAATCACATGAAAGTATTCCTAATCACATTAGCTTGGATGTCTAGACATAAAATGTGATAAGTTATCAGTAGCACTTTAATTTAACACAAGGCCCTTAAAGATTCATATGCAAACAATGAACTTGTTTTATATTTGTCTCTGGGACAACTCATGATCATTCTAAGCCAATAGCTGCAGACACATGTCAAGTTTGCAAATATCTTGAGCATTTTTATTTGACTTTAACTGCTTGTCTGCTTTTTACCTGCTTCTCCCTTTACACATTTTTTTATGCTTGTGGAAACTGAAATCTTTCTCCATTAATTCTTGCCTTAATTCTGAACCAGGTATAATTTAATAAGCTACAGACTATACTTTTCAGGTGAGACTTAGTGAAGTATATATAGCTTCTAGATATTTGAAATAACAAAAAGATTTCCTAAATTTAGGGGTGCAGGTTTTCTGTTAGAAAACCAGTCATTAACAGAATTTAACTTGTAACTTTCATAAATCTAGAGTAGATAAAATAGGAAAAAAGTACCTAGAAGGAATTTTAAGCAAAAATGAGATAGACTATGCTGAGATGGAAGTAGCTGATATAAGGTGAATACAGAAATACAGGCCCTATTCATCACATGAACACCCATACACAGAATGCACATAGATATGCAAAAAAATACGAAAGTAAATTCTTCTTAATAAAGCTAAAACTTTACATAGAAGCACACATAATATAGTAGAGAAAAAAGAGACAAATTACTTGCTACAATTTCCTTTAAATTTATATTAAACTACGCTTTTTTTTCTCTGTTGAGAAAATAAACATAAATTCTTCAAACAGAAGCACATAGTGGTAGACTGTCAGAAAATGCAGATCACAGCATATTTACAGCCTTCACTCACACAATGAAAGCAAACTGGAAAAGGAAGAATATAAATCAAAGTTCATAGTGATGCCTATGCCTGAAGTGTGGGACAGAACTTCTGATCAAATCTTCTGCTTCTTCCTTTGACCTCAAGAAAAGATGCTTAAACCTATCCACTGAGACTCACATACATGCCTTCATTTCCAAGGAAGGTGAAATGTGGCCACCCACTTAAAGACTTACTCAAATTCTAGCACAAAACAGTTTCTATGTTTCTCCTTATTTCATTTGCTCTACACAATAAAATATTGTTTAAAACTTACCTAAACGAGTTTGTAAAGAATTTTAAAGGAATATAAAATTTTACTATTGCAGATTCTTTCTGGATATTTTCTAAGGCTTTTTAATAGACTATCTTTATGGTGTTTTAAATGTCTTAGGCAGTGGTAATCCAGATGCCTCAGTAAAAGGTTAACTGCTTTTGGATTTACTGCCATGGTCTGGGTAGGCCCCAAAGAAGTTTCTGTAATACCAAAGGAGAGAGACAATAACTCCACAATTAGGAATCAAACTTCTTAGTCAGAGCTTCATGTCTTACTGGAAAATGTGGGCTTCTGTTCACAGGAATTGGAATCTGGATTGATTCTGACATCTAACAAACAATGACCAATTCTCATGTAAGTAGTTCACTCCCACCTTCCCCACAGGACCTGGATTAGTCATTTAGTCAGACTGATATCTTACCATCACAAATAAGCAAAGTTTTTTAGCTATAAAAAAGATCAGTTGAAATGAGAGGCATTGATTATGTTTCCCCATGCAAGGAAACAAATACATAGTAAGGATGACTCACATTAATTTGTAAATGTCTAGGAAGTCATCAAACCTCACTGCTCCCACAGATAAATATTTTGCAGCATACTTCACTTGTCTGTTGTAATGAAGTCAAAGTATTATCTCTGTGAGCTACAAGTATTTCTTAGTTAGAGCATATTTAACCTGAAAATACTCAGAATTTGAGAGTAATTACCTGCTACAAATGTCTATTAAATTCATACAAAACTAATATTTTCTTCTCTGCTGAGAAAATAAACATAAACACTTCAAACAGAAGTACATACCGGTAGACTGTCAGAAAAAAGCAGATCACAGCATGCATACAACCTTTGCTCACACAATGAAAGCAAGCTAGAAGAGGAAGCGTGGAAATCAAAGCACCTGTTTATATAGATGTCTATACCTGGAAAGTAGCTCCCAATACTCAATACACATATAGGCATTGTTTTCTCTGCCTCTTAAACACCACTTTTCCCACAGAGGTAGATCACAAAGGTAGACCTCCCAATGGGTCTTCTGGGAATGGCCAAAACCAGGTGACATTGTCTACAATGGGCCACATCCAAAACCACATCGTTCCACTTCATCCACAAGTGGAAGTTGAGCATTTGGAAGACATCCCACCCTTGGGGCATAAACGCAGCTCACATTTTGGCAGTGAAAGTGCTCACAAATGACTCAGCTTCACAGAGCAGGGACACTCCCAAGCCCTGCACTTCTGCTTGTTCTGAAAATAGGTTAATGAAATCTCTTTAAAAACTACCCAGCCACATATTGCCTTTTCGTAATCTTTTTCAGATGTTCATCAGTTTGTGATGATTTGTGTTGTTATAGTGACTGGAAGCCTCAGGTGACACGGAGGGACTCTTACGGTAAATGACACACTAAAATGTACTGAGTCAAAACTCTTGCTCTGAAGAGCCTATTTAGGATTAAAATGCTCTAATTCCTGAATGGAGACACAACAAAACAGGGCTGTTGATGAAATTTCCACCCCAGAAGTCCACCTTGTCTTCAGTGGAAAGAAATAAAATGGACTAAACCTCTTAGAAATCACCCTCCAAACTGCTCCAGCAAAGACTGTGGAATGTAAAGAGATGAAAGCTAGTGACACTTTACTTTAAATCATGATATTGCAATTTGCCACTTCATTAGTTGATAAATGGCAAGTTCAGCTGCCATCACATGAGAGGGGTGAAAGGAGAGGGAAAGACATTAACCTCACTTTCTCCTCTTTTTCACATGAGTTGAGGCTTAAGGCAGAATATACTGATGAGAATGTGAGGGAAAGTGGTTTTCTTGCAGACCCACAATAGTTGGAAACAATATTCTGAAGCCAGATTTTAAGAGTGACATCTCAGGGTTGACCACAAAATAACTACATTCTTCAACTCAGTGCTTTATTGCCTTTTCCTCAAAAAAACTGTACAAAAACCCCACGACAAACTAAACAAGATAAGTAGGAGAAAAACTGACAGGGTAAAGAAAGCCCTGTACCTCAAGAAGAAAAGTCCCTGTGGTTACAACAGTTTAAGAGATTTTTTTTCTTCCTAAATAATTTTAGTAATTTCTTTGTTCAACAAGATGAAGTGCAAAGTTCTATATGTGGGGATAAATATAAGCAGAGGTATATGTGAAAAGCACCCACATATACCAGAAAAGCAGCTTGACAGAAAAATGACCTGGGAGTTCTGGTGAACACCAAGTTGAACATGAGCCAGTAATGTGCCCTTGTTGCCCAGAAGCCAAGGTTAACCTGGACTGCATGAGGCACAGCATTGCCAGCAGGTCAAGAGGGGTGATCCTGCCCTTCTGACACTGGTGAGGCTGCCCCTGGAGTGTTGTGTCCATGCTGCGCTCATGAATGCAACAAAGACATGGACATACTGTAGAGGGTACAATAAATGGCCACAAAGATGATACAGGAACGGGAGCATCTCCCCTATGAAAAGAGATTGAGAGAGCTGGGACTGTTCAGACTTCAGAAAAGAAGGCTCAGGCAGATCTTATCCATGCATATAAACACCTGAAGGGAATGTTTAAAGAGGACAGAGCTGGGGTCTTCAGTGGTGCCCAGTGAAAGGACATCAGAAATTTGGCACAAACTTAAAACACAGAGCCGTCACCTGAACATCAGGAAACATCTTTTCTTGCTGTGAAGGACCAAGCACCCATACACCTGGCCCAGGGAGCTTGTGAAGTCCCCGTCCTTGGAGATACTCAAAACCCAACTGGGCACTGTCCTGAGCAACTGGCCTTGAGCAGGGACATTGGCCAAGACAACTTCCAGAGCTCATTTCCAACATATTACTCTGTGTTTCTGTGACAATAAGCAGTTATATCAATATTTACAAGTGCATGCTCCTCTTTAACTTATTTAATCTTTTCTTTTTTTTTCTTATTTCACATTTTATAAAGTAGCTGTAAAGAATTAAATGCAGAAAAAACATCGCACCACACCCTCACACAGCTCATCATGTAAACACTTCATTTTTTGTTGACTGTAAATATTTAGTAGACTAAGATCAAGATTTATCTTCCTTAACTCTGTTTACCTAAGTAACTAAGTAACCTATTTGTCTGGGCTCCTGCTGCAAGCAGTACAGTTCATTAAAGGCATTGTTAACTGTGGTTATATGGGCATTTTTATGCAACAGAAACCTAAACTGTCACCAAAAGGGAGGTTTCCACATTCCCCATGCTCCTGCATCCCTCCAGGGGAAAAGACAGTACACTGGCACCTGATTCTGCTTATTCTAGCAGCTGCTAAAAAAGACACAGGAGGAGCAATGGGATGAATGGAGCCAGAGGCACGCTGACTTAGAGTGGGCCTCTGGCCATGACCTCAGTCTACTTCTCTCCACTGGCTTAGAGGAGGTTTAAAAAATATAGCTCATACTAGGCTGTCTGCTAGAAAGAATTTATCTCTTCTGTTGTAATTAAATGCATTTCATATTAAATCTGATCAGTTCAGCTGTGTCCCAGCAAAACCCTACAATTTCCAGTGGTTCAAAAATCAAGTCTTGTGTGTCTGCACACAGTTACCAGTGATGAAAATATATGCAAGAAAAGAAAGGTAGAACTTTATTTTTGTTACTTTGATCAGACACCTTTATATCAATTGTTAGAATTTTAAACTTACTGAAAGTATGAATCAAGAATCATTTTATTACCTAGTGCTACGTCCAGATAAAAATGAATGTGAATGACAAATAATCAGAAAGCACTTACTGAGAAGTTCCACTTAGGCACAGAAAAACACATTCAAACATAGCATGACAACAGCAAAGAATATGCCAATTATCCAGAATAACACTAAAACAGAAACATGCTGTCTTTGTGATAATTATGTGATACACAAAAACTCTCCCAGAAGGAATGAGATCAGAATCCAGTCATTTTTAATATGGTCATTTTTCATCTGTTCATTAATCTAATTCATCATTTACATTCAAGATTTGCATATTTAACTCACTGGACATCTGTCTGTTGCTTTCAGTCTAGCTTGTCTGACACAGTCCCATAAATGCTCCCATATGTCAATTACTTCATTCTAGTAAACACAGAAGAGGGAGGAGGGTGCCAATGAATCTTGCTAAGCTTCTCCCACAACTGAATCACTGTGGCACAAAAAATAAAATACTATAAAAGAAGTACTAGGAAACAATCACGAGAAACAGCTGCCTAGATTCACAGATTAAAGCAACATAGCTGATGTTGGAACCTCTGGGGCTATGACTCAAAGGAGAAACAGACTGTAGCTATGCAGGCTACTTCTCAGACTTTGCCTGAAGTGTTACACAGCAATACCCTGCCATCCTACTGCTCCAAGCAATCATCTACTGACTGTTGCATGTCCAGAAATGTCCTCGAGAAGTGCCAGAGAAAAATGTGCAAATCTGTTACACATACACAGTCTAATCCAGGGAACACAGAAAATGAAACATCTCCAAGTTTTGAAAACTTTCTATCCAAAGTTCATTCTTGTTCAAAGAGCAGGCAAAAAGTAAGCTTAAAACAACCCTACCAGAAATGTTAATACTCATCTGCCAGAAATACAAACATTTGCATTCACATAAGTGAAGAAAGCTGCAGAAGCTATGCAATAACTTTCTGAATATTGAAATCACCAATTCTTTACAATATTTGGTTGTGTTCTCAACCTTTGTAATCAACTATGGAGTTTGGTGTCTTCGATTTACTCAATGACAAGGCAAACATTGTTAAATCACCTCCACGCAGACAGCCTCCCTACCTCTCTGGTTTTTTCTGCCTCAAAGCCAAAGCAGTAATGATAATTTAAGGCCCTTAAAGTGCCGGGACTTGAGAGACTCAGACAGTTCAGAGGTACCCAGATAATCTGAAGTAGTGCATAGAGAAAAAGGCCTGCAGGAAGACTGCAGGATAGAGGATTTTCAGTAACAGGCTACCACATCTTAAGCCACAATTTTTAAATGCTTTGCTAAGAATACAAAAACTTTACATTTGCTAAAACTTTTCCTTTAATGAAAAAACAAACTGAAAAAAAAAATAGAAAAACCCAAGTAATAAAGTGGAAAGCCTGGGAGGGAAAGGAAGAGGGAATGATGTGTTGCTCTGTAAGTCTGTAATATTTCCCTTGCCATAGGAAACCAAAAGAAAATTAGGCCCAGATTTAAACCTATTAATTTTTTATTAATTATTAGCCTCTAACTATTATTCTAAAGATGCAAATATATGCTGAGTCATCCACATGAACATTAAGATGTTCTTATAAATTTATAACTGTTATAAGTTACTTATAACATATAAAACCGTTCTCACAATTTTATCCGGATGGATTTCATTTCCCCATTTTATGTAGATTAGTTATGCCAGCAGATTATTTTAGATGTGCAGCTGTGAAGCAGGTGGAAGAAGGGGGAAACCACCAAGTTAAACTTTTTTTTTCTAAGTATTATCCATAGTCTTCATATAAAGTTCTTCATCTCAACTACACCTGCTTCACTCTTCAGGTTTTCAGATTTCTTGCAGGTAATCTTGGTGATATGGAAGCAGTAGGATTCCAAGTAGAGAACTAACAGTTTCTTCTCTGTAAATCAGTGTGGTGATTATGGAGATCCCCTCTGTCCAAATGAAAATTTGCAGATTGACTTCCTCGGTTGCTTGCTTCCAGCTGATTCAACAAGATGTGGCTACTCAATGGAAAGAAGACTAGTTTACTGTTTTCTCTTTTTAAATGAATGACCTGTTTCATTCAGAAAATACTTCATTATGATCACCTCATGGCTATTTTTCTCAGCTTTTCACAAAGTTTCGTTGTTGCAAATAATACATGGAAATATAGAAAAGTATGGCCTTCAGCCAAATAATCTCCCACTCAAAAATAAAAACGCTAAAAGTCTGTGAGAGATTCATACAGTGACTCAGTAGGAAACATGTAGGACAGAGACAGAATCTGAGTCAGAGACACAGAGTTTATTGACTGCTGTGCATCTCTCCAGGCAAGAGATGTCAAATGATGGGCTCAAAAACATCTGACTCTCAAAACAGAAAATCTAAAATTAAGAGCGACCCTTCATTTATATAGCAATTCGTGTGGATTTGAAAAGTCTAAGTGCTAGCATGTAAATTCTCAAAAAAATAAGGGCAATATTGGAACTTAAGAACATAAAAACTGCTTTTGCAGCTACAAAAAGAGGTTTATTGTATTGAACAGTGCCCTCCAACACTCGATTTAAGGAAAAGAGAAGAAAAATATAAGTATGGAGAGATATTATTTTAATAATATTTTTTTCATTTCCAACAATTTCAAGTCCAGAGACATGCTGAGCTAGAGTTTGTATCTAGACCACCATTACTGAGCTATGCAGAACATCTTTCACCCCTTTGACTAACCAGAAACACCCTTTTATCTCTATTTGTATGATGAGGGATTGTATAAAGTCATTCTCTTACTCAAGTTCTCTACCAAAAGATATTCAGAAAGTAAGAAAATTAATGACCGGAAATTACTTTTCCTCCTTATATCACTGAATACAAATGAGTAAGTAAAGTTCAGAAGCTTTCCCCATATGTGGACATATGTTTCTTCCTTTTCTTTTTTGCCATTTTATCTTTTTTTTTTTTCCAAAAGCCTATAAACTTAGGAGAGGAGAGGAAAAAATAAAGAATATAGAACAAATCTTAAATGTTATTCTAATTCATTCTAAGAGGAAAAGGAACAAGGAAAGAGTAGTTGTGAAAAAAAAAAAACCTAAACCATTTAGTCCAACTCTTGCTGAGTTTGCTAGAAGACTCCAATTGAAAACCTCAGCAAGGTATTCCAAGCTGTATGGTTTTCAACATTTATCTGTCCAAAGAATATCTACTATATCTGCTATGCAAGCCACATGTTATTTGCACTGTGCTGCAGGCATGGGGTGCCTGCAGAAAAGGAAAATCTATCAGTGACAAAACAGACATATAATGAGGGAATGACATCATCTGTTTTTTACTGAAACTTCTCACACCTTTTCATGTCATTTTGAGGTTTCCATTTGAGCGCCTTGGTAACGTTCTCCATGTTTACAGAGGCTGCTCTTTTCTCAAAATGGGACTGGATTGAAGAGTGGGATTTTTTCTAAAATAACAGGAAATATGAAACAATTATGTTGTACTGGATACATTTTCAGCTAAGAACAACTCTGAAGCAATATAATTAAGAGGTAAAGCCTACTGGTCAATTTAATTATGTATTTTATGTACCAGCAATTTTTTGCAGCAATCATATTTCTTTTACCTTGTATTTCAGTGAATTCATTTCAGTACTGCTGAGCCATAAAACCAGAATACTTTTGGCTAGTAAAAATAGTCCCTCTCTATGCAAAATGTTTGTCACAGAGGACTAGCTATGTCAGAACTAGGGGGGAAATATATGTGAGAAAGAATGTGTGACACTGGTCAAGACAGGCAGAAGTAAAAATTTGGCTGAGAAACTTCAAACTGTGAAAGGAGTATTAATGTTAGCTAAAATTTGTCTCATAGAGTTACTGTACTAATTAATAATGATAAAATAGAGTACAAAATGAATGAAAATATGAGAAAAACCTGGAAATAAAATGTGAAATACCAAAAAATAAAAACACTTTTAAAAAATCCGTGGAGAAGCATCTGTGTGGGAAAATGCTTTGATTACACAAGAGAAAGCTGGTGCCTAAGTGATGCTGGCTTGCTGGTATCTGGAGAGTAGACTTCTGTCTTCTGTGAGAAGACAACAGAAGCTGCCCCCACATTGGACTAGACCAGTTCCACCCAGCTTCATGATGAACGCAGCCCTGGCCAAAGCTGAGCCCATCAGACACACAGGGAATGTCTCTGTGATAAAATATTTAAGAAAGGGTGAAAAATGCTGCTCAGCAGAATCTGGGACAGAGGAGTGAAAAATGTGAGAGAAACAAGTCTGCAGAGACCAAGGACACCAGAGAAGCAGAGAGAGGAAGTGCTCCAGGTACCAGAGCAAAGATTCCCCTGCAGCTCATGATGCAGACCATGGCGAGCCAGGTTGTTCCCCTGGAGCCCTGAGGATCACAGTGGATCAGATATTGACCTGCAGCCTGTGGCAGCCCCCGTGCTGGAGCACGTGGGTGTGCCCTGAACAAAGCTGCAGCCCATGGACATATCACACAGGTGCGGGCTCCTGGCAGGAGCTGCAGTTTGTGGAGAAGAGACCACACTGACACAAGATTTCTGGCGGGATCTGGGAGTCCATGAGGGACCCAGACTGAAGCAGTCCATTCCTAAAGGACTCCTCCACCTCGTGGAAGGAACACATGGTGGAGCAAGTTTGTGAAGAATTGCAGCCCTTGGGAAGGACTCAGGTTGGAGAAGGTCATGAAGGACTGTAGCCTATGTTTAAGGATCTCACACAGGAACACGGAAAGAGACCAGGGAATATGGAGTGGCAGAGACAACACGTGATGAACTGATCACAGCCCGATTCCCTGTCCCCCTGTGCTGAGGAGGGTAGGAGGAGATGGAGAAGTTGACTGTGAAGCTGAGCCCAGGAAGAAGGGAGGGGTGGGGGGAAGGTATTTTAAGATAAGTTCCTCTTTCTCATTATTGGCATATGATAAATTAAATTAATTTTGCCAAGGTGAGTCTATTTTGCCCACGATGGCAGTAGAAAAGTGATCCTTCTCTCCTAAGCCCACCTACAAGCTTTTCATTGCATTTGCTTCCCCTGTCCTTTTGATGGAGAGAGAGTGATAGAGAAGCTTGTGGGGCACCTTATGGCCCAGCAGGACAGGAAAGCACTGGAAGGTGAGGGATGTACAGCATGTAAATTCTCACTGCTAGTGAATAAACCTTTACTTGTGACCACAACAGCAGTGTTTCCTTAGTCTTCCAGCTGCGTCAGGAATCTTCCTGACTACATTTAGAACATCTTAGACTGTGGCATTATTTGAGTGTTATCTGAGTCAATCAGTACTGAACTAAATCTTCAGCAAAATGTTAAAATATAATCTGAATCTTGTCTCTTTTTTACAGAGAAACACAAACATAAACCACTCTTACTCTCATACTCTGACCACTCTTTGTAAGTCTCTGAAGTTCAGGAAGGCAACCCTGCTACCTGGAAAAACTCCATTTGAGGCATTTATTCCTTACTATGAATTCTTACTCATTTATTGTCATGAAATGTTATCTACTTTTTGATACATGGTAGGGTAAACCGTGCATTTGAAACAGGTAGCTGTCTGAAATGATATACAAGGTAGTTACTGTAGAAGGCATTAGTTTCAGACAGAAATAGCAAAAGGCAATGCCAGAGACTTCTCCAGCTTAAAGCTGGATCAACTTCAAAACCACTTTTTTTGTCTAGCCATTCAGAATAGAAGAGTAAGGTTTTTTAATTAAGCCTGTTCATAGCATCTGCAGAACTGGAAAGTTGCTGTCTACATCAGAATAACACTTGAGCTGCTTAAAAGAAAAGGTTATGAAGTCAAGAAAAAGAACATTCCGAATTTATAACCCACATCATTAAATTTGTGGTAAAACTTTCAATGAAAGAAAATACCTTAATGTAATTAATTACACTAAAATTCTGAAGGATCTCAAAATTGCAATTAAGAATTACTTCCCAAGTAACTGAAATACAGCAATACTTGAAAAACTGCATTATACTATTCAGAAGGACTTTTGTAAAGACAACGTAGAGTTATACAATTTTGATTCAAATTTCTAGTTAAAAAATTTATTGGCATGTTTTAACTGTCTGAGTAGTACTGTGAACTTAAAACCAGGATTGGATTACTTATATGATATAAAGTTTAAAACATATATACAGAACTAGTGTCCAACATTTGGGCATGAGACAAAAATCTATGGCAGATTAACAGAGACATGATTAGCAGAACAGTAAAGGACAAAAGCTTGAATCAGTGTTAGACTTTGATGGCACCAGAGCTAGAGTGTAATTCAGTGACCTTAGAGATTTCCAGTGCCACAGACAATCCAGAACACCTGCACAAAGCTGAGAGGTATGTCACAGGACTCACAGGGAAAAATGTGGAGTAGCTGAATTCCAGGGATATGCCCCTACCACCAAAGAGGGCATTAAACACACATGCACAGGGAACAAAATCTTCTTCCCACCTCTATATCAACTGAGCCAGTTTATCCCAAAAGAGACACCTACAGGTGATCAGCTGAATAATCTTTTAAGCGTGTTGAGCTGAATTAATGCAACTGAATCCCACTCTGCTCCCTGTACTGATCTCTTTATTATATCAGCATCTGAGGCACCTCACGTGAATGTGGAAACTTCTTTTGAGATGCAGAAGCTCAGCTGACTGCAGTCTGGGCATGACTCCCATCTTGGATTCTCAAAGATACACATACTTGAATGATACCTCCATATATAAATCAGAATTTAAACCAGAAATAGCATAGCCTGTCTGGAGTCCTTTAGAGATTACAGACATATAGAAACAAACAGAAACAAATAGGATGCCCTCAAATATCAAGTCTGCTTTTCCACAGCTGTAGAATGACAAGTCCAAAGTAAGACATGGCTTTTCCTTGTCCTCACCCACACCAGAAGCCATGACATACTTTATTTCCCATACCAAATCTGGCATTATTAATACAAAAAAAAAGTTGCACCAAAAAATAGCCCCTGACACACCAAGAGTTTAGACAATAACTAAAAGTAACATTGACTTGAGAATATGCAAACATGTGTGACCTGCAAAGCCAAAAAGTATGTTATTTCCGAGGCAGCAGTTCGTCCTGGGCATAGTATTAACACTTTCAGCAAAACAAAACAAAGACAAAACAAAAGAGACTTTAGACTGTGGAGGGACCCAGGTTAGTGAAAAGTGCACTATGCTTCTTTGAAAGCCACAGGTTTTCAGCAGGTCAGTATCTTCAGTAGGCTTACCTTCTTACAGCTTCTTCCAAGACTGAAATGAAATCCATAGACAAAAAGTCCTTAAATCACGAGGAGTAGCTGTTCGTTTTGATAAGACATTTATTTTTAACATATAAACAGAATTTACAAGCCAACTTTTCAGTAACATATGGAATAAATTGGCTGTGTTCATGTAAGAAAAGCCTAAAGACCTTAGTTTTCAGTATCAGTTCAAAATTTTAGATTTATTTGTTATTTACAGCATATATAAACATGTAATAATACATGAAAGAAGGAAAATAAAAAGCCAAAACAAAAAGCAAGCAAATTGTCATAAGAGAGCTTTCTGGATTCTCTAAACAAAAAGCAGATATAGTGATTCTATCTAGAAAGCAACTAAGAGAAAATGGCTTTCAGTCAATGTTCTCCTTAAAAGACACACTTTAAGGTCATAAAGATGAAAAGTACAGGCTGCTAACAGCTGGAAACAAACATATATTCTCAAACAAAATTATGACCTGATATCTAAGACAAAGTTACATCATAAGGATACTTGGCCTTCTCACCATCTGATTTTTTTTTCTATGATCTGGCAGTTTAGCAATATTTAATCTGACTTCTTTTCAGAACTACTTATTCATTAAAAAAAAAAGACTATTATTTATACTGAACACCATCTTAAATTGACTTAAAACAGAGGCATATTGAAAAATTTTAAATTTTGAGACACACAAAGATAATTACAACACAATGACATTCTTTCTGGGCTTGAGGGAAAAAATGAAGGGCTCTGCTTTCAGCCATTGCATTTATCAGTTATTAATTTTACTACAGTTAAAACTAGTATTAAATAGCTTAATCCAGACTTCCTTTAAAAGTCTCACTGCAGAGGAGTCCCACCTGCCATTTCAGGTGTGTTAACTGGAAGTATAGCTCAGCAAAATCACCATTTGATATCTGTTCAATCTGTAGAGAAACTGTGCAGCTGGCTAAGTTTCTGATACCAGAGATCACCTGACACCTAGAACGCTGCGCCTGGGACCTGTCAGAAGAAAGGTGCTCCTGAAAACTCAGCACTTATTTCATGCATAATGAACCACGTAGTGTTCCTCCAGGCCCAGGCCTATCACCTTAAGAGCTCAGTTCTTGAGGCACGTTCAGAGCACATGCATTGTACCAATCCCTCCATGAGGGAGATTGAAATGTCCCTCTTTCCATCACTGCACAATGATTAGAGTGATTAGCAAAGATTTGTATGATGGCCATTTAAGTCCACTCCTTTCTTGGGTGATTATAGATATTGCTTCTGCTGTCCCAGGGAATCCCCTCCACACAGCTCTAGGATATTCAGAAAAATGTATGTTTCGAGCATAAGACAGCATGAGGGAAGAATGGAGAAAATGGGAGTTGTTTTTGTTGGCTCCATCCAAATTGGGTCATTTTTCATCACTAAGAAAAGTTTCTTCAAACTAGATAGGGAGAACAAATATGGAAGACAGTGAGGAAAAACCCCAGAGAAATGACTGGTAAATGTGGATCTAATCTTTGATCATCTTTTGAGAGCAAGGACTGATGTTGCCTTAATTTTGTTACTATGACTTTACCTCCAAAGGAATTCCTGTGCAATGAACCTGCTGCAGAGAAAGCTGGGAGATGTTATGATTAACAACACTGCTGTTTACAACCATTGCAACAGTGCAGTGTATATGACTTCCCAATCAGCATGTTGGCACTCATGACACATCCACAGGTACTTAGCTCTGCCTAACATAATTACAGTATGTATCTAGTACAGTTTCCACTAGAAAAATGAGGCTGCCAAAGCACTTACTTGCTCTGCCCCTTCAGCAAGCTGACATAGCATGGTGTGCATGCAGGCTGGTAAACTCATCACCTTCCAAAACAGAGTGACCTTGGGCCAGATGCCAGTTAGACAGCAGAGACTTGTGCATGGGATCCATCTCCCAGAGATCTGAAGTGGCACACACACCTCTCTGCATGTCTGATAGGACACACACACTAAATAACCTCAGACCCACAAATGCTCTCACATGGGCAGTTGCTGAACCCTCTGTGTCTTAACATGCTGCCTCTGGACGCTCATACTCCCAAAGCTCCAACTACTTTGATCTTTCCTCACTTTTTTCCATATCAGACAGCCTTCCATGCCTTCTCAGGCTTGCCTTTTTGGTTAGAGACAAAATTATTCATCAGCAAAGGATCCATGACACACATAACCCATGCCTTGTCTTGGGACTCAGCAATGCAACAAAGAAAAAGTGCTATTGAGGCCCACAGTTCCTTGCCAAGGCCAATTGCAATAAGGAGGGTCCAAGTCTGCTATACATTACCTCTTAAGAGAGGAAAGGTCCAAGGCCTAAAAAACTAACACCCATTGGCAAGACTACACTGTGCTACAAGTGGACGACCAACAATGGCTGAAGAATTTCCCCATACAGAGGGCCACCTTTGGAGCTCTCTGTGGCCCTGGGTATCCACCCAGAGACCATCACAAGCCACCAGCCAATCTCAGTGAAGAAAAAGATTGTCATTCTTCACTCTTCACTTCATTACCCCAACTTTTGCCAAATACTGGGTAATCAAATTAGTTTCAGAAAGCTTCTGACATGCAGGAAGGTGTATGAGATTGCTGAGGCTACCAATTACCCTGTATGAGGCTGCTGAGGCTGCCAACTACACCATCTACACACGACTATTACACAGTAGCAAAGCTTGATTATTATTTTTGGCATAAGTAGTAGACAGAGCGCACTGAAAAGTAACTCTTCTTAAACTGAGTGTCCTGAAAGACAGTATGATGGGAAAAGTAAAATGTGAGAGTCAAAAGGCTTAAACAACTGAGGCTTCAACACCACAGTTTGTTCATACTGTGACATGGAGTGGCTCAACCAAGCCTGGCAAAAAAACCAAGTTAAATTATCCTGGACTGTCAATGTGCTACAACAAAAGTTCAATAAAGTTTACAGTAACAAATAATCGTAACATATATCACCCTTTCTGCTGAGACAGATAAGTAAGTTTGTTCTGCACCATCTCACAATATTATGAAAAATTTAGAAGAGTCCACACCGCTTTTCCTAATTTTGGTTCACTAAGACAAGTTGAAAACAAATCCCAGCACACAATACTCCCTAGCAAAGGATTTCCTTTGCTAGGAAGTATTACCAAACGTACAAACCCATTAAATAGTATTCTCCTGCAAATACTGATATCAGACCTGCTCAGAAACATAACTTCCACTGTTCAAATTCAATCAAATTATGTAAGTGTGAGATTTCAAAAGAATAATGAAGCCAATTATCATGGAAAGAATCTTAGTTATTCTGGATAAAAACATAACTGCATATGTGACATTTTAAATTATTGACTTTTTCAAAAATTTAGGGAAGAAGGGAGGTCTCACCCTCTGAAAAATGATAAAAACAAACGCTATCAGACCATTCAAACATTTTGCTCTCAGTTTAATGTTCAATCTGGCTCTCCCACAGTCCCTTCCATCTGTGGTTTTGCAGCTTCACTATTCCAGAGCCACACACAGCAGATGTCACATGTCAACCTGATCTGGCGTTTGTCGACTACTGGTCAGGCAACATGGCTACTGGGCTGCTAGAATGCCAGCAAAGGCAGGAGCACAACCCCACTGTGCGTGCCCCTATGGCAGCCACAGCCCTTCCCTGCAGCACCCCCAGCACTCACTTGGAACACACCTGCTCCACAGGCAGGTGCACATTCCCCCTGCAATGCAACAGGCACAGCAAGGAGCTGCTGCTGCTCTTCTCACCCCCACCTGCAGGCACACATCCATAATACAAATGAGAATAAACAAAATGAGAAATGAGTGCTGTGTGTTTAAAGTCTGGTCACTTGAGAGAGATGTCTCAGATATTTTAGACGCTGATCTCATAACAAACAATGGCAAAGAAATGAGCATCACTGCCAGTCTGAATGAGTGCTAATTTCTCATCTCTTCACATTGCCTGTTCTTGTTACCAGCTGGACCTGTCCTTCTCAGGTATACAGTCAATACAAGAGAAAAAAGAATGTTTTCTTTCTTACACCACAAGCAATTTGAAGCTCCTCATCTGCCTTCCCTTGGCTTTGACATACACTGATGTAGTGTTTGCCATGAACTTTGTGGCTCTTTTTGCTTTAGCATGTATGGATTTTACAAAAGGAACACTACCAAAGAGCAGAATAAAATACGAATAAAGTACTGATCGTGTGCTGCATTTTAGTTACTCATAATAAGATGAAATCAGTTCTTTTTACCAGCAAGTAAAGTACAGAAGTCCCAGGACTGTGTGTGAAATGTGATGTCAAAGACCTTGCCCCTGCTTTGGATTACAAACCATTAGTATTGGAACCCCTTCCTTTAAAGTGTTGCTGAGAAGGTTATGGAACTTGAATTAACCCTTGTTCTCTGGAACTAAGAAAAAATGTACCAGTCTCTGATCTTCTTTAAGTAGACACTTAGGTAGCCAGTGTATAAAATGCAATCACAAAGCTGGAACTAAAACTGCAATAGTAATTTGATAGAAATTTCAAGATATGATAATTAAAAAACAGATTCAATATTTTTGTCACTGCTCTGTAATTTTATAATAACCATAGATCTGCCAAACTTATCTACTTCAGCAGTACTAAATACAATGGATTATTTAATATTAGCTCAGTTATGTAGCATATTCTAAATGTCCATAATTTAGAAGTCTCTCACCAAACTCTCACTTCTGTCAACCTCTTAAGAGATTTATTTGTGCCTAGCTGATTTTTAACGATTTACCTTAGCAGTACAGCCCTGACCTCTAGTGGGTTCAGTGAAACAATATTGCAGGCAGGATAACATGGCTAACTGGGTTTCATAAACAATACCATTTAAACCTGGAAAATGTAGAAGTTCCAGCAAAGCCATGCAATCAGCCAAGGAATAGCTGTTCTATTAAACAGATGAAAATTAATCACAGGCTAACAGCAGTACTGTGTCTGCCTTATGCCAACATCCGACTGATGAGGTGTTTTGATTCTCAGCAGATGACTGTTCATTCCCATTGGGAGCTCTGTATTAGGTAAACCCCATTATTTGTCTCTTAGTTTGCTTGACTTATCTTTTTTTTTTTGCTAACTTACCTTCAGATCAAGAGACACCTATGACTGGATTCAGAAAAACAAGACAGGTTAGGGATAAGTACATTCCAATTTTTCCATAATCTAAGAATTAGAACAAGACCTGATTGCTGAAAAGGCTTATGAACCTCTATTACATTCAGTAAAAATTTAACACTTGCATGATACACTCCAGTTACTCAAAGACTGAGGATCTTACGTTTCCTGTTATTTTTATCCCACAGTGAAAATTAAATCCAGAGCTCTGAAAAGATTACTGAAATGATTTTCCAATTAAGTATGGGAGGCCTCCACATAAAGACTGCAGAAAATATGCAAAAGACAACATCAAATTCAGCTGTCTTCATCCAGAAGGTCAAAGAGAGACACAAAGTGACGGGAATGTGGTCTGCCTCTTTCAAATTCCTGACACAGGGTAAATAATGCATGGATAGCCTTAACAGGATAGCTACAGATACTCTGCCATGCTCCTTCTTACATGTCCCACAGTCTCCAGCACAGAAGTCTCATGAAAGCACTCATTGATTCTCCTCATCACATTATGTACCTACATTAATGAATATACTGCTGTTCTGATTTGCTGTGAACTAAGCAAATGGAAATCAGACCAAACTAGACAGACAGAACACAACAAGGGTTTAATTACTGGAATAAATATCAATTATTATTATTTTATATTTTTTTTAATTAAACAAAGATACCTCTTCCAAAGAATGACAAATGCGCTGCACTTTCACATCATCTGCAAAAGTTAAAAATGCAAATATGCAGATGTGTTTCCAGATTCTGAGTTCTGCAAGAGAAGGCCAACAAATCTGTTACTTATGAAGTCTAGACTACTTAGTCCGAGCAGCCAATCCAAAAATTAATTATGTAGAAATAGTACATTTCTTTGTTTATTCATTACAGTAGCCACTCAATAAAAGATGTGCTTTTAAATCTTTTAAGGAGAAGAAAACATCCTATTTCTGTCCTTATCACAGACTTATTAATTCAATATCTAGATTAATTTTGTTCATTACCAAAACATATATATTACACTTTGCCAAATAAGAATAATTCGACAAAAATTTCTAGGGATCCTGAGGCTGCCCTTAACTTTGTTACACTGAGATTCTTGCATTCAGACATCATTGTCTTAATTAGAGGGCCTCGTTTTATTGTTCCACTGTGGTTTGCCATGGCAACCTCTGTTTAGTTGACTGCTTTGATTGGTCATGTTGGATCAACTGGTACCGGACAAAATTCTCTTCCCAGAAATACTCTAAATATAATGGTTTCATTGTAAGCCTCCCTTTATATGCTAGCAAGCTAGGTAAGTTTGGCATCATACTTAAATTTTTTGGCTGTATCTGTATTGCCCTAAGTTCTCCTTAAAACGCCTTCAGTGCCAAACTCCTCCAACCACAGGTTCCTTGGCTCTTGGAAAGAATATGACACCTATCCCAAATCCAAATGCAAACAACAGATAGACCGAGCATCATACTTATCTTATTATTATAAGCATGTTTTGGCATTCTCATAATGGTTTCTAAGTAAGCCCATGGCAAGAAAAGGACCAGCCAGAGCAGCCTTCCTTTATAAAGTACAGCCTGGATTGCATAACCTCCTCAGGCCCAAGCTAATGTTGCCTTGCCTGCCTCCAGATCATCAGGGAGCCAATCTATTCCAACCACTGTCTGTCCTCAGTTCTTACTTCCTTTCCCTGCCTTTCTCAAGAAACCAGAAAAAAATGCATCCAAAAATCAGTCCTAGTAACCTTAGCCTCTGGCTTACTCTCTGTGGCTCACAATGTTTCAGACTTACCATCTCTATGAAATCTCCTTGCTTTATTTGCTATCCTGAAAAGGACTGTTAGCTCCTGAATTCTTTCTCTGATAGCCACATTTCTGTGTACAGAAATACATGCAAGCCTTTACTCACTTTATCTCCTACTGTACAGTTTTTGCTGTGTCTAATAGGAACTGTCAAGTTCAAACAAGCGGGGAGCAATAAAGAAGGAATGAATTAAACATGCCTATGTCACAAAGCGTAAGTCAGAAAATTCAGAAGATCAAGGCTGTTTTTAAGGTGTCTCTACTAAGCATCTCAAAACCAAGGTATGAACTTGCAGAAAGGCTCAGTTTGAGATGGAGACGGATAATTCTAGTGGTCTCTGTGGGTTAATGCTTCCATGGTCAGAGGAACTCTTCAGTGACGCCAAGAAGTCCCAAGGGTGTGACTTGGTTGACCAGCAGGAGGCTGACTAAGACAGCGTAATGTCTCCAGCTGAAGAACATGGATCTCCCTCAAGTTCTCTGCTACATTTGACAGTCCTCTAAAATTCTACTTAAACAGTCAAGTTAGAAATACCTGCCTACAAAAGAACGGATGTTTATACCTGGCAAGGTGTATCTGACTTAAAAAGTAAATGGAAGCTGTGGGTTTTCCTTATGTTGCCAATCATTTAAGTCCTGAATACAGATGTACATAAACAGGGTAGGAAATGTGACCACAGGGATTTATAACAGCCCACACAGAAAGTCAATGACACAACTGATTTAGAATTCAGGAGTTCACAGCTGTTTGCCCTAAGTTTCATCCACATGCCCACAGTCTGTCTCACTTGAATGAAGCACTTTCTATTCACAGTATGCTGTCATTTCTTTTTAATGTTTGTACTCAAATGAGAGGGACCATACTTGAATCACTGTCTCAGCGTCAGTATATAAATTTGACTCAGATTCATAGGCCTGCAAGCCATTTAATTTTGAAAGAGCACAGGAAAATGAAAAACAGATTTGCAATTTTGTACTGGGACAGGTGTATCAGTATGGCTACAGAACTCTGGTACTGCTAGGCACACAGCACACAAATTTAGGGAAAAAAATCAGGTTAAAGGATGGCACAACTGCATCCTTAAAGGAGATTCAAAGTTGAATCAAATGCAGTTGCTGAACTGTTGGACCATGCACCTATTTAGTGCCTAGATGAGTCAAGGAAGACCTGCCACTTGCTGCTGCTCCAGGACGAGATTCTGGTCATCTTTTCTCTGGTGTTCAGGAACAACATGGACGCCTAAAAAATCAATATACTTGCCTTCCTGTTGCTAAAATAGGTGTCCAACTTATTGATGCCTATAGCTGAAGAACACTGACCTCATCAGATGTTTTTATTCTATGCACCGAGAACCTCTGAGAGACTCTATAGACACCACTGGTAATTGATTCTCAACATTTTGGCTGCCCTGCGAGACACAGAAGGGCTACTAAGGATCCAGGGCTGAAACAGTGTCAGCCCCAAGACAGAGTACCTGAGTAGTCCTACAAGAAGCACTTCACTCTGTCCAGAACTACTTGGAGCTCCCAGTGTCTGTATTTTCTTGGGTTTTCAGGTCATCCATTGCTAGGACGTGTGAGCACCACAAGGTTAACAAAGGCATTGAAGGGTGGTGTCAGGCGTGTTTTTTCCTATAGGACTGGCTGCTGAATCACAGGGTGGCACATTTGCTCATTGCTGTGAACAAATAAATTATGGCTCAGCCAGAAGTGCTAGAAAGGTCTGGGAGAAACATGCTACTAGTCATAAAAGTGCTGCGCCCAGGGACATATGTACAATGTGTGGCGTAGATGTGCCTGGCAGAGTTTGACTATGGATGCTCATTTGCTCATTAGCTCCATAGGCCCATGGGCTCTGCAGGAAAGTGATTACAGCACCAAGCTCGACAGAGCTTAAGAAGTGTTTAGACACCGCTCTCATGCACATGGTGTGACTCTTAGGACGGTCCTGTGCAGGGCCAGGAGATGGACATACCAAATCCCTTCAAATATCCATACAGCATCCCTGGGACACACAGAAGCCTATCCTGATCTTCACAAGGGCATTACAGCTGTGACTCCGGGCACTTTACGACCACCGAAGCCCCGAATTCCCCGGCCCCTATCCGCGTCCCTCCGGCACCCCCCTCCCGCCTCCACC
>VXBQ01014961.1:94989-134072 GCA_013400175.1 Phainopepla nitens | reverse complement strand
GGCCGGCCCGGCCCTTCCCGGCCGGCTGCTGCCCTCTCGGTGGCTGCGCCGCCCGCGGAGGCGGTGGCAGCAGCAATTTTTTTTTTCATTTCTTGATTGACAGCATGCTGTGAGTCAGTTTTAAACCAAACAATGCTAGGAGACACCGCTAGTGGAGGTGTTGGCTATGGAATAACACCTTCTCAAAAGCAAAACAAAAGAACTGATGCGGTGTGCTAAACACCTTGCCTTTCATTAAATGTTGTAGCCTCCCGTGCATCTGAGGATGTGACGTTTGGGATAGTCTAGGTAGAGTGCTGCAATAGAGAAAAGTATATGTAAATTTACATGCTTATTGCTTTACTATTGAATCAAACTAAGGTAAAACGATTGTGAAAAGTAGTAGTCATTGGAGTGAGAACCTCTGCACTAGCCTACAACACTTGTTCCTCCTCTTGGAGGAAAGGAAACTACGCAAATGAGAATTAAGTACAATTAACCACCAGAAGTGTTGTATTTAAATAAAACACCCATTTAATTTTTTCTGTTTTCCTCCTTGAATTCTTTTGTTTTCAGTACCCAAAATCTGACCATCAAATATGATTCTTTGCCTGCTACACGAAACTCCTTAAGTACTTATTTTGCCATTTGGCCACATGGCTTCAACTACAATGGTAAGTTACTATTTACATCATATATTTTCAGATCTTTTTGCTCTAGTCTGCTAGCTCTCTGACTGATGAGGGGAATGCCACTAATATTGGGCATTTTCTTTTAAAAAAACTGTTTGGCTTGTCACTGCTGAATTATCATACTTCTGGTTTTAGGAGTGTCTTCTTTCATAGCTTATAAATACTTCTAAACAATTACTCACTAGCTAGTGCAGCATAGGAATTGCCATATCAAACTAGTGTTGTGCTTTCAGAGTGGCAGGAGTGGTGGTAGGAAGTTGGGTGCATATAAATCCTGCTTCTGCACGGTAGTCTTGTATGCACAGACACTAATACTCTCATGGATTTTACCTAATGTTAAGCAGTCAGTGAATTGAATATTTGAAATCATACCTGGACATAGGCATTGTAGAAGTATCTGCTAGATACTTCCACTTATATAGAAAGCATTAGTTTTTAACATTGTCATAAAAACACCTAGACAATTGAAAATTAAAATGTTCTGTCGTGGCAGGTTCTACCACACAATAGCACAGTAAGTAGGTGGGGGGATTTTCATGAACAGGTAAGAAATTTTGTTTTAGGTACATTATATGAGTGTTTTTGTTGTATATTTCTTTGTTGTTCTTTTGTTGTTGTGTAGTATGGTTTTCTTCACTGGATTCTATTCTAATGAAATATTATCTATGTAATAACTGGTGCTGCCATGGATTGGACATGGCTCGTGTGTCTTCTGTTCCTTGAGGCTTGAGTAGAAGTGCTTGCTTTTAGGAGCAGCTCATAGGGATGGTTTAAACTGAGGGAATAGGAAAAATGCACATTTGGAAAGAGGTAGCTATTACAAGTGTTCCTAAGCGTCACTGAATATTAGAGCTTGTCACGAGTACATTCCTAAGGACTTTATCCAGCTGCCACTGAAGTGAATGCAGTGCTTCACTGGACTTACTTGGAGATGAATCAAGCTCATGGCATTCTCCTACAACACTTTGGTTCTTAATAGTGTCCTCTTTTTCCTCTCTGCCCCGAATCAGTTTCATTGTCTGGTTCATTTAGCAGCTGCACCTTATTCCTGCACAGAGGAGGTCAGAGCTTAAGGGAGTGCCAGAGAAGGAACATTTGGAGCCAAGGAAGATTTCCTTGGGATTTTTTGACACTAGTTCTCGTTTATTCTGGTTTGAAACATTTGTCAAATTTTAGTCCAAGAACTCATAATTCTGGTCTGTGAAGCTGTGGACTCTTTTTGAAATAAAGGTATATCAAGCGCAGGTGTACTGAAGTAAAAGGCATTCCAAAGGAGCTAAATTTATTAAAATAAATGGTGTTGAGTATACCAATATATATGCTATGGGATATTGAGAAGATTTTGGAGATTTTGCTGTGTTTCATAGGGTTGGGCAGACTTTTAGCCTGCCTTGGAGGAAGTCTGTAGTGGAAGCTGGTTTTATTTCCTAGCCACCTAACAGTATGTCATAAAGAACACTTCTTAAATTGTATTGTGTGCAGAAGTAATGTTCTGAGCACAAGACCTTTGTTTTCACTTCGTGAAAAATAACTGAACCAATACTTGTGCACTGGTATCTAAAAGATAAATGTTTTCTTTCTGGAGATCTGTTCAGGGATATTTTGGCCTGTCCTTTCTCTTGAGCTGGTGACCAGCTTAACGAAGGAGATCAGAGGTTTTCTAGTTGTCACCTTTAATTGTTTTGGTTAGTTAGTTAGTTTGGGTTAGTATTTGTTAATGCTTTTATTAGGTGTAATTTCCATTCCTACTTTTAATTCTAATTGCCTTTCATTGTTCTAAGGCTTCATAGTTTAGCCAAGCCTTGTGATGCTGTTAAGTGAGGTTTTAGCTAAGTTTAGTATGTGCCAAAGAATTTTTGAGCCCGTCTTCTAATCATAAATCTGTATCAGTAGTAGTAGGGTTTTTAATGTAGTAGTAGTAGGATGTTTTTAATGTATGAGGATGCTAAAAAAAGTCATGTGATTTCTAAAAAAACCCTTTGTTGACATTCTTGCAGCAACAAGCTTTAGAACTGGCATTGGATCGTGCTGAGGTAAGAAGGAGCTAAATTTCTTGTTTGCACATAATTTCTTGTTCTCAGAGTTATAAAAATGCAACAGCTATTTTTTATTTCTTCTGAAAAGCAGTAGAAAACCTCGTTATGTAAATATATACATGTGTAATCACCTCTACATGTAACCCTGAGTTTGCAAAATTCTCACTGAAATTGCTGTCATGTATTTGTCTCTTACCCGTTGTACTGAGAACATCATCAAGTGCAATGGTGATAGACTGTGCAAGACTTGAGCTTTCCCCTTTTAAACCAGCAAATCTGTGTGCTGTGAAATAAGCAGGGCTCTACAGAGACACCTGGCAAAAATATATGATAAAATCCTGTTTGTGATTTTTAAGGATAGCCCAGTGAGAATGAAGAGGCAAGTGCCTTCACGTTCGTGTTCTTTAATGCTGTCATCTGATATAACAGTTACCTTGACCCCTGTTATGGGAAATACATGTTCCTGTGGGAGAACCTCCCTTCACATAAATTCTGAACAAAGCTGGTAACTGAAATACTTCAAACAACAGAGATTTGGAAAAACCTTGTTAGAATGTAAATCACGTTTACTGGAGGATGCTGTCTCTTTTATTCTTTAATTTGAATGTTTAGTGTACATTAATTGTATTTATAATGTACAGCTCTATAGAGAAAAAGAAGGTAAATGCAAAAGGCAAAGGGAGAACTTACTGAAGTTATCATGTTGAAGAGTAGTTGATTTGTAAATATTGTCAAGCCAATATGCATAAACTTGTTTGTGCCTTAGTGTGTCAACCACATTAATTTCAGTGGTGTTGTAGTGTTAGTTACCGCTGTATTTACAAGACGTGAGTGAAGAATCAAGACCTTGCATGGAACTGATGCCATAGCCATGAAATACTGTCTTTGACAGCTAAATTGAGCTGTGTTCTTGTTGATGACTGTAACATAAACCAGATTGTGTTTAGTGCACTTTTGGAACAGTCAGGTACCATAACTGTTAATTACTTCCTGTATACATGGAACACTGGTAATGATCTCTAGTGTGGTAACTGGAATTAAATTTCTTTGTAATATATGCTGACTCTTTGTTTACTTTTCTCTTTTAGTATATAATTGAAAGTGCCCGTCAGAGACCTCCCAAAAGAAAATATTTATCCAGTGGAAGGTACTGAGAGTTTCAGTGTTTAGTTTTTTAATAGCATTTCTTTGGTTTAATTTTGGTTACATGTTGAGTCTTTTTAATTTCAGAAAATCTGTATTTCAAAAACTTTATGATCTATATATTGAAGAATGTGAAAAAGAGCCTGAGATAAAGGTAAGTGGAAATTGCTGAGAGGCTTTTCAATTCTGTCTAAACAGGCAGGTTGAGAAAATACTTTGTTTTTAATTCCACTTAATTTCTTTGTTAAAAAGTGTAAGCCCTTACTGTAGCAGTTACCTAAAGATAAGACTACATAATGTGAATAGTAAGGCCTAGACTGGCTGGAGTGAGCTATTAATCCTGTGTCACTGAAGGGCACTTGTGTTCAAGTTCAGGGCCAGTGTCAATGCCATGTGCATTGTTGTCATTATCACTGTTTCACAATCAATTGCTTGGCATGACTGCCATGGGAAAAATGTGGATAATTTTTCAGACCCTCTAATTTTGTTGTAAATTCAGATTTAATTCTCCAGTTGCTGGTAAACTAAGAAGTTTTGTGAAAAATTTTCGTAATGTTAGCAGAGAGGCTCAAACAGACTTATCAGTGTTAAATATAAGGTGTAAAAGGCACAAATTATTTTGCTAAACTCTGAATTGAACAAGACTGAACAAGAAGAAAAAGCTGTGGAATCTGATGTATTGCTGCTTTCAAGGAAGTAAAAATGAATGAGGAGATGAATGAGCACTCAGGTTAACTCCCAGTTAATGGTTGTACCCAGAGATGGTATTCAGAGATGAAATATGGTGTCCAACTAGAGGCTGTAAAATTATCTGAGGTTTAGAATTCATTGTCTTCTGTTCTAGTTGGATTTCACATATTTCAATTTGTAGGATGCTTATGTGGTCTCTGAAACACACCAAGTAATCATGAAAATCTGTTTTACATCGAAAAGATAGTTTTACAGTTAAATAAAGGGAATAGTGTCTGTGGCTGCTGGATTAGATTTCAGCAAATAAAGACCAGAAAATGCAATTAAGAAAGCTTCCAAATGATGCAGTTCATTATTTTAATCCTGGAGAAAAATGCCTTCTTCTTTTAGGAATATCTGAAAGTACAAATATTTTCTTGTTGTTATCAAAGGAGTTGTACTGGATTGATGATGTTTTTGGAAATGATACAAATAATGGTGAAGTATAGATTTACAACATTTTAGCATAAGGTTATTCTTATTAACTCCGTTGTCTGTGGACTTCCAATTCTAGGGTTTGTAATTTAAATTACTGGGATATTTTACAAAAATCTGTGTCTATAAGAATGTGTGATAATAATATGTTTACTCTGCTGAATACAGAACAGTTAAATTTAACTGGGCTTTAGATGTATAATTTGTCATTAATCTGAGTCACATTCTGTCAATTGTTTTTATTTCTGCTAATTATTTCATAGTATTATGTTCATGAGCAATGTTTACTTTTAAAGCAGAAGCTGAGGCGAAATGTGAACTTACTTGAGAAGCTGGTTATGCAGGAGACGTTGTCATGTCTGGTAGTAAACCTCTATCCAGGAAACGACGGTTATTCACTGATGCTCAGGGGAAAAAATGGTTCAGGTAATCTGTTTCTCTTGGAATTTTTAAAAATACTCAGAATGCTATATAAATTTTTAGAATACGTTGTTGCCTACATTTAAGCACTGTTTCACTTCCAACATAATTCTGGTGGGGAGCAGAAATTTTTTCTGGGAAAGCAACCAGCTGTACTTGAACTAAAAAATTACATAAATCTCTGAGCTGTTTATCTACAGACAAAATCTGTAGATAGGAGTCTTTTTGGTAGCCTTCTAGTCTGTTATTTCCCCTTAGTTTCTCTCACTTCAGGGTCCTTCTGCCCAATTGTTTCTTTCAGTGCTTCCCCTGCCTAGATCTGTCTAGAGGCATTTGTGTTCCAATTTGGTGGCATTTTCATGCCATTTATACTGTCATGTGCAAGAAGAGCATACATATGTCACCTAGGAGCAAAAGCTAGCACAGTAAGAGCAAACTAAAACTCTAAGAACAGAAATGGATATAAAAATTAATAGTATGCAGAAAAATGGTATGTGTGGATAGGTTTCTGCCAACCCTGGTTTTTCCTGTGACAAGTTTGTTTTCGATTTCTTAGTGTTTGAACTTGAAACACAAAGGTAATGTGTTTTGTTTAAATTCAGATTCTGAGACCATTCGTCTGCCTTATGAGGAAGGAGAGCTGCTTGAATATTTGGATGCAGAGGAACTACCACCTATTTTGGTTGATCTTTTGGAAAAATCTCAGGTTTGAAATTCTTGTTTTCAGAAAGAAGTTGTATTATACCAGATCTTGATTTTTTTGACTGCTTCACATAGGTGATTGTAAGCACAAGACACTTGTTCATATGAAATTGTAGTATTTAGTGCCCCAAATAAATATTTTATTGATATATGGGGGAAAAAAAAAGTACTTACTACTGAGGAGAAGGAGATAAGAGAGATTGCTGTGATTAAGGCTATGAAACATCTTCAGCTCTGCTCTAGCAAAATTTCCATTGTTCTTTGTCATTTTGGAATGTTTGGCATGGGAATTTCTTACAACTGGATTGCTGACATATGAAAACACTGCATTTGAAGCTTGTATTTTAGGTATTTCTAGGACAAATGTGTCTATGTACATAGGAAAGACCACTGGTCTGGAAAACTTAGTTGTGAGTTTTATTCCTAGTTTTCTATATGTTAGATAACAAACTTCTTTGTAGAGGCAGGGGAAGATTGGTAAATGTTTGTTTATTCAAAAGCTGGTGTTTTTCTTTCCACCAGGTTAATATTTTCCATTGTGGATGTGTCATAGCAGAAATACGTGACTATAGGCAGTCTGGTAACATGAAATCTCCAACATACCAAAGCAAGCACATCCTTTTGCGACCTACAATGCAGGTAAAGAGCAGCCTTAAGTAATTTCTCTGTGTTACAGTAGTTCCTAGACTGGATATGCACTGTTACTGAACATATATTAAGCAATCCTATTATTCAGTTGAAATCTCATGACTGTTATGTCTGTTTCCTCAGACTTTAATTTGTGATGTGCATTCTATAACAAGTGACAACCACAAATGGACACAGGTAGGTTGGAGGTTATTTAAAAATTTTACATAAAAATGTCATAAATGCACAACAAAACGAAAATTTATTAACATTTTTTATTTGTTTATTAATTGCTTTTTCAGTTTTTTGTCAGATAATATCTACATGCATAGCTATATAGGAACTTGACTACTGTAAAAGCTTTCATAGTTTTATATTTATTAAAAGCTGTGTATATTACAGGAGGACAAACTCCTACTTGAGAGCCAACTTATTTTGGCTACAGCAGAGCCTTTGTGTCTTGATCCTTCAATAGCAGTGACCTGTACTACAAACAGACTCCTGTACAACAAGCAGAAGATGAACACTCGCCCCATGAAACGGTAATTTTCAGTATGAAATACGTTTTCAAAGAAAAATATAAGTAATGATTTACGTGAAAATTTAGCTCCTTGTATGTAATACTACTTAAATAGGAATGTGTGAGAAACATTTAAGAAGTTATATCGTATTTTAAGTGCTCAATATTGTATTATATTTCAGTTACTAGTAGATACTGTAGTATGCTTATTTTTGTATATCAAAGGAAAGTGTGCATATATTTTGTTAATATAATCTGTTATATTGCAGTTTGAATTTGGGGTTTTTTTGCATAGATTTTGTGAAAGCAGAGTCAGTGATGTAAAATATATAAACAGATGTGTTGCATATTGGTCTCTAATTTGTTAAAAGCTATGTATAAGTTTAATCCTGAATGAGCAAATGAAAATAATTACTTGTATGTTTGACATTCAGGCTAAACAGAAGTGTAAGTGTATAAGAATCTTGGAAAAATTTAAAATAATGTGGTACGCGCTATGTACAAAATGTTGAAATTATTTCGTTTTTGTACATGGTTGGGCCCTTTTTTATTTCCACAGAAGCTTGAAACATTTGTTCAACATGTTTGTTCTACCACAGGAGTTGCATTCATTCTGTAAAAAGGAAATGTATTCATGTTCTGTCACAATTACTGAAATATTTAATACTAAATTTGCATTGAAATATTATGCTAGTGTCAAACCAGCGTTAATTTCTAAAAAAATAAAAATAAGGAATTTGATCAAGCTGTCCTTGAAATTAAAGCTTGGTGGTCAACAAATACTCCACTAGGAAAATAGGAAAAGGGATTAAATGAATGTCCAGAACAGCATTACTGAACCTATGAGTTTGTCATGAAACAAAGACTAGGGGGTAGTTACAGTCTTTATAACTTTATAGTTACATAAGTAGGACAAAGATCATTTGATGGAACTGAAATTATGATAATACACACATAATTTAAGCTCAGCAGCTTCTTAATTACTCATTTTGATGGTGTACTTTAATTAGGCATTTAAAAAATAACCCCATTCTTAGTGCTGAAACAGATGAACAGAATAGTGGTATGTTTTATAAATAAGAAATCATGATTTAAAGCTGTACAGTGTAATCCAGGAAAGCAATTTTAAATTAGTATTTAAAAACTATTAGTGTGGTTTTGTACAAGGGCAGTGGAAAAATTGATGTTGATGGTTTTACAAGCTTAGGTGTCATTTTGCCACAGGTGCTTCAAAAGGTACTCAAGGTCCTCTCTGAACAGACAGCAAGAAGTAGCTCACTACTCAACTCCACCCCAGCTCAGACTACTTGACTACTTACAGAGAAGGAAGGAGAGGAAAGCAGCCCAGCAGTATGACCTCAAAATTTCAAAAGCTGGAAATGTAAGTGTTCTGAAAAGTAGTGTAATATACTTCTAACTATTTAATTAACATATTTAATATACTAATCCTGCTTTTTCATCTTCCAGTGTGTAGATATGTGGAAACAGAACCCTTGCTACTTGACTGCTCCTTCTGAAGTAGATGTAAGACCACCAATTGTTATGTATAATTAGCAATGATTAGAAATTGTATTATATGAAAAAGTGTCTAAGTAACCAGTATCAAAGAATGACCTTTATAAAATGGAAGTGACTTAAATGTACAATTACTTTTCTGTACCGTAAGGTATAAACACAAGCCACACTGTTATATATTGCAGTTGTAACAGAATAGTTTGGGTGAAATAATCAGTACAAATTGTTACTATTGTTTTTCTATGGGCTTTATGAGCACGTGTCTATTTAAAGTTGTGTGATAGTATGAAAACCAGAAAAGCAATTGAGGTTTGTAGATTGTTAGTCACTTTTCATCTTTGTAGAAATTCCTGTCTTTTGATATGTTATACTATAGGACATTAATATTTTGAAAAGTTTTAAATTTTATGCAGAGAATCCTAGTTGAGAGTTCTTCTGTTCCATCTGTGTGCATTTTTCTCTTGGGGGCATTCATATTCTTAGTTTCTGACACTGCCTAAACACATACCATTAGTGTACAGAAGGGACTCATAGAATATCCTGAGTTGGATGGGACCTACAAGAATCATCAAGTCCAACTCCTAGTCCTGCACAACAGGACAACCCCCAAAATCATACCATGTGTCTTACCCAAATGCTTCTTGCACTCTGTCAGGCTTGGTGCTGTAACCACTATCATGGGAAGCTGTTCCAGCGGCCAGCCATTCTCTGAGTGAGGAACCTTTTCCTGATACCCAACCTAAGCCTCCCCTGACTCAACTTCAGGCCATTCCCTTGGGTCCTGTCGTTGGTCACCACAGAGAAGAGATCAATGCCTGCCCCTCCTCTTCCCCTCATGAGGAAGCTGCAGACTGTAGTGAGGTCTCCCCTCAGTCTCCTCCAGGCTGAACAGACCAAGTGACCTCAGCCCCTCCTCATATGGCTTCCTCTCACAGCTCTTCAGCATCTTTCTGGCTCTCCTTTGAACACTCTATAACAGCTTCATGTCTTTCTTGTCTTGTGGCACCCAAAGCTGCCCCCAGCACTGGAGGTGAGGCTGCCCCAGTGCAGAGCAGAGTGGGACAATCCCCTCCCTTGCCTGGCTGGCCATGCTCTGCCTGGTGCATTGAGGACATGCTTGCCCCTCTCGGCTGCCAGGGCACTGCTGACTCACATTCTTCTTGCCACCACCAGGACCCCCAGGTCCCTTTCCACAAGTTTTGTCTAGTAGACTGAGATTTTTTAAAAGACTGTAGACTAGACAAGACTGTAGCTTTGAACATCATAGGGATGGCAAGAACGCGAATTACACATCAGATGTCAGTGTAAGTTTCTGCAAAACAAACCTGCTCTCTTTTCACTTCAACTGTGTTGTACCTGACTTAATCAGAGGCTTTACGAATTACTGTTATTGTGAAATTACTTAGCCATTCCACATTGCAGGCAATGATTTCAGTCTGTAGTCTGAAACCATGTTCTACTCTTCTGTTAAGTTTAACATAGCAAATATGGTATAACAATATAAATGTAAAGTTTTGAAGGTTCTTCAATTAAGTTTCTCTGAAGAAACACAGAGGATAATATAGAGGATTCTTTCTTTTCTGATCTCTCTATTTTCTTTAAGGTGGAAAAATATGCCAAAGTGGAAAAGTCTATCAAGTCTGATGACTCACAACCAACTGTCTGGCCAGCACACGTGAGTAATTTAGACCTTTGGCAAAACTTCACTGTCACTAGTTAAAATACCTCTTATTTCAACAAAATCAATGTAGCATGGACTAATCGTCCCTCCCCCAATTTAATTAATCTTCCATGTGTTACAGAGACATGGGAAGATTACCAGAGATGCTTGCTTTTCTGTATAAAATTACAAGTATGTGATCAGTGTGGTTTCCTCAGATTTTCCAGAAATACAAGGATAAGCAGCTTGTACTAAAGAAAGGATCATAATTTACATGGAGCAGAACTCTGCACAACAAATTGCTTTCTTTACTTACACACTCAAAGGCTGATGAGAAACAATTTGATTTCAATAAAGCTCGTAAATTTTGAAAGATTAATATGAAATGCCTCTTACAAAAATACTCTTCCTTCAATATTTAAGTTGAACCTTAATATTTTTGGCACAAACGATGTGATTTCATTAGAAGTAGTAATTTAATACAATCATTGATTAATTCATAATAATAATAATTCATTGATTCGTTGTGTGATTAAATCACATAAATAATTTTTTATCATTTCAGAGGCAAGGTACTATCTTTATTAACAGCATGTATCATGATATTTTTGTAGTTGCCTGTTGGAAAAAAAGTAATACTTTCCCAAAGAACTTAATGTTCAGCTCCAACATTTTACTCTCAGCATTTTTTGCGTCATTGTAATTGATATAAAACTGTTTCTGTATATGTTTACCCAGTCTACATTTCCATATCTAACATGATTGTTTGGAGTTTGCCATATCTTTGTATTTTTAAGATGATAAATCCTTTTCCTCTCATCCTGTTAATGTAATTTCTGGAATCACTTTGCTTTTAGATAATGCACCCCTTCCTATAGAGTGTTACTTACTTTTAGAGTTACTTATGGAATGTTTCTTACTCTGTGTTGTATGTAGAGCTGATCTGCTTTACTTGCTGTTTTGGCTAAGGCTTGTTCAAGACTTACTGGGTCATTCTGTCTTTTTAGGAAATGAAGGATGATTATGTGTTTGAATGTGAAGTTGGTAATCAGCTTCAAAAAACAAAACTGACCATATTTCAGTCTCTTGGCAATCCCTTGTACTATGGTAAAATTCAGACACTCAAAGGTGATGAGGAAAATGACAACCTATTAACTCCATCACAGTAAGTTACGTGTTCTTCTTTAAACTATGCTGTGATCAATAGGTGGAGGAAAACAAGCATTACTTACCATTTTCAGTCACAAAAATACTCTAGAGTAAGAAGTCTGATTTAAGATTTTTTAACCAAAAAAACCCAAACCAAAACATATACAAGTAACCATTATGTTTCAAATGTACTTTTTTGTTAAATTAGTACATTATTTTACATTAAAGATACACTGGGGGTGAAATAAGACCGCCAGCAAATCCAGTCATGAAAATTGTGGAGACACTATGAGATGTTGCACTCTTTTTTTGGTGGTGTTCAGAATTTTGATTGTTCTCAAAAATTGCCTGATGCTATGAGAGCATAAGACGTGACTATATTCTGTTTCCTGTTAGATCCAGTTAAACTAAATAAATAGAGGAAAAACATGAGCTTCTAAGAAGCTTCATGATTTTGAATTGTTTGGAATATGCTCATTTTGGTTGTGATTCTACAGAGATTCTCTGTTCTCGGCTCTTTTTGTTATGTGTACCAGATTACTGCATGGAGGAACCCATGCAGCAGCGTAGAGCCTATAAATTTCAGTAAGGCAAGGGGCAGTGAGACTGAGCAAATCTTTTAGTTCTACTAATGAAAGTTATTTTTATCTTCTGGTATGTAATCATTCTCTTATTTTTTATTAAAATCTTAAAACATCCTGAGTATTAAAAATATTTTATCCCTAGACTTGAACTATTTACTGTTTGTTTCCATACTGCTGTGGTTTAACCCTGGCTGTCAACTAAGCACCATGCAAGCATTCTCTCTCCTCCTGTGACCTCCCTGGTGGGCTGGGGGAAAAAGTAGCAGGGGTAAAAGCAAGGAGCCATGTGGGTTGAGATAAGGACAGTTTAATAGGTCAGGGAAAACCCACACATGCAAGCAAAGCAAAACAAGGAATTCATTCACCACTTGCTATGGGCAGGCAGGTGTTTGTCTGTGTGCAGGAGGACAGGGCCCCATCACACCTGATGGTTACTGGAAAAGACAAACGAACACCTCTCTAAATGCTTCCCCCACCCCTCTCTTCCTTTTTGCCCTGGCTTTACATGCTGAACATGGTGCCATATGCTATGGAATATCCCTTCCTTTGATCACCTGGGGTCAGCTGTCCTTGCAGTGTCACTTCCCCACTTCTTGTACACATCCAGCCCTTTTGCTTGTGAGAGACCTTTGTCAGTACTGCTTAGGAATGGCTGAAACACCCATGTATTACCAACACTGTTTTTAGCACAAATCCAAAACAGCCTGTGTCAGCTACCAGGGAGAAAATTAACTCTACCCCAGCCAAAACCAGCACACGTACTTAGCACTGATCTTCCTGGAGCAACAGGGCTAGCTTAGAGTTGTGTAATAAGGCTGGGAGTTAAATTAATTTAGAGGTATTAGATGCCTGGAAGGTTTTGGAAATCATTGCTAAGACACTAACAACTAGAGTTTATCACAGCTTGGATAACTCGTCCTTGGCAAACTGTCAGATGAAATGAAAGGTGAAGTAAGCATTTTTATTGTTCGGTAAAATAAAATGGTTTTTTAATATTTTTTTTTCTTTTTGGAGCTGGAGAAAGAGAAAGTTCTGTAAAGTTAAAAAAAACATAGTAATAAGTTTGCAAGGCATAAGTGTTAAACAAAAGAGAGACACTTATTTAGGAGATCTGGAAAATCACGGCAAATTGGAATTGGCATAAGTGAAGTTAGACAATGGAAACTCAATGTTTGTTAAAATATTATGAATAGGACTGTTTTTGACCTCCCCTGAGCACACTTGTATTGGAGTCTGAGTGTACTGGTATGGTGTTGATTTATACATAACTTTTCCTTTGTACTTTTTACACTAATAATTCTGTAGCAGTTACTTGCTTCCATTTTTTTTTTTTAATAAAAAATCCAAAACTTCTTTATTCTGCCTTTTGCTTTGTAGGTAATTTACTGTTAAAGGAGACCATATTAGATCATGTGTGTATATTGTATATATAGTTAGGAAGTCAAGTGTGTATTTCAAATACTGAATGATACTCAAGTCACTTGAATTGGTACATTATCATTTGTATTTTGAGCAGGTATGAAAAAAACACAGCACTGCCATTTGTTTGAAGCCTTGTGATTATAAAAGTATGTTCTTTGAGTCCAGTTCATGACTGAAAATGTACTTTACATTTTAGGTTCCTTATTGGTTCGAAGACTGATGCTGAAAGGTAAATAAATATACTTTGTACAGCTATTTGCTTGATGACAAATAATAAATTTTGTTCCTATTTGGCAGTTATGACTGCTAGTGTTACGGTTATGGAAACAGATGCAGAACAAATGAGGAAAAATAAGAGGAATTAGTCATCATATCAAGAAGTAGAATAGTGTGTAGTTTCTGTATTTAACAAGCAAGGAAGAATAGAGGACATCACATATGTGAGAACACCTGAACTCAGAGCACTTAGCAGTAATTTCACCCTGACATTTGGTATGTTAAATTAGCAATCATGGAAATGGTTCATTTGAGCTTGTCATTTGAAGTGTAATCTAGAATTTAAGATTTACACACCTTAGTTTTGTGTATTGTGCATGTCTTGATTCAGCTTTCCTAGAGAAGTAAGTAATAAAAAAAATTCAGTATATTTTATATTCATTTGTAGAATGAGTAGGAGTAGCAGTTCAGGGATAACTGAGGCAGCAAAATTAAGTGGGTTTTAAGTGTTTGTCAGCGTACATCACATTAGATTGCCTGTGCATCTAAGCACAGAACCTTTGAAAAGCAACTTCTGTGAGAGCCAGTTGTGGTTTTGTGCCTCCATAGAATACCTCTGGCTGATGTACTTGCCAAAGCTCTCATCTCCACACCCTTATGTGCCTGGCAGGGGAATGAGTCTTCGATTTGATCAAAAATCAGTAATAACGTTCTTTTTTTAAATAGGTAATCTTGATCAAGAAACTGTGCTTATATTCTCTCCTGCCTCCTTTGTGCTGATACTTTTGCTGCTTGTTCTGTAAGCTGAACTGGGGAGATTGGCTGGCTGAAAAGTAAAACAACAGTACCACAAGAGACTAGTTTTAACTGGGATTGATTTCCTGATCATGTTTGTCACTGAGTTACACAAATCCTTTCATCAGAATAAGCAAGAGGGTTTCAGGGACAAACGACAAGAAGAAACAGTAGGGGAGTGCAGGAATTCCTTTTTGAGTACATGGCATTTTACTACCCTGATTCCACCAATTTTTAAGTCAATCTGAAATCTAATTGCTAAAAAAAGTGCACTACCTCCTTTCCTCTGTCGTGTGTGTCAGGGCCCTTTCTTGTGTCTGCATTAGTCAGGTAACAGCATATGACAGAAGTGGGACTATATCAAAATAAAAGAGTATTTCATTGCATTTAGGTGTGAGGTAATGGAAATATTCCAGCAGGTTTTCACTGCCAGAGGTCCAATCTGCCAGAGTGTAAGTGACCACAGTACTTCAGCTTTGTATTCCGAGGTCATTTTGTATATTCCACCCATGTTTGTGAAACAGTATTCCCTCAGCTATGTTGCCTTAGATTAGTAGAGATGTAGTATTTGATTCAGTTTGATAGAACAGTATTTTAAACCTGTTTGCCTGATGCATTATCAAATGTCTGTCATAGTGCTCACAGAGGAGTGATTGTTCAGCCCTTGCATTTAGACTCTTCACCTGACATACACCTCAACCTGAAGGAGGGTTGACTGTTTCACAGGCAACATAACCAGAAGAGACACTTTTTATCAAGGATTCTGGACCTCTATAAAAAAGGGGAATGGGGTCCCCATTGACTGGCATCCCAAAGATCTGCAGTTGCTTTTGGGAATGGAACTGTTCTATTATTTCCCATATTCCTCCAATAGAGTGTTTCTCACACTGTGTTTTGCATTAGGAAAAAGAGGTTAAGAGTTAAAATGGAATAAATGTAAGAGCCCAGGAATATAATATAGAAAGATACAAAGAGGTATAAATATGTTTTATGTATGCATCTCTACATTACACAGAGATATGCTTACATAATATATAAAATATATGACTATAACATATACAAAATATACATAAACATACGTGTTTATCTGTAAGTATCTGCTTTGGAAGTTCAAAGTTGTTAATCTTTTTATGTCCTCATTGTTTGTTTCAGGGTGGTGAACCAGTACCAGGAGTTAGTGCAAAATGAAGCTAAATGTACTGTGAAAATGTTTCATAATTCAAGTGGATCAGTCAGTCATCTTTCTCCAGGGAAGGAAATGGAAGTGAGTTTATCGAGCTACACATTTCTTTTATTTGTGCTTAATTATTGAATTATTAGAATAATTTTTGCTGTCCACATTTAACAGTAAAATAACCTAAAAAGGTTATCCTGAGTGAATTTTAAATGCATTATGGTCATGGTAATTCAGTGTGAGTATATTGGAAAAGTTAGTGGAAAGCATTTATGTTTTCAATGTTCAAATGTTGTCTTTTAGCTGTTTTGAGGGGTGGAGGGTTGGCTGTGCATCATGTAGTTAGCTCCAAAGTTTTGTTTTAGCATTTTCCCCTGTTCAGGCGAACCTTTCATAGAGCAGTATAGTAAAATGCAGCTGTGTGTCTTGTTTTGCAGGTCAGTAAACACAGAAGCAGATGGAGTAGCTGAACTTCTTTTACCTTTAGAAATTCAAATTATTTTCTCTTCAATTTGAATGGGAAAACTTAAAAAAAAAAAAAAAACAAAAAACAATACAAACAAAAGAAACAAAAAGCCAAAGGCAAAAAAAAAACCCTCAAACATACAAAAAAATCCCACCAAAAAATCTTCAAAACACAAACCCCAACAACTTTTAAGTGTGTATGTTTACATGCCCACACATTTCTACATTTCCAGTATTAATTCTTGCATTCCCAAATTTTCCTGCCTGTTAGCATTGCCTTGCATTTTACTTGCTGCTTCTGGATTTGCAATGAGCTGTGTGTTATGGTCCAGCTAGTAAAGGAGATTGGTATCCCCTGGGGTATTTCCTCTGTGACATCTTTCCCCTAAATACCTACTTACAAACTCCTTCAATGTTTTTCTGAAGGAGTAGTTCCTGGTGTCAGGCAGAGCAGCAGCATTCCAAGGCCAGCAGTTACAGACAGGGATGTGACTGTTTCTGTGTATGTGTGCACACATGCAGACATGAACATGCATGTGTGTATATATACACATTAAAATCATATCATAAATGGGGTGCAAGGGTACTTGCTGAAGTCAGCTTGTCTGCCTGTCCAAGCCCTCACCAAAAGCTGGACCAGAATTACTCAGGTTACTGTATTTAATGATCTAGTCACCATTAGAATGGGGCATTGGTTTTTATTTTCAAAATCAAGATAGCAGATTTTTGTAGAAGAACAGAAAGGTAGTCCTCAGAATTTTCCTCAAAAGATTCTTTTTTTTAAGCAATCAACTAGAAACATGTAGAGGGACTGTCTCTTATTACTGAGAATCAGTGGAAGTTAAGCTCACCAAAAAGGGTAATTCTGCACAATGCTCTGATTTCTTAGTTCATGCACATTGAATTGAGGCTCCAGTATGGAATATTCTGTTCACTATATTGCCAGCCTCAGTTCCTAGTTTCAGCAGTTTGCAAACTGTATGTTTGTTTAAACATGATTTTTATTTATGGATATCTGTTATAAGGTAAAAACACATAGACTGTAACTGTGAATGTGGTTGAGTCTTTTGACAGTACCAGCTATTGGAATTATGGATTTAGGGTCTGTTGTGGGTGACTGAGAACTACAGACTCAAGTAGGTGAAGTAGATATATGTTCAGACAACCTGATAATTAGGATATAAGAACAAACAAAAAGCCTGTATCTTCCCTTTAAGAATGTGAAGTTCTGGTCTCATTGAAGCCAGTGGGGAAATTTATCTTGATTTCTCTGCATTCAGGATTTTCATTAATTTATTTGAAATCCTGCTCCCAAGAATAAAGAATTCTGATCCTGTTCTATAAGTCTGTCTTGGTTGGAAATGGCAGGTATATACAGAGTGAATGAATTAAATGATGTAATTTTTCAAGTAAAACCTAAATGTTTTATTATTTCAAGTGTATTCATCACTTTTGTGTTTGTGAAAATTACTACAAAAAATTCCAGAATTATGGAGAAAAGTGAAACTCTTTAATTATTTTACTTATTTCTTTGCTCAGTTTAAATTTTTACTAGCACTTTTGTGCTGCTTCCGGATCGTAAAGACTTTATCTAAAGAGAATTTATCATGGGTTATTTTTTTCTTAAATGAATACATAAGCATCTGAAATAGCTGAAAGGAATTTTGTAGTTCTTAGAAGCCTTAATACAAATCAAGAGAATTGTCTTTTCTGCTAACCATGTGAAAGCTCTCATCATTGCTGTGGTAGTGTTAATTTCTCTTTCCTCCCAGCAGCCAGAAAGTGTATCAGGCTCTGTTCAGTCTTCAGTACTGGGGAAAGGTGTAAAACACCGACCTCCTCCTATCAAATTACCTTCAAGTTCAGGAAGTAGCTCTTCAGGTAATTATTTTTTGAATCAAACATCTCATTTTAACATGTTCTGCCTGTTGTAAAATGACAGGATATCTTTTTAGTAAAGATTTAATAAAAAATCTTATCTGTGAGAAGAGCATGGGTTTTTGTGTTTTGTTTTTTTTTTTTTGGTTTCTGATTATATTGTTCACAAAATTGTATCCTAAATTTAAGTTAACATGTACTCACAGAATAGTAATGTATTTTAATTATGCTTTTTCAGGTAATATTTTTAGTTCACAACAGTCAAGTGGCCATCTAAAATCCCCAACTCCACCTCCTCCTTCTAAGCCTCCTGGTCTTTCTCGGAAACAATCTATGGATCTTAATCAAGTTAGCATGCTCTCTCCAGCTGCCATGTCTCCTGCGAGCTCTTCACAAAGTGAGTCACGACCTAAATTCTCCATTAAATCTTAGGCTTTTGCATAAATGCTTCCTGAGATAAACTTCTTAACCTGTGGAATGATGAAACTTAAGTGTACAGTGTACCCTAAATTGTATGAGTTGTGCAGCTTTAGGCAGGTCTCTTGTTCACTGTATGTATTTTATGTTTATTGTAACTGTGTTTGTTTTCTGTATATATATGTATGCACCCTCTGTGTATACGTTTTAATACATTTTATGCAATTAGCATGATCTCCTCATAAATGAAAGGCTGATAGATGACGTGATGAGATGAAATTCCAAAGTGTAGATTTTTTTCCTGCAGTGTAAAAACAGTATGTTAGATCAATTTGCCTTTACATAATTTAAGCATCTGGTTTTTTAAATGTCATAGGAGCTGGTGCAGTTGTGTATCTATGTATGTATATAATCTGATCAGTCCCAAGGTGATGATACAATAAACGATAAGATGATTTTTTAAAAACACTCCTACACTGTTTTACAAATCATTGCTGATTGCAAGTGTGGTGGTGATGCTGCTGATGATAGCACCATATTCTCAGGTGTTAAAATGCAAATTTCAATCAGAAGTGACATCCTAGTTCAAGTATTTTCATTAACACTGACAGGATCGTTGTAATCATAGCTGTAGATCATAAACGTTTTCTAAAACATGTATGTGTCTTGAGCCATTTCATGAACAAATCTGTACAAAGAGGAAACCATAGCTACAGCTTCTCAGTTCTTTTATGAATAATTGTATACTGCACATTCCAGTATCCTGCATGGTATTATAATATGCTTTTTGCATTAAATAATTTAAAATCTGGGTAGCTCAAAAGGTGTAACTTTTCTGCCTTCTTGTTTTGCACAAGATAAAAAAGAAAACTTAAAGTTTTCTTCCAAAATATTGAGTCTGGTTTTATGTTAGTATTATGGATTGTGTAAATCTGCTGCACACAGTTGTTACTTTAAGGCTCTGGTCACTATTCATATTTATTTCCTTTCTTTCTGCAGGACATCAAAGCTTAAAAAAAAAAAAAAAAGAAAACCAAAAAAAAACAGCTCAAGCTTTTTGGGGGTTTTGTTTTGTTTTCTTTTTCTATTGATAGACTTTGCCTTCTGCATCCACAACAAATACAGCTGTATGTGCTACATTTAAGCAGAGGGAATTACACAGTAGCTTTTAAAGATGCAGTATTATCCTCTGGTTCTTAAATATTAGATAGTTGCTTTTTATTTGGTCAGTACTTGGAAAATGGCAGTTTGACTATCTGATGGAATTTAGATCATGATTATTGAAATTGTATTTGATCTTGCTGACTCTCTTTTCCATTATACATTTTTAACACAACCCATTGTGCAGGCAGTACATGGATACTATTTGTTTAACAGTTTAGGATAAACATTAATTAGGTTAAAATGGTCACTAAGAAATTATTTTAAGTATTTCTGAATGGAATTACAACTTAACGTATGATAGATTATGGAAGCCTTTAAAGGAAAATAGAAATTGGTGTATGCCACAAGGAATGAAGCATGGAGAATGGATTTCCTTTGTGATTATACTGCATCCTTAACAATGAGTGTGTGCTGCAACACTTGCCATGTAGCAATTAACACTTGCAGTCTAAAAAACGGAAGAAATTGTCAGTGCTAAGTAAGATTCCATTAACCTTATTATACAAAAAGGACTGGCCTTTTATAACAAACTAGCACTTTTTATTTTTCTCAATGAGCAGGGTCTGGAACTCCTAAACCATCTACTCCTACTCCAACCAACACCCCTTCATCGACCCCACACCCTCCTGATGCTCAGAGCTCAACTCCTATTACCCTTCCTGCCACCCCTACTCCCCAAGATTCAGGCTTCACCCCTCAGCCCACTTTGTTAACCCAGTTTGCTCAGCAGCAAATGTCTCTGAGCCAGGCACTGCCTGTAATGACCATTCCTCTTTCCACCATGGTAACATCCATTACTACAGGAACAACCTCCACCCAGGTCATGGCAAACCCTGCAGGACTTAACTTCATCAATGTAGTGGGCTCTGTGTGGTAAGTCTTTTGTTATGATGGTTTCTTAACTTGCCATGGGGGTTGGTTGGTTGGTGGGAGGGAGTGTGGTCCAGGACTGTCCACCATCCATTAGGGTAAATATTTCTCAGGATCTGCAATACAAAAACGATCACTCACTTCATACTTACAAAGTGAAGCGCCACTAGAAACTATTTGTATTTCTCAAATAGAAGTCACCTACTGTTAGATTATTGAAAAGATTTATTAAGAAAGGCCTTTAGTGCTTTCATCTTTTTGGAGTCATACAGGTTCATTTCTTAAGGCTTTATCTCAATTTAAGTGATTTCTGAGGCTTTGCTCTGTAAGTTTGAAAACTTATTTTTATTAATCAGAGAGGAGGTAGAATATCATACGCAGATCAATCTAAATGAAAAATGAGAACAGATTTGTTTCCATCAATTTAAAAAAGCATTGAGATGAAACACTCTTTGATCCTTAAAACTCATTTTGTGGTTTGAAGAAGATAATAACTGCTGTCAAGAATAGATTGTATGGTATAACATGAACTGCATTTTAGACTAAGGAAAATTCTGTGATTACAATGGGCAGTGTAAGACACAGTGTGCTTCAGTGCAAGTATCAGACATTCAAATTATCCAGCTGAGATGTTCAGCAGCTGGTCACTGTTGGCAAATTGGACTTTTTTTTAATAGGGCAAAAAAGAAAAAATGCAAACCTGTTCCTTCAAAACAATTTTGAAGACTGTTCACCTTTTAGTATTTCTAGAATGAAAGGACAACTTGTGGTTTATTTTTATCAGTTGATACCAAAGAAGAAAAAGACAGTATGTGCCCATAACATGAAATATGTTATGCCCTAGGCAAAATGATTTTTATAAGCTGCATTGATGCTTTATCCATAGTCCCATAATGTAGAGCAAGCAACTGATTTATTTGCCATGAGACAGAGGGCAGCAATTTAGTTACTCAGATTTACTTGTGCCACTTGGGTTTGATGTGTTGTCTTTCCTCTTCTACAGTGGAGCACAGTCACTGATGAGTGGTTCAAACCCTATGTTGGGGTGCAACACTGGTGCCATAGCCCCTGCAGGTATAAATCTGAGTGGCATTTTACCCCCAGGAGGTCTGGTACCAAGTGCGCTGCCCGCTGCAATGCAGTCTGCCTCTCAAGCAGGTCAGTGTGACTGAGTGGAAAAGCCACCCTTCAGACAGGGACAGTGTGAAAACATTTTGTGAGAAAAATGGACTGAAGTGGCCTTTGTGTGAAGAGGTTGTGTATTTGATGGCTGGAGCTCAGGAACAACATACATGTTTTTGCATTCAAGGTGTAGGCTGTGTTGGAGATTGTTTGAAGCTGTTTTTTGCTGAGCTAGGCTGGGGATACACAGTCGAAACCTGGATTGTTTGGTGTGGTGTGCTCAAGTAAGAAGTTTGAGAGAAACTCCAAATTCAAATGCAATTTTGATAATGATGACTGCCAGACAAAAGGCATGATTGAACTTAAAAAGAGGCCTCACTTTTTAAATGTGTGGGGCATTTTATTCTGTACTATGTTATTCTTGTACAACAATTAAGTAATTCCTTATTGCCTTCAAATGCAACTATATAAATCTTAAAAGCACAATTTAAATTATCAGTTTATTTTTTCTGAACATAAAATAAAGAAAAGAAGTCTAACATATGGTTATGGAATGAGAACAGTAGAAGACTTCAAGATATCCATCCCTTATGCTAAGGGTCAAATCTGTCTAAACCATACTGAACCAATGTTTATCTAAACTGTCTTTAAAGACCTTCACTAAAGAAGATTCCAGTCTTCCTCAGTAACTGTTAGGAGTGGTTCATTATCCTTGCAAAATGTTTCCTTCTGATTACAGTGCATCTCCTCAATTGCAATTTTTTTTTCTCCTGTACCTTTCAGATGTGAAAAATAGTTGCTCACTCTTTCTCTTTACCTTCTAAGTACGAAACATGCTGTCATGTCCCACATTTGTCTTCTCTTTCTGATAGGTCGTATTTTTCAAACCTTTCATAATCCTGTCACTCTTTTCTAGACTGTCCAATTTGCTTACATCCTTCTTAAAATGTGATAACCAAACGGGACACAAGCCTGAGCTTGGCTGATTTACCACTGTGGAGCACAGCAGAATAAATGCATCTCATCTCTTTCACAACATTCCTGTTAACATTTCCCCAAATGAGGTCTGCCTATTTTTTATCTGTATTTTTTGCAACAGCATTACCTTAACGTAAGAATGGGTTTACTGGTTTAGGCCAAAAATCCATCCAGTCTATATTCTGTCTCTGACAGTTGCCATTAGAGGATACTGAGGAGAGTGTTTGAGATGAGGCAAAAGTGGGAAATAAAACATCCCTTGTCTACAACTGTACCTCTTCTGGCAATCTACAGCTTTGAGTCTTTCTCAGCTGAAGAATATCCACATGGATCTTTGTGCTTAATATCCTGTGCTAGATTTCTAGTCTGTGGATTTATCTAATTGGTTTTTGAACCCATGTATATTTTTGAAATCTCTACAGCATCTTGTGACAGTGCATTTTATCAATGTAAACTGTGTGAAGAGGTTTTCTTTTGTGTGCTCTGTAGTTTGTGATATGGGTGATTTGGATATGTTTGTGACTTACTGTAACTTCTCGTGTCCTTTCTTGCTGTATAGACACAAAGGTAGTTAAAATTTTGTACTTGGGTCATTTGTCTTTTTTTAATTCAGTGTTACTGAGTTTTGGACCATTTCTTCAATTCACAAGGATCACTTTTAGTCTGCTTCTGTCCTTTCAAGTACTATCAGCCTCTACCAGTTTGGTGGCACACATTTGTACAGGCTGTGCTGTCACTCACACAACAGATGCGAGTAGTGAGCTGAGCTAGGTCTGTGCAAGACCTCCAGGGCTTCTGTTTAGTAGCTGCTGTCTTACTGGAGTGTTGCTCAGATTTGGGGTGGGACTGTTTTCTGTTAAAGATTGATAAGACTGTATTACTTCATTGAGCCCTTGGACTTTTTTGGATTTTCTGTACAAACAGTAAAACCTTTTCAAGGGAGAAGGATCACTGAAACATAACTGCTGTGGTATTCTCCACAATCGCCTTTGTGTAAATGCATGAACTGGTTGTAGGTCACAGAATATAGTGTTATGTAGTGATAGAGATTTCTTTCCATTTAGTCAGCTCTTGTGCGCTCTGAGTCTGAATAACTGTGAACTGCATTATGGAAAATGCAGCATTGTTTTAAGTTTACACTTAATTTACACTTGCCAGTATTACACTTGTATTATATTTGTATTATTGTACACTTAGTATTAAGTTTACACTCAATTTACACTTGCCAGTTTTCCAACTTCCAGATGTTTAGAAATAGTCCCAGTGGAAAGGTGTACTGCAAAACACAAATATAACTGAGTAAAGACTCACTACTAATAAAAAGATGTTTTCTTTAACAGGCAGCCCATTTGGTTTGAAAAATACATCAAATCTTCGGCCCTTAAACCTTCTACAGGTAATTTATATACTTGGACACAATAATGATAATTTCTTATCTTTCTGTAGAGACCTGCTTAGTGCTGCTTACTGCACTTTGCAGCCAGTTGGTCAGACCATTTACTGCAAATCTTAATTGCTTATTTAAAAGGCTTAGAATAAGAGAAAAGACTACTTCCGTAGAGATACCAGGTGGAAGTTACATTCCTAGCTCAGAAAAAAGCAGATAATTCTCGGTAACAATATAAAGATGCTGACATTTGGATTCAAAAGATTAATCCTAAAATACAATCTTTCAGGATTTGCTTAAGGTTTCATTGCAGATCATTCTTTATACTAAAGTTACAATTACACTGTACAAAACAGGGTACTAGAATCACTCAGAGGTTATGTGTAGAGCTCAGCATGCACAGGAAGGTGCAGGAACAGGTTTAAAGAGGTTTTGGTAATGGAAATGGAAGTTCATGTAAGATAGGGAGTTCAGAAGGTGTGTAAATGCTTTCTTTGCACTAAGCATACATACAAATACAAACATGAGCAGATTTGATTATGTCAGAGTTGGCTTTAGAAGCGGAACAGGGATTGTTTGTGGAACTGGGTGGAGTTCCCAGACCTTGAAATCAGCTGCCAGATGCAGGTGCAGAACTGCAGCTTCAGTGTTCCACATAGGTTGCACCACGCTTCAAAAAATTACTACCAGCTTTGCTACTTCCTCTTCCCACTCCTGTACACTCCAGAAACATGGAAAAGGGCAGGCACAGGAGGCAGTTATGACAGGGTAGAGCTCTTCTGTAGAATTTAATGCTTGTATTTGAGTGATTTCATGTTGACGGACATCCTTTCTAGCTGCTCTGCCACTCATATAAACCAAGAACAATTCAGGTGAAAGGAGTGCAGTTAAAGTTGGGGTAAGGGAGAGGAATCAAGGCCATTTCACTATCTATTAAAATTCAGTGGAATATTCTAAAACTGGAAATTATATACAGTGCTGTTGAAGACTAGCATTCATCTTTCCAGTATCAGTACAGTATCTGCCATTTTAATTACAATAATTAAAATGTATTCTCCTATGGAAATATCCTTCTATAAGTTCATGCAAGTTTTTTTTCAGAGCATGAGCCTTTTTCACAAACAGCAACAATTGTAATCTGATTGATTTTAAAGGCATTACAAAACAAAAATCAAGCCTCTAGGAAGTACACCACTACTAATACTATGTTCATCTTAGAACAGGAGGAAACTAGCAGTTTGATTGAATTATGCCTTTTGTTTTTAATCTTCAGCAGCTTCCAGGTGGTTCACTTATTTTTAACCAACTCCAGCAGCAGCTGTCATGGTTTTCTCCACAGCAACAATCTCAGCAGCCTAAAACCTGTAGTCCTCAGCAACAGGGAGAACAGGTGTGTGCTAACAGCCCTCAGTCTAGGGTGTGTGGATGAAAAAAATTCTTCTATTCTCCCAATCTCCACAAGTAAATGAGCCATTACCCAGTAGACCTGAAGCAGAGGGGGAGGAAAGTCTTCCTCCTAAACTTTGTCCAACAGCAAAGACTGTAGTGGCTCTGTTGCTATGGCTGGAGCTGGGTTATACTTCTTTATTTATATCCTGTGTAGAAAAGCTAAAACAAAACAACTGGCTAAGCATTGTCTAACTCTGTCATGAAGAGAGCCAGCCCCACTGTAGGAGGGGTGTACAGTCAGCTTAGTGTTATGTTTATCATAAACTAACAGATGTATCAGATGAACAGAGAAAAAATGCAGTCAGAATTATTACAGAGTAACCTAAACTTCTTGCTCACACTCCTCTGACTCCACTTAAAACCCTCACTGCTGTAGTTCAGAATTTTCTTTGCACCAAAGGAAATATTGGTTGTCTTAAAAGCTGTAATTGTAAGACATTTGCTCTACTGCTGCCTGTAATTAGCATTAAATGCTTTAGTCACTGAGGAAGTCTAAAGTCTTGATAGCGACTGATCCGTCCTCAAAATGACAAATTTTGAGTGGTCAGTTGCACCTTAAAAATCCTAAGGTGCAGGTACCAGGTTAGTACTTAAAAATCCTAGCCAACATTGATGCAGCAGTTTGAGAAAACTAGCTGCTCTGCTTTCCTGTTCATCTTCCCAGACACACAAGCCTTCTGCTTACCAAATACTCTCCACAGGATACTCAAGTTTGCCATAATTTCACTTGTGATACTGTAGACTGTTCATAAATAAGATTCCTCTTTCAAATTTTTTATGGTATATATCCTCCTGTGCCACAGGCCTTGTTCTGGATTGTGGGACAGTTAATGGGAAACATCCAAATTTTTTCACAGCATCCAAATCCCTGAATGTCAGGTAGTAGTTGAACTACTTAAAAAAAAAAAAAAATCATGTGACCTTGTACTGCTGGTTTTTATTTTCTAGATATTGAATATCAAGGGCATTTACAGAAAGGCTGATGTAAGCGTAGTCTTTCTTGTGGCAGAAAGTTCTTCTGGAGAAAAGAAATCCCTGCATTGGCTAAATTGTCCTAAGGAACTTCTCTCATACCTTGCTTTATAGAGGAGGGAGTAGTTGGCTAAAATGAGCTATTATGAACACTTGTTTCCTTTGCTGTAGGACAGGAATGTATGTGCTCACAGTGCTTAGTGAAAAACCTTAGGCCCCAAAACAACAACAATTTTCGATGCTATCAATATAATATCAATGCACATTCTCTCTCATACTTAAAGATTTTCCCTACATGGTGGTTCTATGACTCTTAGTCATCGTGGAGGTGATGATGTCTCAACATGCAGTCTTTTGGTGTGGTTTTCCTAGATCTTAGTGGCATTATAATGTAATGCTAAAGAAGCATTGCAACTCCTGGACTGCACCAGCTGTCTTCTGACTGATAAGCCATGCAGTTTTCTCAAATAGTGCATGTAATGCTTTATTTTCCTTTGTTATAAATCAATGCATAATTTAGCGACCTCTAGAAGAGATCATAATTCAGCACCCTTTGACTTCAGAAGACACCAAGTCAGACTCCACTGAGTCCTTTAAAGTGATTACTGTGAAAACTACTCTGTTCTGAAAATACAGTTTTAAAAGCTGGGTCTGTATTTTTATGAAATTAAGGAGTGCGTGGCACAATGTGAACATGGGAATGTGTCAGGCTTTGCACACTTTGATCGATTAGGACCTTTGCACATCTCAGAGTCCCCTGAAGACTCTGAGCCTGGGAGTGGGACAGGAAATTGTGGTAAGATTACAACCATGAAGTGTAGTCTCTGCTAGACTGCAGAGAAATTGACAACTACATGGGACTGCTGCTGAGCAACAGGAGCAATACCATTTCTGCCAAAACAAAGCTGTTCTGGGGTATTCAGTATCTGTTCTACTGTTAGTGACTGCACTATAGCCTGTACCTACACGCCCTGGATGACGTAGCGTTAAATGTTTTTAAATGGCACTTCAGAAGTTTGCCTTCACGCTGGCTTTATTGCTTATTCATTGATACGGAAGTTTGGTAATAAGGATCAAGCTTTTCATTTTTGCTAGGGGTCTGACCAAGGTCCATCCAATCAAGATCAGGCATTATCTGCCCAACAAGCTGCTGTAATTAACCTGACTGGAGTAGGGAATTTTATGCAACCTCAAGCCACAGGTATGTGCTTGCTGAGCCTCCTTTTGTAGCTAAGTGCTTATGTTGATAAATTCACACTGAAATGAAGTTTGGTCTTAAGGAAGTCTTACATTAGATCAGAATGATTTACTGTTTGTTATCAGGACATGAATTCTATGAGAAATACTCAACTTACAAAGCATGCACTTCTCTGCTTTGTTTGGCAGTTAAGTGCCATCAATTGATGGAATTGTATGAAAACAAGTTACACTTAAGACGAAAACGCAGGGAACTTCATGCCAGACTTCATTAAGGAATGTTTCTTTAACTGTGTGCTTAACATCCAGTGTGAGAAACTCTGTGTCTCCACAAGCACTTCATAATCTAATTATGTTCTAACTAACAAGAGTATGTATATCATGTATACTTTATTCTGCACTGTTCCCAGTTTGACTCTGAAACTAATTCTATTGATCCCCCTTTCCTGTTACACTGTATTCCTGTCTTCCTCCCCTGACCAACTCAACCTGACCTCTTTGACCTGCCTGCTTTCCCCTTCTCCTTTCTCAGTGTTGTCTCAGCTTGGCTCTGCCGTGAACAGACCTGGGCAAAGCCTTCCTCAGCAGAGACTCCAGCTCTCTTCTGCCTTGCAACAGCAACAACAACAAGCCTTGCAGCAGCAGCAGCAACAGATACAAGTAATCCAGCAACTTCACTCTGACTGTATTTTAAAAAAATTAAATTAAAAATATAATTCTTGGCTCCAAAATCAAAAATATTGCCCTTTTGGGCTCTCTTTTTAACTAATGCAGTTATGGTCTTGCAAACTGAAGGAAAAAAAACCAACAAAACCAATATGTATTTGGCAAACTATCACGCAAGACCTGAAATCTGTTCTCAGCTTGGAGCACTGAATTTATTTTTATTTGTTTAAGCCCTCCACCTTCCTGATTTGCAAACATTCAAGGGGTGCTTGTGGCACATATCTAAATACTATACCAGGTGCCAATAGATTTCAAAATGGCATGGATGTAAGCACCTGGAAGTTCAAATGTAGCCTTGCTACAGTCAGTACACAGAAGCAGGAGCTCTGCAAAGCATTCCTTTAACATTCAGATGCTTCATGAAACTATTTTAGCAATTTTTAGCACACAGTCTCCTCTTTGTAATACATACAGAAAATTCATATGAAGCATACACTGAGAAGCTGTCACGCTAAAAAGGAACTGTGTAACCCAAACACTCAGTGAAGTTGCTGAGTTACTGCAATGAAGAGAAAGGGCAAAGAAATAAAGCTGTGCACATTCACATGTAAAATGTTACCTTGTGCCCTCAGCAGGCTTCTGTGCCACTGGTGCTGCTTGACTGTACCCACTGCCCCAGTACATGGTGTGTTCCTTTTGTCAACCTGGTGCTTTCTCATTTTTTCTTTCTGTCCGCTCTCTTCATTCTTCCTGATGTGAAAGCTTTATAGTCAACACTAACAAGCTTTTTCTCCCTTCTCCTCCATGGCAGCAGTTGCGATTCTTGCAGCATCAAATGGCTATGGCAGCGGCAGCAGCACAAGCAGCTCACCTGCATCATCAACAGCATTCAGGCAGCCACTCAAAAAGTAAAAGGAAAAGAGGCACACCAGCCCCTCCACAATCATGAGACTTGCCTCCCCACAAAAAAAAATTGATTCAAAGGGGATTCTTTTTTTTCCAGATTATTAAGGAAAAGGCTTAAAATTAAATTAGTGTTTTATATTACTGGTGGGAAAATGAACTTTTGACGTTACACTAAAAAAAATGAACTGATTTTGGAAGCCAACCTTACAGAACTTAGAAATTTCATTTATAAAGTGGCTAGGATCTGGTTTCCTCAAGTCACTTAATTTTTTAACAGAATGTTTTATCTTGTATTTTTTACCACTCAACAACATTGTACATAAAATAAGGGTGAAAAACATTTTAGAAAAAATGAACTTTGTAAATGTAGTATTGGTATTTGTTTATTTAGTATAAAAGGTTTGTGAACACTGTAACAAATACAATTTTTACAAATCCATTTTTGAAAAGAGCTCTCTTTTTGTTCACTTGGGTGTTATACTTTTTATTACTTTATCTATCAGCTTCTTTACTTCTTTGTGTCTTGTAATTGCTCTGGTGATACAGTCCTGAAGCTTGGCTCCTGTAAGAGGACTTCCACCTAAACATTGAAGGAAACAATTTGATTTTCTATTTATACTTCAGTTACGCGTATCTAACTGTGATTTCCAAATGCAAGTATTAATACAGTAATTGTCATTACCAGCACCTTTCACCTGGGGAGCATACAGCTTTCCCAGCCCTAGCTTCAGGCAAAGATAATGGAAACAAACAAGACCTGTAACAGGAGACATGCCCAGAATTTGTCTTCTGCTGTTACAAAAAGCTGACTGCTTTTTGAACTTTAGTCATGCCACCCTCTGAAAACTCCTTCAAGAGCAAGTAATTTAATGACTATTCAAGCAGACTATTACCATAAAGCGCCCGCATCTCACAAAGCAAAGCAGGTCCATAAACTTTTCTTGACCTAACATCATCAGCTCCAGAGGTTTCTTTGTAGTAAATTTAGAAGTACCTGGTTTATGGACAGAACAGAGTTTGCCTTCTTCATCAGTTACAATGGTTACTGTTCCAGCTGCTAAATCTTCTTCTTCAGCAGTTGGATCAACAATGAGTAACGTGCTTGTGAAAGAAATGCATGCAGATATGTTGGTACACATTACTCCATTCATGTTATTGCAAAATACAGTTTTTACTGTAGTCTTACAAAGTACTTGTAGATTGACTTAGTGCTCAAGTTTATCTGTTTTCCTATCAAAATGCACCATTAAAAAAAAAAAAAGGAAAAAAGCCAAAAAATGTGGGAGATTCCACATAATCATGTGTTTGTGACTGTGGAAAAGAGGCATATAGGCTGTTTCATAAATTTGTGACCGTGATGTATTGCAGGAAAATGCCACTAAATTGCCATCTGCAGTATGAAATAGTGCAGTCATTATTTCATAGTTACACTGAAGACTGGCATTGGTTTTAGGTGTAGGGTGCACTAATTTCTACCAGACACTTTAAAGCAAAACTCATTTCCAATGTTAAGTTCACCAAAGTAGTTCTCAGTTTGTTGTCAGTGAACTCTGACATTGCTCAGAGTGGGGACATTCAAAAGCAGATTCAGTGGGTTGATTACAACAGCTTATTCTGGCTGTCATATATCACATGAGCAGTTCAGTGCATGGCTGTTGTTGATGTACAGGTCACTGCCACAGGAGCAGCTCTGTGCCAGTGGTCCTCAGCCATGGTCACGCTAACCAGCAACATACCACTTCCATTTATTTATTCAAGGAGGCCTTTTATGCAGAAGAAAAATGCCTCTGAAAGCTACACTGTTTAAAGCATTTTATTGGAAGGGCTGTGTCAACAGCTCTAGAAGAACTAACAAACCAGAATTTAAAAAAAAAACAACAATGCAAACCACACAACACAGGCACACACCCTCTCAATACTTAGTTTTAGGAGCTGAAAGGAGACTTAAGTAACTTGTTTGATGCAACAGTTGGTTTCAGGGAACGAAACAGCCCAATAGACGCTCATGGAAAGCCTTCTTCCCCAGGCAGCTTTTTGGTCTATGTGTAAGTATGTGTGATTGGTGTGTAAATAATACCCTACTGCCAGCTGTCTGCCTCGTATGTTACCCAAACGCTCCGTGTACATCAGACTTCAGACCCAGCTGAAATGGTATTAAAGCAATTAACAGAAGCACTCCAAAGTACCAGTAATGTCCTGCTCTGATGCATTTTGGTAATCACTTGGTCAACGTTTGAGATTATTATTCTCCCCCCCCAATTGTTACTTGGATGAAAGGCCCTACTAATAATCTGTGTGAATGCACATTAATGTGCTATAAACCCCCAACATCTCCAAATAGACCTAAATCTTGAATAGCACAGTGAGCACTATCCTGTCGCTTTCTACTTGGCAAATGGATGTCACCATAAATGACTGCATTTCTTATAAATAGCAGCAGAACACATTCTTAACATTCTTGATCTAATGAAGAGCCAGTAAGCAATTTCAGATGAGGGGTCAAGTTATCAGATATGATTTACTTTGAATTCTCATAATCAGGTTATTTTTCTACATGAACAATGATTTAGGCATGCTGGTTACATTTCACCTTAGGTAATTATGTTTTCAGTTATCCAGGGTTTCTGTTGTTCTAACTGGACTGTTACTTACTTCCTTTGTTGACATCCTTGAAATAAGCTGTTCAAAAACTACCATCTTTTCTATCAGTTACTTACACAGGCTTCTAAAACATAAATGCACTGGTAATGCTTTCATCTTAAAGATACTTCAAAAACCTAAACCAGTACCCATCCCTGTACTTTTAAGTTTATCTTTTAGGTTGGGAATGACTTCTGCTTTAAGCCACAGGAAGAAGCTGCGGAGTACAGACCGCACTTTGTTCTGTGCACTTGTTACATCACAGAAGTAGAGGCCCCTTCAGTGAGAGAGGCTGTGTATTGAAGATGGGTGGAGCAGCATTGCCTCCACTCTCGACCCTGGCAGAAGTGCAGACACATCACTGGTGGCATCCTCTGTCTTTCATCTGTTTTACAGACACTGTTGTTTCCATAAAGTACAAAACAGTTTGGAACTTACTCATCAAATATAGCAAATGACGTGGCAACGGGATGCTTTCTGATAGTCAAAGGACTCTTCTGTTTTAAATTAACTTCTGATAAACCAGTTTCTTCATTTATTGTAACCAATGGCAATTGCACTGAAGAGATGAAAAAATTACAATGGTCTAATATTAAACATTGCTGGGTTTAGCAGGCCTAGAGATGTTGGCAACTACTGAAATATTTAAGTTGTTCTTTTAACCCACTGAAAATCAATCAGAATAGAGTTTTGCACACATTAATGATACTCTCTACAAAAAAAAATTCTTTAATTCAAGGAAAGTATTTAGCTTAGAACTACCCATTCAAGGAACTATTTGATTTTTGTACTCAAGGTAACAGGAATATCTTCTCCTTACACAGAAATACTTTCTACTTCCAAAATGCCACACAATACTTTAGAATCATATCTAGCCAAAACTACTTTTTCCCCAAGTGTAGTGGACATAAAAAAACTAGGAATATAGTCTCATGTCATGAGTTTTATACAACTGTATAAACAGTGCAGCCTGACCTTCAGCTTCCTCTTGGTGTGACAACTCATACATTGCTGGTGACAAGAGGAAAGTAGCTAGGGGGAATTCCAAGGCTGGCAATTCACAGTTAGAAAGGGAAGCCTTGCCATAAGCTTCCCTTTAAACTGCTGCCTCCATGTGTTTATAAGCCACACACCTGCAAACATTCAGTCTACACATTTCTTACAAACTGTAATGCATTAAGCTAGGAAAGGAATATTCTGTTGAGACAAAGTACTTGTGTAAGCAAAGCCTCCAACAGCTCATCCTGCCCACACAAAATACATTATCAAAGCAATACCCTGATGTAGGCGTTAAACTCCTTCATGGCCACTGGTGAAAGACTCAGGTATCTGACACTAAAGAACACGCAGCTAAGTACCTTTTAGTCTTTTAAGAAAGCAGTAATAAGTGAACAAAAAGATCCTATTTTTCAGGTGCTACACACCTAGGGCATCCCACCATCATTTCCAGCTTGTATTTGCATTCAAATGACAGGAAACAAACAGTCCCATGAACCAGTTACCTACTGAGCAGGGTTCAAAATGAATACACTTCTCCAAGCAACACTGATCAGAACGTCTCTTGTTCTAAGGACAACTTACCATTTTTTAATGCTGCCAACAAAGCAAAGACACTGGCATCCAGAAGGTTTCCATCATAGTCCAGACATATGATATCACAGTATAACACCCAAGCGAGCTATCAAAAAAGGTTTGCACTTGTGAGATACTACATCAGCTAAGCAAATGGTGCAATATATTAGAAAATTCTGGCCACACTAAGTACAGATACTTATTTCTATCATTTGATTTTTGCACTTAGGATGTAAACTAAGCTATGAAGACTGAAAAGCAAGAACCCTACTAAAACCCCCTATAACCTCAAATACCTTCTGTATTTGTACTTCTGTACAGGTACTGTGATCTTGTAAGTATCTTCCTCTTCTTTCTGAGATACAACTTACCTTGCCATTGGCAATACACAGATCTTCTTTCACTATCATCTGTGAACTACAATAAAATGAGAGTAAGCAAGGAAATAGAAAACTGTGTTGCAGAGCTGCTTGCATTTTAACAGCACTAAGATGGTTCTTACTTTTCAATCACATCTGCGATGAACTGGCTTGCTGCTTGAGCCTCTTCACCAGGTGGTCCAGAGCGAAACCTCTCTGCACAGAGGGATGGCAGCTCTACATTTGGAACTAGGTAGCAAGAATCATTAGTCATAAACCAAAGAAAGCAGGCAATGGGTAATCAAAAATAATAAAAAAACAAATAACAGATGCTCTTAATATCATTTTAAGTATTTCAAATGAAAGGCAAGACCAAGAATTTTTCAATCAATCCTTCCTAATTCTCCCCTCAATAATAAAGTTATGCATGAGTTTGTATTTAAGAACTTGTAGTACTCTCTGTACTCAGAAACTATATATTCCATGGAAAAACAGATACTCCTAGCTACCACTCTATTTATAATCCTTCTCTGACTACCATGACCCATACAAATTCTTCTCTAAGTGTTAAGCACTTTTCAGCAGATCAAAAAACAGCAGCATTTCCATCCCACTGCCTGACTTTACTGGTATGCTGTCTGCTTTTCATCAACCATTAAAACCTGAGTCTTTAGACTTGAAGCAAAAACGTGCATAAACATTCATGAAAAAAACCTAAGCATAGTCAAGCTCACTGAAAACAAAATACTTGGGAGATACCTTGGAAAAAGGGGATTTCATCTAAGCTCTCAGTTCCACAGAATTATTTTATTTCCAAAGAAACTCCAAACAGGAGTGAGGAGGTACCACTGGGACTTACAGTTCTCTGAGAAATAAACACTTTTTATTTCACTATTTTTAAGAGTTACATTTTTTGCCCACTGGGACTTTGAAACAGAAGTTAACATGTCTTTGCACAACCTTGCATGCCACTACCTTTTATAGATTACCTTCTCCCTCTTAATATACACACTGCTGCAGGTTTCCTTCCATGCCCAGCCTGGAATCAGCAATGAAAAGGGAGCTGTATATGGAAAACTCACAAGCAGAGCAAAGGGAATTCTAGATGTCTAGATGTCAATTTTGAAATTAATTTGAAGGGATGTAATAAAATCTGATACAAACAAAATTTTTTAAGAAATCTTCACAACACAATTTTCAGAATCTTTTAGCTGAAGCAATACAAAACCTGAGTAAGACCCATACTGAAACACTTACCAATATATCCCTTATTAGCAGAATCCACTGCAGGTGCAGCAAGTTCCTGGAGAAACAGAAAAGAAAAAAATGAAGACCAGACTTTTGTACAAAATATTTTCCAGCTGTTCTGTATACAAATGGCTGTTTTCTTCCCAGTTATCATTGCAATGAGATTTTTCAAAAGCCATTTTTAATCAGTCCTTGTCTGTAAATTTCCTATGGGAAAAACTCAGTACAGGGATGAGCAGTCATTTGTTTTATAGGTTATGGCAGGCCAGCAGTAGAGTTGAGGCTACAAGGCATTAAATAGTCCAGCCAGCTCATTCCCAGTGCTCTTACTGATTGATGTTCAGGAACTTTTCAGTTATAGAGCTTTTCTCTAGAAACAACAAGGCCTTTAGTTTTGTACACATCTTCCCCCACAGACAATGGGCATCACAAAAATACATGTTCTCAGAATACAGGTAGGATTATACAATTACATTATCTATTAACTTTCAGGTCTGAAAGTAACTCAGGTGAAAGACTGTACTTGCATCTGACTGGCACGTTATTTTAACTCCAAGGGCAATTAATTGTAAACACAAATGCACAAAATCAGCTAACAGATAAATACAGATAAAAACCAACCATACCGCTTTTACTCCACAAATCACCGTGGTATTTCCTAACTTCACCAGGGCAGAACCATCTGCAGTTGTAATTGAACCTGAAGAGAAAAAGTACTGTTAAATAAAATCTATTTTCCCTTCAAAGGGTGTTAAATAACATCCAACCTTCACAAAGCGTTTACTTTCCATCATTTTATACTAAGCACAGGCTAAGCAAAGTCTCAGATCCAGAGGGGGACAGAATCTCTGTATTAAACAGTCAATCACACGGCACGGTTGAGGTTCTCCAGCCTGCTGAGGCCCCTCTGGATGGCAGCACAACCCTCTGGCATATCAGCCACTCCCAGTTTGGTGTCATCTGCAAACCTGTGAGGGCACCTAAACTGTGCTGCACATCCAGGAGCAGAACTGACTCATTACACTGTGCACATCAGCCCAGGAACAGCACTGAAAACAATGCTCAAGGATATCATTGTACCTCGCCTTCTCTTTCATGCTTGTTGAAACTGTAAAGAAAAATCCTTCCTCCTCCTGGTTTCCAAATGCAAGAACCAAGAAAGCAATTAGCAAGTCATTAAGGTCACCACTATAACCTGATATTAATAATACCTCCCCCATTATTATTATTCCACAGAAGCACTTGCCTATGTTGACAGTGGTTGTCCGACATTCACCTAACTCTCTTCCATCAGGCCGACAGTTCTCTTTCTAAAGGAAAATTACAAGCTTCAAATTAGAAAACATACTTTAGCAAATAACACAATAATATTTTTGCTTCAGTAGTTCATAAAAATAATATTCTCAGAAATGCTAGGGAAAACTCAGTCACACTCTAGCTGGCTTTTCATCAACTGATACACAGTTTGTGGTTGCAGGCCTGCAAAAGAAAACCCTTGATTTTTAAAATTCATTTAAGTTTATTTAGACAATATAACAATAGACTGATTGTCTCAAGGGTAGGTACTACAGGAGGCTAGACTCAGAGTATCATCCAAGAATGAACATGCACTGGTAACTTAAAATGAGAGTTTCTACCTGTCTACATTTTTGGTGGAGCTGTTAAAATTAGAGTGAACGAAAGAAAACAAAAGAAAAACTCTGCACCCAAAGAAAATCCAACAGTCAAATACCATCAGTCAGAAGCTGTACAACACATAACCCTTATGTTAGAAACTGAAACAACTATTCCACCATTTTAGATCTGAATTGTTATTCACCACAGTTTCAAGCTTTTCAAAAGCAAACACTTTTGGTTCAATTATGAGAACTAAAACTGACTGCAAAAATACTGGACCCATTTCTAAGTCAATACAACTTCAGTAATAGATAAACTAATTTAAGGTAACAAAAGTCAGTGTTTTTCCCCCAGAGCTGCAGTGTGCATGGTTAGCAGCAATAGTCTCTATCACAAATTTTTGTAGCATCTAAAAGCCTGGTCTGATATAATTTTGTACTAGACAAAAGCCTGCATTACCACCTTGGTCAAATTTAATCTGAACTCCGTTCAAGACCAACAGAAGCATTTACCCATCAAGATGAACAGATGGAAAGAAAAACATTTTCTGAAAAGCACAAATGCTTTTCATCTGCTCCTACAGTTTTTTGGGCTTTTTTTTTTTTTCAGTTTCCATTTCCATAGTTTCAGATTTCCATACAGACAAGTTAGAAGAGCAGAAGCAAGCAAGAAAAAATTCTCTACAAGGAATTCATACAAGCATCTCATGTTTCACTCACCAAAAACCTCCTGTAATATTCCAATGGCTCCACAGTTCTACAACAAATAGAAAGAGAAGTTCAAATGTAAGCTCCTGAGTAGGCAAAGCACAGCAAAAAGAAAAAAAAGATCAGCAAGCACAAACCCACACCAGTAAATAATCGGGGAATCAAGATGCCTGACAAAGCTGCTTAGCAATACAGTTACAGAACAAAAACTCTAAACTAATCTAAAACAAAAAAGATGTTTTCCTAAATTCAGTTCCAACATGCTTCTTCCATACAAGGAACCTGCCTGCACAAGCACTTAACAAAAACTGCTAGCTTTCAGTTCAATAATCCTATAGGCTTTAAATCAAAGTAAGCGTTTAGTGACAGAAGGGTATAGAATGCTTTTCGAGGAATGTAAGAAAGGAAAATTTTACTACAATGTGTGAAACATCTGTTAGTTCAAGGACTGCATTCAGAAGCAGAAAATTGTACAAAATATTAAATTATTCAGTTTTTCTTAGATTCTTTGAGAAAATAAAAAAATTACAAAATATGTTTCATGCAGTGTGTCAGATGAGAATTAATGCTTATTGTTAATCATACACTAGTAACAGCATTTGTGTATTAGTATTTTAAGCAGGGATCATTAAGGTAAAAAAAATGCTTTTTTAACAAGTGTTGCCAATATTCAAACAAAGCATTCACAGTTTTGTTAATTTTTTTTTGTTAGAAAGTTCTGTTCTGGGGCAGGGGTGGAAAAAAGATAAAAGAAAAAAAGATAGGCAATTTTTCCAAATGCAAACATACAGAGGCATCACCAACACAATGGCCAGCATGAATTGGCTCCAGGTGGCTCCACATGTGTTGGTCCTGTACTACGGGATTATAAACCAAACACCCGGTTCGTTGTCTTCCCGTTCATGGAACAGCACTTGCTAAACCCTGTCTGATGCTTTCAAGCCATAAATACAGCAGAATCAAGGATGCTGGGACAGACTGCCCAGAGAAGCTGTGGATGCCCCGTGCCTGGCAGTGTTCAAAGCCAGACTGGATGGGGCTTTAAGCAACCCAGTCCAGTGAAATGTGTCCCTGCCCAGGGCAGAGGGATTGGAACTGGATGATCTGGGAAGATCCCCTCTGACCCAAACCATTTTACTATTCTAAAACGACTAGTTATAAATGGGAAGTCATTGAATTCCCTAGAGATTTAACTTCCTTATTATGCTATCAGCTGTGTAAGGGGAGGTTTAGGTTGGAGAATAGGAAAAGGTTTGTCACCGACAGGGTGATTGGGCAATGGAACTGGAACTTCCCCAGGGCACCAAAACTGCCCGAGTCCAAGAAGTGCTTGGACAACGCTCTCAGGCACACGGTGCGATTCCTGGGGCTGTCCCGCACAGCGCCACGGGTTGGACTAGAAGATCTCTAAGGATCCAACTCGGAATACTCTGCAGTTCGGATACCGGGTCCCTCGGGGCCCCGCTGAGCTCCGCTTTTTGCCGTGCCTTTCCCGGCTGCCCAAACCCCGCTCGCTCGGCCTTTCCCGCACGCGTCGGGGCTCCACAGCCGCTTCAGCGCCGAGCCCAGCCCGCCGCGGCGGTAACCGGATAAAGCCCTCAGGGGTCCCCGCGCGGCCGGGGCGGTGGGGACACCGGTGGGGTACGGGCAGGGGCGGTGGGGACACGGGCA
>VXBQ01014961.1:57567-94779 GCA_013400175.1 Phainopepla nitens | reverse complement strand
GCCCGGGTCCCGCCGCGCCCCGCAGGCGGCAGGGCCGGCCCGGGCCGGGCGGCAGGAGCCGGCAAGGCTGCGCTTGTGCGGGGGGTCGTGCGGGGAACGTGTTTCGGCAAGGTGTGGGGTGCCGAAGGACAGAGCATTTCAGCCGTACAGTTCGTGTTGGGAAATGTCCCTTCGCGTTAGCCATTTGGGAAGTTGCTGTGGTTTTGCGTATCAGAAATGCCCTGCGAGATTAAGCAGTTCGACCCCCTGGAAAGCGAAATTCTGCTGCCTGTCCGCAATGCCACGTATGCATCCTGCCCGGGGAGGTGGCGGAGGCTCCGTCCCTGGAGGTGCTTAAGGAAAGGCTGGGCGTGGCACTGTGTGCAGTGCTCTGATTGATACGGTGGTGTTGGGGCATCGGTGATCTCAACAGGTCTTTTGCAAGCTAAGTGATTCTGTGTGTGGTGTCGCCAAGTAAAAGTGCTCCAGAACCCAAGTTCTCTAGCTTTTTTTTAGCCATGCATAAAGCAATCAGCCTCAGTTTTCCAAGTACATATGGCTGGCTGGTCATGAGCCTTGCCATTGATTTCAGTGGCTTGGTGGGAGATCAGAAGTGGCACCTGCTTGTGTGCTCAGGGTTACTTGGGGAAGGGGCTTGGACCACCACTTTGGAGGCACCTGCATGCTCTGCTGTTAAAAACAGCAACAAGCCCATGATGCTGACAGTGGTCCGAGTAGGAGTAACCAAATGGCATGTGGTCCTGTGTGAAATTCACAACAGTGACCCACCTCATTACTGAAATATACTTGCTTGCCCCTGGTAGCATCAGTGCACGTTTAACAGCTAGGTGAACTTCTAATAGAATGATTTTTTTCATTTCTTTTTCATCACAGGTTTGTGTAATCGCTCATGTAACTGCCAAAACAATGCCACACGAAGATGCTGACTGCAGGAAGGGATCTGCACCAAATATACATGATCCTGCTACAAGAGAACTCTCTGTCGTTGTGCCTTCGTACAATGAGGAAAACCGGTGTAAGATTTTTCTTGTTTTGATGAAAAGTGGAAAATCTGTCTGTTGTTACTGTAATAATGCAGAGGTTAGTTGGATTAGGAGCAGATTCTGGCATGTATCTGATTTTGGACACAGTTTCCAGAAAACAGTCCAAGTACATTGAATTTCAAAATTAAGTCATTGTGTAACTTGATTTCTCCTGCTAAAAATAGCATGGGGCACTTGTAAGAATCTTCTTAATGTTAATGAACCCCAGAAGAGTGGCTGTTCATTGCTCCTGCAAATGCTGCAAGGCAAGAAGTAGTAAAATACTTTCAAAATTGATCTGAGCACTTCTCACTCTTTAAACAACAACAGCAGCTTCAGACAAGCAGAAAAAGGGATGATCTCATGGGTTTGTGTTTGATTTGGCCATAGATAGGAGTACCTGATACTGAGTGAAGGCTTTTAGATGTGATAGAAATAATCAAGCTCTAAAGCTGATGTGGCAGTACACAAGCTGACAGCTTGCTTAAATAGATGAAGTCAGTGCTGGTTTACAGCATCAGTCATAAAGAGTGAATTTTTTTTTTCCCTTTAATGTTGTGTAGAGAATTAACATACTTCAGAATGAAAAGTTGGTTCCTCAGAAAATTTTTTTTTATCCTGTATTTCTATCGCATGTGTGATTTTGTTCAGTGTTGTTTCTGCATTCAGAAATGAGAGCAGTTAAGAGTTGCAGCTGCTAAGCTTGTTTACTGAAGGTAGTGTTGTATGAAAGAGTTGATTTGCTCAGCCTTCCTTTGTGGCTGTTTTCAGCTTGCTTATGCAGGTGCTTTTCGTGTTATAATCTACTAACCTGATCTCCTTCACCTTTTCTCTAGTACCACTTATGATGGATGAAGCTTTGGACTATCTAGAAAAAAGACAGGTATTTTCTTTTGGCATTTAAAATTCATTATTTTTCTGTGTATTATGGATAACAAGTCAGTGATGTAGTCACTTTGTTACGTTCGTGTGCATTAAAACAGTAGTACTTGGCCACTTAGAAATGATGCTTCTGTCTCTTACAGTTATTTCTAAATCAAGTACCAGAAAGGATTTTTAAATTAAGTAAAAATTTAATATGCTACTATTGGATGAAAAAAATCTTCATAAGCATGAAATCTGTCCAAGACAGAGCTAAGGATTAACCATGCATTTAACTTTATAAACTAAGTCCTGGTTTGTTCCAACAAGTTTCATAAGCATCTGTTCTTCATTAGTTCTCTGGGTAAGAAGCTCATTGTGAAAGTTTGTGGATTTTGCTTTGTTTGGGTTTTCTTAAAAGTGATGTTTTTCTAAGCTTCCATCTTCTACAACTAAATTGATTTTTCACTTCTAGATGGTAGCATGACAAGCCAGTGTATCGGTACCTGCATCAAATATAGCAAAATTCTTTAATTATGCCGTCTTAACAAATTTACTGCATCATATTAGTGTCTGTTGGCAACTATGAATGACTAGGGAGAAAAGAATAATGGTGTTTGAAAGACCTACTGCCTGCTTAAGAAATAGGATGAAATGCATTATTTCTGTTTTTATTTTCAAGAAACAAGATCCTTCATTCACTTACGAAGTGATAGTGGTTAATGATGGTAGTAAAGATCAAACTGCAAAGGTAAGAAATGTCTTCCGAAGCAATCAGAGGCATGGAATTTTGTTTGGATTTTTGTATATTTGTGAAATGTATCAGTGGTTTATATTTATATTTTGGTACTTGAAGTAGTTGACAGTTGAAGTTCACATTTCTGAATTATTTGTGTCATTGTCCTGCGTGCATCGTGGATGGCACACATGCACGTGAATACACATGTAATTCTTCTGCAAATTCCAGTTTTCTTGATTGGCAGCTGTGACAGCCATTTTCCTGCTGCTGAGATTCTGAGAATTCTAATCCTAACTTCAAGAAATTTCACATTAAATACTCTACACGTGCATAGTGATCATGTGAATATGAATTTGAGGAAGCTAGAAGATCTTTTAAAATATCTCACTCACACTGTGAGGGACAGAACAGCTGACACAGTTCTTTCCCACACCTTTTTTAGGATTGTTCATTTAAAAGTCCATGTGCCAGTATAGTATTTTCAAAACAGTTTTGTATTTTTTTGCTTCAGCTTTGATGTGTGTCACTGGCAAGGAAGGATAGCCAGCTTGTGGGGGTTTTTTCCTACTGCTTGGAACATGTTTGAGGTAGACAATAGCTTTAAGGATTGCTGGTATATATTTTTGACTGCTGTGCATTCTTTCTACTATCTCTTTCAACTGACCAAACAATGGCTGCAGGCCTCTGGACTTTAAAGGACTCAAGACAACCTTTAGAAAATAATTAGGAGAAAACTCAAGCTTTCACTTCCCCACAACTTGTACCAAAATGTTGAGATCCTTGCAATGTCTTTTTAATGGGATTTTAGATCAATATGAATTTTTCTTCAAAACCACAAATAGCAGCAAGACAAGGTGACAAGTGAGAAATAGGTGGCTGTCATAGAAAATTGTATTTCTTTTATTAACTATTGGTGTTAATAGAAAAGGTCTGTCATAGTATGATATGAATTAAATTAGGATTGAGTTTTTTGGAGGTGGGAGGATGGGGGTTGGAATTGCTTAGGGAAATATCCTGTACTTATTGAACATTACTTAGTTCCTTCAATCTTCTTGTTTTGACTGTGAACTGTTTTTTATTTTCCCAAACAGACTCCAGCATACACTGGCAATGTATTTGTGCCGACTGAAGTATGGTTATAGCTCCGTGCTATTAATTTATTTTCTTTTGAAGGGTGAGCAAAGGTACACTTCTCCCTTGGTTTCTAGTTTTGTTTTATGCTGGTTTTTTGTGTATCTGTCAGGTTGCAGAGGAGTACTGCAAGAAATATGGAAGTGACAAAGTACGAGTGATATCTTTGGAAAAAAATCGAGGGAAAGGGGGAGCAGTCAGGACGGTAATTAATACTTTCATCTCCTTCTCTGTTTGAACTACCTGTGCCCAAATGTGCAGAGGATAGAGCTGTGCTGATTGATATTTTTTATTCAATGCATTGACAAAATGATTATGAGAAAACTGAGTACAGATTCTAGAAATGAAAGCAAAAACTTCTTTTAAAAATAAGTTTATTTCAGATCTTGGTAGCAGTGTTGTCTTTCCAAAGAATTCAAAGTGGAAAAAAAATGCTTTAATTTCATACTCATGTTAGTTCTACTTAGAAATAGGCTTGCATTTATAAAAGCCAACCAGAAAAAAAAACCAAAAAGCAAACAAAAAAAATTCCCCAAAACTGTTGCAGATTAAAGTTACGCTTTTGTGGACAAAATAGAGCCAAATTAGCCAACTTCGCTGTCCGGGTCATGGCTGTGGATTTTACCATGACTGATAAACAAGAATTCATCCAGCTGAGTTTCTGTTTACTGAACCCCACTGCTTTCACCCTCACTGGACAGTCTAAACAGCACAATTCATGCTTTCACATAGATATTATCATAAAATGAGCATGTTCTGAGAATGAACTAACCGTTACACATTTAGAAGGAACATTGTATTCCTGTAATGAATGACACCTTGCTTTTCTGAAAAAGGGTGGTATCATCTAGGGATTGTCAGTGACGTGTCTTTATCTGTCTTTTCAGCTCTCTCTTTAGTATGTCAATTTATTTTTTATGAAAAGTGAATAACTATAGAAAATAGAACATTGTATCAGAACACATGGAACTGTTGTAAGAGATACAACTTTGAAGTTATTCCAAGAGAAGGAGAACAATTTTCTATGTGATATAATTTTGCAGTGCATTGTTGTAGAGTGGATGTGTGTACAGCTGCTTCCTTGGCAGGCTTTTCCAGACGCTTACATGCTTGGTTGCAACAGTACTTTTTGTCACACCCACTGCTAATTGTTTTCCTGTCTGGACCCCTTCAAAAACGATGAAATTTTTCTGACCAAGCAGATGGCAATATAAGCTGTGAAACCTGTGCATCACAAATGTTTTGCAGTGATGCTGTGACTTGAGACTTAATCTTAAAGTAGTTTTAAGAAATAGCTCTTGAATTTTCTTGAAACAGTGTTAGGAAAAACTTGCACTGCGTCTTCATTTCCATAGCTCACGTGACAAAGAAAGGCTGTCCAGTGCAGTGGCAACTGCTAATCACTGCTTCTTCGTGCTCCCCTCTAGAGCTGACTGTAACAACTTGTTCACTTTTAGATTTAGGTTTTCCTGAGAAGAATTGTTAGCCTTTCATCTTCATGCATTGTCTGTCACTGGGGACACTCAGAGTGTGAAGTCTCTAGGTGTTACTGCTGTATAAATAGGTAAATGACTGTTACTAGCAGAATAATAAGACTCACCTGTTGTGTAGAATCTGTGAGATATCACTGTCTTGATAGTACATTGGGTTTTTGGAGTGTCTTGCACCTAGCTTATGACAAATAATTGATTTCAAAGGTGTTGATTTTTTTATTAACAAATAAAAATATTATATTTATTTTTTCATTGCAGGGTGTCTTTAGTTCTCGGGGTAAAAATATTCTTATGGCTGATGCAGATGGAGCTACAAAATTTGCAGATATTGAAAAAGTAGAAGAAGGTCTAAAGAATCTCCGGCCATGGCCTGTGAGTATAAATTCTCATGCTTTTACGTCAATACACATGCATACTTTAATACACAATACGCTTTTGTAGTTCTCTTCAAATTTTTTTGACATCCAGTTGAAGATGTAGGTGCAAGGCTGAAGACCTAAGTGTAAGATTAGAAGCATCAAGAATGGGCTGTCAGAAGGAGTTTTCACTGAATTCTTAACTCCTTTGCATCCATTGTGCCTATTTCAAGGCAGTACAGAACATTCTGTTTGCTGTTTATCTTTCCTTCAAATTGTTTGAAGTTGTTCTGTTCTGTGTAAATACCATGTGATGCCTCCTTTGTTTTTTAACTGTTTTATTTCTTCATTTTGTCTGATGTCATCCTGTATACCTGTAAGGTGCATCATAATTCCACCCTCGTTTATACAGGTTTTCTTTTCTCAGGGTCCTTAGTTTAATGAGAGTATTTGGAAGAACTTTTATTGTAAACAAAAATTCAAGAACCTGTGGAACAAGAACAGCTCCCTGCACAGTCATTCTCTTTTGGGTGCTTGACTTGAAAGAACTGAGGTTCATTTTCTGCTTAAATGCAGATGAGTGAATTACTTGTAGCTGGTTTCCCAGAGTGCCAGAAGAGATGTGCAGCCTTCCAGGCACAGCTGTGTGGGATGTACTTGTGGAAGGTGTCTCAGTCTGCAAGTGCAGGAGCCACAAGCTCAGGACCCAGCGGGCAGCGTGTGACCCTGACACTCTTCCCTACCAGGGTGGCAGCAGCTGCTGATTCTCCAGCAGTGGCCTCAAATAGAGTAGATTTGAGAGATTTTATGTGAGAAGCAGTAGTGTGAGAATAGTGTTAAGCCTTTTGTTTTGATCATGTTGATTTAATTTGATGTTATATTTTTGGCTGATACCATGGCATTTTACTTATTTGGAGATACATCAGTGCAACAAGCTTTATTCTGTTATTTCTTCCATTGTGCAATATTTAAGGAAAATGTACATTATAATATTTAGTTCCAAGGAATGCTGCATACTTGTCTGTGCTGCTAAATACATTTGCTGTGTGCCTCAAGTAAACAATGGAAACCTAAACCAGACCTGAATAAATGGAGGCAATTTGCATGCACCATATGCAAATTGTAATAAACTTTAGATTGTCTCTTAAGTGTAGAGAACTGATTTAGGCTCAAAACCTAGCAGAGTAGAAGAAGTGCAGCTACAGGAAGCAGAAAAGTGTACTGCTTTCAATTTTTTTTTATTTTATGGTTCTCAACACAAGATTCCACTGATTCAAATAATATTCGTTTGAGTAATAACTCTTTCATTTATATTCCTGTACAGAAGGAGATGGCTATTTCCTGTGGTTCTAGAGCTCATCTGGAGAAGGACTCAATAGCAAAGGTTTGTTTCCATTTCCTGCTATGCACTAATAACCAAATGTTTCCATTATTTGTTTCTGTTCTACAAGTTTTGCAATTAGATAATCAGTGTTCGTAAAAGAATGGAAGCTAAAAATAAGGAAAAGTTTGTTATACATGCAGGATGTCCTCCATCATATACAAAGGATGTGTTCTAGATTTCAGGCACTTTGAACTTACTTCAGTTAGTGTTCCAATTTATGGATTTAATTTTATAGATGAGAATATCTCACAAACAGAGCTTCTAAACCCTGGCAGAATTGGTAGCTAGTAACCAGTACTGGGCCTGGAATGGAAGGCAGCTGATGAGTTATCACTGATTTCCTTCCAGTGCAAGAACTTGGCTTGCAGATCTTGAAACCTCTTTAAAATGAGTTAGGGATAATTAGCAGCTAGCTGTTTGAAGAGTGCCTCTATTCATGGGAAAGTGGTTTAAGACTTCTGTATTACTCATAGTAAAATTTTTGAGTTTTGAACACACAGACAGTACTGTTATATGTGTGACTCCTGTATAATAAACAGTGATGCACAGGCACATGGCCTTATCTTGCATCTGATTTTCTGATGTCTTGACAGACAGTAATTGACAAAGCACAGGCATGGAACTTGTATTGCAACAGACACATTGCTGGGCTCATTTTTCAGTGTCATTGCATGTGCTCATCATGGTGAACGTTCTCAAGAGTAAGCTTTGTTTATATTTAATACTTGAACTTATTCTAAAATATATACCTAACTACTAAAATAATTACAGAAGTCCAAAAGAAGTTACACTGGTCACGTTCAGCCTCCAGTAGATATCTGTACTTTTTTTTCTTCTGGTTTGTGAGTATTGGAGTAATTCACTCTTCCTGAGTTCTTGCAAATATTGCTGCAAGTGTATTAGCATCCTCACAAAAAAGAAAAAAAAAATACCAAAAAAAAAACCCAACAAGAAAAAAAAAGCTTTCATCATTATCAGAAACTAGAAACTACTACAGGGAGATTATGTAGCTGATAAACTGGAGCCCAGAAAAAGTGTTTCATTGCATGGTCAAGTACTGAATGTGGACAGACTTTTTTCAGTGCATTTGTATTTCTTGAAGGTCTTGCTAAATTAGGGAGAGGAATTGGAACAAGACTTTCATCTTTAAATACAAAAGTACAATTTTTAGGACATGTCCATCCTTTGCTTCCTGCTTCTCCCCATATTTCTGAATTTTTAAAAGAGAAATCACAAACTGGTTAGGTAGTACTGATTTGCTTGAAATGTGTAGCCCATTTTGTTTCATCACCCAGTTGTCACTAGGCTGGAATAGAAAGACTGCCTTTACTATAGTGGGACAAGACTGTTGTATAGTGCAATCGGTATAAAAAAAGTTGCAGAGCAATCTTTTAGATGTTGAGATTTCTCTCTGGACTTACAGGCATCTAAAACAGTAGAATGAAGCTGTGATAAGCAGCTATATTGAATTTATTAAGACTAGAATTTCACCCTTCTGTTCAGTATCAATACATCAAGAATTCTGGTCTGCCTCCAGAATTGTTAATGTCCTTGAATGAATCTATACTATGACTTGCATAAATAGTCTTAGGAGTGGTAAGTATAACCCACAAGGAGGAACTCCTCTTTGTGAAGTAAGTGCACAGTTTCACTGTCTGACAACCATGCAGCCTCCTAGCACTTCCCTTCTGGCTGTGGTGGGAGCCTAGTGTTCTTGGTCACAGAGCCAAAAGAGCCAAAGAAGCCACACCAGATCCACCATTAGCCTGGGGCAGGAGCACTTTTGAAAAGGCATAAGCTATGAATTTGGTTTTCCTTAAGCCAAAGGCTATTACATAATAAGCCAAGCATCTTCTCTATTTTTCAAGTGAGATTCTAAATTGTTGGCTTTAAAGGCACCTCTTATCACCCAGAGATACTTAACAGTTGAATCATTGGCTCGTAAAGATTTTACATGATATATGTCTTGCAGTCATACATATAATCATTTAAATTTAGCTTGAGAACAGCAGTGAGTTCAGAAGCAATTTTTGGATCACAGTTCTAGTTCTTTAGGAACTGTCTTGAATAAAAGATTAAGAGGGGCCTCTGCAAATCCAGACTCCAGCTTCTGGAATCCATGGACAAACTTACCTTTATGATTATTGTGTCAAGAACACAAGTATTACCAAAGAGTAAGCTGAGTACATTTGTCAGGAATATAAATACATATTTGTGAAAGCAGAAAAACCAACATTGCTGGAAATGTAAAATGAAGTATCATGCAGAAGATACTATGGCTGTTCCACTAATTATTTGAAATCCAGGTGCAGGTTCCTGGTTTACTTAATAAGGAATAATCCAGAGTGAAAAACTGCTCTGAACTGGGGAGAGGTGAGAAAGGAACTTGGATTTCTCCTAACCTAGACTATACACATGACTGGCAAGTCTTTCCCCTAGATCAAAATCTTTCCCTTTCAGCCAAAATTTTGTTTGACTGTAACAATTGCTAAATTCTGTTTTCATTCCAGTGCAAAATAAAACCAGTTTACAAACTTTGAAAGCTATCAGAAAACAGGGTTACTGTCCTGTAAGACAGCTCTCTTCAAGCACTTCGCTCCTCACTCAAATGAAACCACCTGACTTCTTGCCTTTTGTCCACAGCGCTCTTACTTTCGAACTCTCCTCATGTATGGGTTCCACTTCCTGGTGTGGTTTCTCTGCGTCAAAGAGATCCGGGACACACAGTGCGGATTTAAACTTCTAACCAGAGAAGCTGCCTTGCAGACTTTCTCAAACCTTCACATAGAACGCTGGTAAACTGTTCCTTTTTTTGTTGGTGGTGTTTCTTTACAATTGAGCATGGATTTGAAAAAATAATTTTAGTGTTGCAGATGCGATGAGGCATGTGATGTCTGTGTATAAAACCCAGCTGCTCAGTTTAGCCAGTTACAGTATTGCCTGCATGGCAGCTTCGATTTCTTGTCATGTTGAAGTATCCTGGCAATTGCTAGAAATTCTATGTTCTTATTAAGATACATTTTAGGAAAATAGTTGGGTATTTGATTTTAGTCTTTATTTAATTTTAATCTCATCTCAAAACATGTATGCAGTCCTAGGTAGGATATTTCAGTTTTGCCTTGTCAGAGGAAATGGTAATTGATTAGGAAAGAGGAGAGGAGGAAAAAGACCTCAAACAACTGAAAATCCCAATAACTCTTCTTTCTTCACACCCAGAAGAAATTTCAAACAAAATTTTTCATGGTGCTGTAATTCATTCCCAATTTCTGGGAGTCCTCTCTCCTTTTACAGATATGAGCCGTGCAAGCAGAGTAAGAAATAGAGAGAAGCTGTTATTATGATAAGGAAAGTTAAGAGTCATTAATCATATTCAAAACTCTTATCAGTGATATTTTTATATACATTACAATTCAGTATTGCTTAACCAGAGTATTTTATGTAAAATCAATATCTGATAAAAAGTTTGTAATTGCTGAGGACTCTAGGGTGAAAGCAAATGTTTATTCTTTACTTATTTTCTTGCTAAAGAATTTTATGTGAGGAACACTGACAGTTAAAATTAATTTAAGACAGCAGAAAATTATGTGTGGTCTTTTAATTACTTTATAGCTCCTTTAGTTCCTGTACATGAGTGATAAAGCCATGACTACTATTACAGGACTGAAGCACTGTTTTCACAGAAATACCATAATTTCTGTAAATTTTCTATGCCACAGTTTTTGCTAAAAAGGATGGTTTAATAGGTATAATCAAAACCCTTGTCTTCAGACTATTGTCTTCATTTGAAAAAATCTCTCATGGGCTTCCACTTGCTTGACAGGGAACAGAACTGCTGAACGGTGTTCCCATACAGAAACGTGTGCAATCCTACAGTCCTAGTCTATTCCAGTGTGTATAGGCTGAGCTTTGACAGCTTTTTTAGGCTGAGCTTTGACAGCTATACTGCCCCTCCAGACTGCAGTTGCAAAGGGCAACTGTTTGAGCACAAACAGTTTGGGCATGCAAATCTTGTGTGGAATGTAGAACTATTGTTGCATTGAATCTATAACTGAGCAGTCAACAGTCAGAAAATCACTTTCCCACCCAAGTGGATTGCTTATTGTCCTAAAGGAGACTGTAGCTGAGCCACAAGTATGATTTGTGCTGCTACCTCCAAACCCAGTCTTGATCTATAAAGCTCTGTAAATTTCACATACAGAGATTTTCTAAATACATGGTTAAACTCATATGCGAGGCTCAGAAGTGCACATCTCAAAATTGCCTTATTTCACTTCACTTTATAAATTAAGCACTTCAAGAGGAAAACTGAAAGAAATAAATGAGGATAATCAGCTTCAGCTGTAAGAATGCAATCTTAAATTTTTATTCTTTTTTTAAACTGAATGATTTTTTCATGATTGGACTTATTGGTAATAAAAAGTGTTTTCTAGATAAAAACAAGCTTTCTTCTGCCACTTCAATTATGTAGGACCAAAGGAATGAAAGAATAAAAACAATTGTGCTGTACTACATTATCCAGGAATAGAAGCAATTAAAAAGGGGTATTGCTGGCATTTTATAGTAATTATATAGTTGGTTTGGTACATACCAGATCTGCATGTCTTGGTTCATTGTGCCTTGTATACGCCTCTAGAAAGTGAGCCTCCTATTCTTTTATCTACAGTAATCCATAAACTAATCCCCTGTGTGTTTTCTTATTTATCTAAAATGTACTGGTTAGTGATGAAGAATGCTTGTTTTGTGTGTTAAGAGAAGAACAGCTCAAATTATTCCAAGAAAGAAGCTCTTCAGATTATTCCAAGTCACAAATTTGCTTAAAATAGCTATAGCTATTTTTTTAAATTTGGTTTAATTCTGCTCAAATTGGCAATGTATTATCTGGCTTTATGCTCATCTGTCAATCAACACTCTCTATGTTTACCCCCCTTCTTTTTTATATTTATTAGCTAATTTAAACCAAATCTGAAAGAACAGTAGAGATTTCAAGATCAAAAGCTTTGACAAGGTTTGTGGAAACTTAAACCGTCTTGGAGGAGAAAAACTCAGATTATTGCCACTGCTGAAGAAAACAACCCTATAGTAAGGTCTCAAAAGTTATTTTTCCACTCCACAGCTGGTCGTTTAGCATGTGTAACTGGAAGATAGCATGTCAGTGCACAAATCAAGTATTGTCCGTTTTCCAGTTAATATTCATAAGATCTGGAAAGAAACTGGGAGATGAGGGGATATAAGTATGTGGAGAGAGTGCATATATTCATGGAAATGATAGTCCTGAGTGAAATGTCAGTGTTGTAAAAACAGTTGGGATAATCGCAATTGGAAATTGCATAGGAACATCAAAGATTCATCCCATAGCATTAGATTTCTTTGTATGTAATTGTGTAAGAATCTGAAACAGCTCAATGCTGGAAGCTTCTTATTTTAAGCAAATCTGGCCCCTGATAACTTTCCATTGCATAAAATGTGTAAAAAGGAAAACACAAACTGGTTAGAGATTGTGCCGTAGAGTTTCTCTACATATCATGAGTACGAAGACAGAAGAGCAAGAAATAGTAGTTGGTGTTTTTGTACTTCTGCTGACCTGAAACGATGTGGAGTACCCAGCTGGGTCACACAGCAACTTGTTCATACTGAAACCATGAGCAAGGGGTAGCAGAGAAACCACTATCTTGGTACTGGGTAAGAGGCTCTGAAATCTGGGTTTATTTCCACTTCTGCGTCACTGCACTGGGGCTACTTGACATCCAGTGAAATTATTTGATTCTCTTTGAATCTTAAAATCCCACAAGTGGGGTGCAGGTAGGTACTGTTAGGTACTTGAAGAAGTGTTCAGTTCCACATGTTCAGTGCTCAGGTGTTCTGGGAATAATGGAGGAGGGTGCTGGATTTAATAGGATAAAAGCCATCCGAGTTAAGCACCCTGGTCCTTCAGCCTGCTGAGGGCTCCCCAGCTGCTGCAGTGGAGCACTTGGTGAGCTGCTGAAGGGAATCAACTCCAGGCTTCTGCACAGACCAAATTGTCTGTCCTGTCTGCTCGAGCTCAGTCAGGCTTGGATTTGTGGGGGTACTACAGTGCTAGATGAATGCTTATAAAAAATACTTAGACTAAAAGTGATGCGCAACATGTTTATTCATGAAGTTAATATAAAATTACTATAAAATCAGTTATCTAATAAATCCCTCCTGCTTAACCCTCACTTCTTTATGCTTTCAACATGCTTTTTCCATTCCAGTGGACATTGATATGAATATGACCTCTTTAATATTAAAAATACTAGAAAACAGACCAGATTTTTCTTCTTGCTGTGCTGAATTTGATTTATCGATGCTTATATTTAGGAAATCTTGAAACTGAAGCATACAAGAAAAAATATAGTTTTATCATTATGGCAATAAGGATCACGTAACACTTTTTAAAGAGAGACCAAGATATTTCCTAGAATATTTTTTTAATCTAACCCTAAATTTTAGAAGGCATTTGAAAATTAATAGATCCTACAATCTGTTCATATATTCAATACTAAGAAATAATGCTTACATCCTAAACTGGCTTTTTTTGGTGAGTGTTCTCATTGTCTTTTTTGTTTAACTGTCCTTTGGCAGTGTATATATGAATGTAAACGAAACATTCTTGAAATTTACTTTCTAAATAGCAGAGTTTTGACATTAGTTTGAAATGAAAGCAACCTTTTGAACAGAGAGCATATGCTTTGTGTTTTAGATTCTGAATTTGATTACACAGCTAATCTGTTTTTCAGAAATTGATGGAGCAGATTTTTTAATTTACAACTTAGAAAAAAATTAAAGGAGATATTTTAAAAACATAACTGAGACAGTTGGAATTACTACAAATGAAGGTCTAGTTCTGCATCTACAGTCTTGACCTGAAAAATGTAACTGTTTGTGTTAAATTTTTATGCGCAGGAGAAATACTGGAAAATTAAATGGTCTTGCTGGCCAAGTTTTCCTATCCTAAATTTGATCATTGATTTCTTCTGACAACAGAAAAAAAAAAAAGATAAAGTTTCTTCCAACCAGAAACTCTCTATCCTTAGGAGAGCTAAACATAGCAATTACAGTCCTACCTTTATGATAGAAGGAGGGGACATTCAAAATGTAGTTCAGATCCTGGTTTGATTGACATATTTTTGTGAAGTGGCAATTTATGATGGCATTGTATAAGGCAGCAGATCAATGAAGAGATCAAATTGTTGTATTACTTTTATCTATAAAAATTGCCTTGTGCACTGAACAAGGCATGCTGTTTCACATTTAAAACTAGGAAAGATGAGTAGAAAAAAGTAATGTTTGTTTCTCCAGTTCGTCACTAATCTCTAAATATGAGTTGCTATATAAAAATTACATAAAAATAAGCATTCATGTTGCTACAGGGATTTTTTTTTCCCACTTTTGTGCCATTGTAGACCAACACTAAGCAGTGGAATGAATTGGTTTTTTCCTGGTTTTGTGCATGGCAAGTAGAATTGTTTATAAGTGTCTAGTCAATGCAAAAATATTTTTGCTGTTGTGTCTGTTTTGTCTTGTAAAAAGTCCTGTTCTTGGCTGACATGTGGACTTTCAAAAGCCCAAGTTTAGCTAGGGCAGTTCTGGCAGTCTAGCCCACTTGGCATCCTGTTTCATTGTTAGACCTCTTTGACCAATGGCCACTTCCTTTGCCTTTAAGAGTTTACTGGAAAAACTCATAAATTCCAGTTAAAACATTATAACTGAAGGCCTGATTTTGTTTTTTTTGAAACACATAATATTGGACCAGAAAAAGAAAGAGTCCTAGTGCAGTTTTGAAATACAGAATCATTTTTAAGATATTTTACAAGCTCAAGCATCTCAAGGATTCAGTTTAAAAAGACTGAATTCAATTAAACACCTACCAACTTAGCTTTCAAATTAATTTTAGCCAACATTGTCTTAAATTGTAACTTAACCAAAACACAACCACATGGAGAATTTTTTCATTGCTTTACATTACGTGTTTGTGGTAATTAGCACATCATGGAACCACTATTAGAAATAGATGGAGAAATTGTTCACACCATAGATTTTTTGCTATCTAACTCTGGATACTTAGATTGGAACCTGAACTCTTTTCAGCCAAATTTGGGTATTCTGAGCTCCCAAGAGGCAGCAGAATTAAGTACATGGTGTGAGTAATACCTTGCTGTTTCTAGGAGTGCTTCTGTCACAGGTTTACTGTTCACAAATGGCTTTGTGGCAAATCACATGAATTGTGCATACAGCTCATCCACTGGTGTGGCTTTCATCTCCCCTAGGCTAGGTTCCATCTAACACACCCAAGCTTAATCCTGGCTGTGGAAGCTTCTGTGTGGTTCTCCTGTACCGTCTGGATCTGGTGGCCTGCAGTATGGCTGTACTGCTGTCAGTGTATTGAGCACACTGCAATCTGTATTCTCTGACTAACCATTCTGATATACTGAAAGGTGGTGGGGAAAAGGGATGAAAAATGATAACCCAGTGGTATTCTACTGAAGTCATTCTCCTTTCAGCTTCTAATAGTTGTTTTTTTTGTAATTTCAAGATATGTTCACTGTAACCCAAATGGCAACCACATGTAACAATATTAGTGTTCAACCTGATTAATTCCTGTGCTTTTAATCTCTTACTTTGAGCCCTGTAGTTCACAGAACTATTTAATGTTGTTGTTCTGTGATGTATGTGCTGACATTCCAGTAATCAGTTGTCCACAGGAATTACTGCAAATAACTATTAGTTCACTAGGCTAATAGTTTATGTAATACTTTTAGAGCAGCTCATACAGTCTAATTCATCAGACAATTATTCTGCGTCTCTTAGGATTTTTAGTCATTTAAGTAGTAAGTATTGCAAAATTAGATTTAGTCTTAATACACATGATTCATGAGCATTCAAAGGTGAATACATCGGGGTTTTGGCTTGCAAATGTAAAATGTCAGCAAAAAATTAAATAATACCTCTTCAGTAGAAGAGACTATGGAGTGATTAATAAAATAATATTCAACCCTCATGTAAAGAAAGCAGTGAAATGACAAGGCTGCTTGGAGCAGATTTAGTTCACTGAGGTAAAAAAATAGTTTATTCTTGTAACTTTTTTGATGAGAGTGAGAAGGCCTGTGTCCTAATGAAAATCAGATTTGCAAAGTAGCTCTAAATTCCCTGTACACAATAGCTGTGGTCTCTGTAGGTAACATCTGTCTGTGCTGCCTTTGCTTGTTTTAATGCTGTCCCATGTGGAATTGATGGCTCTCCTGTCATGTACATGGAGAGTGCGAGTTCAGGTCTGTGTGTGTGTGCCAGCCTCCTGTGGTCTGTACTTCAGTGGGAACCTGCCTGTGTGTGTCAGACCTACCTGCACAGTTCAAGTGAACTGCCGTTGTTGTTGCATTTATTAATAGTTTACAGAAATGCGCTGCTTAAAAGGAGAAGGTAGCTTGATGTAGAAGAAATAACACCTGAACTTGGCGAGCAGCCTGCTAAAGTGTGTATTCTGCCTGCTCTTGATCACCTTGTCTGTTCCTTTCCATCTTTTCTAGTGTTAAATGGAATTACCAAAGATATGAAAAGTCTGGTGTTTCAGAGCCAGAAGGCCCACATGAGAATGCATTTACAAGGAATGAAACACACAGACAATTCCTTGTGCAGAGAACTGAGAGGAATAAGGTATATTCTGGACAAAGTGAGCAGGAGGGAGCACCTGACAGAGCAGGATCACTGCCCAAATTCATTTTGCTATACAACCTGCAAAACATTGGGCCAACAAAAAAGATTAGTCTCTCAAGAGAGTTTTTGTGTTGTGCATTAAGTGGTCACTAAACTGTTGGTTGGATTCTGTTGTGCATGGTAACATAAATAATTTCTCACTTCCATGCTGCCGCCTTGAGTTCCTTGACTGAGAAAGTAAAAGGAGCACCCATCAGATCAGCATGAAGCCACAGCAGGTGGATGTCCTCTTTGGTGAAACTACTAGAGATGTGGAGTGACAGTGTACATTTGACTGCTGGTCTTTATAGTCTTCACAAATGTTTAAATTGTGATTGTGACAGAATGAAAAGCAAGCAGTGGACTGAACATACAGTGATCTATACCTTCAAAAACAGGACACAGTGAAGTGTTGTTATTGTTGTCTGTATGTTGGCTGTGTTCGGAGATGTTAAGTCAGGAAAATTAATTTCCCATCCATGTGTATCTGACCCGTAGAGCACTGGTATCAACTGCATAACTGAACAGTCATTTAATTAACATTTCCACTGACTTTCATCTGTATGTGTGATTATATTTGGTATTTCCTGTTCTTCTTCAGGGCATTTGACGTGGAACTTCTATATATAGCCCAGCGCTTGAAAATACCTATAGCAGAAGTTGCTGTCAACTGGACTGAAATAGAAGGTAGGGAGATAGTTCATATTCTTATAAGATTGCTGACATGTCAGTCCAGAATAACAGATCTAAAGTTATTGTCCTGTTTACCTGGTTTTGATAGCACTCAGCCTTCTTTCTATACAAATTTAGAATTTTATGTCCTTGCCAGCCTACTGCCATGGCTTGGTACAGAAAGAGTAGGCAAAGGGGTAGCATGGCAGAGAAACTCTGCAGTCCCACTGGAGACAAAAATAAGGAATTACGCTGCTAGGACAAAACACTGCTTTGGCATGTCCTCTTGCTCTAATGTGTTAATAAATTAGTGCAATTGTAAAACACTGTACAAGGAGTCTGACCATTACAACTTACTGATTCAATTCCATTTCACTGTATCTTGCCTTCCAAAATTCTTGGCTATTAAGGCTTCCTCTAGAGCACCATCTCTTCTTAAGATGTGATACTGTTTCAGACCTGTAGGGAGGTCTCTGCCACTGAGTTACTGGGAAGTGTAGCTCCCTGCATATTTCTTCCCAGAGCCAGCCTAAGAGGTACTGCTTGCTTCCACTCACTTCTCCCCCAAATGCAGTTCCTCTATTTTTTTGCCCTTTTCATGGTTTTTTTAATTTTTTTTTTTAATCTCAGCACAACCCCTGAACAACAGAAATTATAATGAGCTGTAGTAATGATGAAAGGTGCAAGTAGAGAATGTCCTGAGCCAACATTACTAGAAATGTTTCCTTTCAGTGCAGTTCCATGCGTACATTGCACGCAACACAGATATTAGCAGAGATGGTAGAGGGCTTGGTTGTGTATTGTGGGTTCCTTGCCTTGCCTGAAGATTGGCACCTTCATATTATTATTGTAAGACAACCGGGTGGTCCTCTTATCCAAAGTTGCTAGATAAATAATTTGCCTAATTATCGGTGTTCAGGTTGCTATTTACATGCACCAAGCCTTGGCAGGGAGAGCACTGCGCATATTGTCACATACATGGAATTACTAGATTGCAAACCAGATTGTTCCACCTATGGCATAATGTAATTACTATAAAGCAATTGCTTTCAAAATATAAATTTTTTATTAATGTTAAGATCTAGGTTGTGGGGCTGAGTGTGCTGAGAGTGCAGAGGTTCTTGACTGCTTTAATGTGTATCTTGGCAGTGGTCATTTTTTTTCTAACAATGTCGTTCTGATTTTCTTCTTCATTAATCACAGGTTCTAAGTTAGTTCCCTTTTGGAGCTGGCTGCAGATGGGCAGGGATCTTCTTTTTATACGACTGCGATATATGACTGGTGCCTGGAAGCTTGAAGCAAAAAAATGTAATTAGGTTATTTACATTTTCCAAATATATTATTATGCTTAATGGAACACGAGAACAGTTTCAATCAAGTGAAGTGGTGGTGAAAGCTGAGGTAATTCTTCATTGCTCCTCTTGTCTGTTTCATTTTTGCAGCATGTATGTGTTTTATAAGATTGTCAGCAGAGAATTTCTACAAAAGAAAGCATTTCCAAAAAGATTTTCTTACATGGTAATCGGGTTTTTATTTTATTAAATAGTAGCTTTAACATATCTTATAAATTCATTTAAATAAATATATCTGGTTTTTGTCATGGTACATCTTGAATCTCCATATGCATATTAAAATGAGGCACTCTGTTCTACATTGTGCAATGTTCTGTTGTGAATGACCATGTTTCTGTTATATCTGGAAATTTTAGGCCATATTGCAACTTGGAATTATCATTCATGGTTTACGCTGATGCATGTTTAGATTCAGTGTTATGGGAAACATTAATGGATTTTACTGAGTTATAACAGTAATGTTCATAAAGTTGTTCTCAGGACTTCCAGTAGTCCCTTGACATTCCAAATGTTTTTGTCTGAAGCTGAAATAGATTTCCTGAGATCAAACTGCAGAACTGTTCCAGACTGTAGAAGGTCCAAGAGAAAGCATGTTTAATTTTAAAATGCCTTTTATAAATGTGTTTTGCTCATACACACTTACTACTGTATGCTCAAGGCTAGGAGTCCTTGACACCTACAGATCTGTAGTGAAAAGGGTATGGAAAGCTCAGAGCATGCAAAAGTGAGACCCAGTGTACACTGGGGACCTGTGTATTAGTAATGCCAGTCCGATGTTGTCATGCTTCAAATGAGATCAGAGACAGAGGGAGGGGTCTTGACTCTTTCATACTAATGTCACACTGCATTACAGTACAGTAACAGTTTCATTTGTGCTTTCAAAGTAGCTGTGAATTGCCAACAAAACTAAGCCAATCTGTCTTTCTGAAACTTGTACAAAATTGAAGAGCTTTAAAGAATGAACAGTGTATGGTTGTACTTTGACATGTGACTTCAGTGGTGATTTTTCTTATTCTTTTTGTAATACTTACTTGAGTTTTGCTTCTGTTAGGGTTACCTCAGTTTTCTATAAAGTGCTGGAATAAATTCTCAAAAAATATATTCAGTTTGACTTCACAGGCTTTATTCTTACCTTGTCCCAATACATGTCTGTCACTTCTGCAGAATCAGTCACAACTCCTCATTGCCATTACTAGAATAAAATACCAGCTCCTCAGGACACCTGTGGATTCACAGAATCAGAGAATAATCTGAGTTGGAAGGGACCTACAATGGTTGCTTCTATAGGCATAGCCTGATGCATTCCCTTGCAGTGGGGATAAAAGCTGAACAGGAATAAAAGAAGGAGCCAACTGAGATGGAAGGAGAATGGGGAGAAATACAAAAGGATAATGATCTGGGGCTGAGGTTGAAAGCCAGAGTGAAATGGAAGATATACTTTAGCTGAGAAAGATGGTGGCCTTTGCCTTCTGTCACTCACATAGCAGTCAGAAGACTTCTGGTTAGCAAACTCAGCTCCTAGGCAGTTATTTGCAGATTATGAAATCCACAGGCGGTAACAGGAGACCAGGACTCACCACACACATGTGATAAAAATGCATATTTTAGACTCACACTTGGGTTTAGATTTTTGCTCTGCTCTCCTGTGTGTTGCTTCAGGCCCAGCACACCTCAATTGTTGCACAGCAATCCCAGAATCAGGGAAAGATTCTGCTGGGTTCCATTTCAGAAGCAGATGTGCTGGTTTAATTGCACAGAGACAAAGAGGAGTTTTCCTGCTCCTTCTCTACACCTGTTCTGGGGCTGCTTAGAGTTTCCCTCAAGCCAGTTCAGCTCACTAGAATGGCAGGATGCCACCTTCTACATGTCTGCTTTCTTTTCCTTTCTTCTGAGATAGTTTTCTATCATCTCAGTGATCTAAAATGACTCCCTGCATGGTCCGGCAGGCGGAGGGTGCAGCAGCAAAAGGAAGGCTTCCCCTTTTGGTAGCTGTGAACTTACCACAAGTTTGTGAGACTGATTTGTCACCTGGAGGCTTGTACATTTTCCAAGGGCAGGAAAAGTTAATTAAAATGCCTCCTTTTTTAAAGCCTATATAAGACCTGAGGTCTTGTTGCCCTCTCAAAATGAGACCTTGAATTACTGAGCTCCATCAAGAAAGATCTGACTCTGGCTCTTGATGGATTCCAGAAACCCCACTTGATTTTACAAAGTTGTAGAACATGAAATGGGAGGTTTGAGTAGAATGTTTCAGTCATTCCTAGTAGGAAGAAAGCTGATTGAATCCCATTTGATGCAGGCCTGCTTAATTGCAGAGATTGTGTAGAGAAATGCCTCAGATATAAACAAAGAACTTCCCTGATCACCAAGGCTGTCATTCAAACCAGTGCTCTGCCTAACTTGTCCTCATGCTTCTCATGCTTAGAGTTGCAGAGATACATTTATTTCTATTTCAGTGGAGTCTTTTATTATTTCTTCCTAGCCTTGCATTTGCATGGGTGACCTGCAGGAGGTGAAAGTCTTCTATATTACTCACTGTCCTGACCTAGCTCTCTAAAGATTCAAAACAAAATATTCTGACCGACTGTGAAACAAATAAAATCAAATAGAGAAAATCTACATGGTAATTCTGCAACATTCTTACCAACACCAATATCTGCATAGGAATTGCTTTTATAAATATAGATTTCAATTGAAAAAAAAATTATATCTCTGCATAAAAACCTTACTTTTCTGCACCACTTTACTAATCCTTCACAAGAAATTTTTTTCAAAAGGCAACAGTATTAGAGTCCTCTTTGAAAAACACATGCAAAAAAAAAAAGTTACTAGAAAATGTTCAGTAGTTTACACAAGTTTTCTTTACTGTTACTCTTTTTTATCACAACCCAAAGCAATAGCCATGCAGTACCCCTTGATACACACTTAGCTTTTATCCTTACAAGCTATTTTTTTAACTCATGTTTTAAATATCAGTTGGAAAAACATCTTTTTTTTTTTACTCTCAGGCATGTCTGTGGATGTGCAATATGTTTTCTGTGACAGTTCTAGCAGCTAATATCTTTAACAGGTTTCAGCAACACTGCAGCATTATTGCAAGGTAGGGTAACTACTTAAATGCCTGACTATTAGGTACTCTTAAATGAGTAATCACACAGGTTTAATCCATTTTAGTCTATGTAAAGTACTCAGACACTGCTGTGATGTATAAGCAGACAAACATAATATGGCACCAGTTCATTCTGCAGAATTGTGTTCAGTAATTCATCAGTTTGCAATTTTTGAAGCTCCTGTGCAGACCCTTCCACCACCACCAATGTCCAGGTTAGGTTTTCACCATGAGAAATAAAATTATAGCAATATGTATAACTACAGCTTGTATTTCCAAGCCATGGAATAATACCAGCCAGCATTTAACTTGAATTCTCTGCTAATGTTTAAGGCTCTGGAAACTTATCCATAATTATTTATGTACCTATTGTCCGAGTGTTCCTTGAGTTCACAGTCATAATGCTGACTGCAAACTAAAAATAGTCAAAAGGAAGAGACAGACAAATACAGAAGGCTGCAATGAAATTTCTGTATCTTAATGTTTATTACTTAAAATAACATCTAACTTTATTTATGATCCATGTGTGTTTCTTAGGGATGCAGTGGCATGTCTGTAATAACTCAAGGGGCATGAGTTAAAGTAGTGTTCCAGCACTGCTGGAGGCTGCACCCTGCCAGCTGGACCATAAGTTATCTACTTCTTTGGGACAGAGATTCAGAGGTTAAGAATGGGATGCTACCAAGTCATGCCTATTGCATTACCCAGCAGTACATGAGGGAGTCCTGAGCACATAAGCCCAAGGGGTCATCAAGGCTCAGGGGAGAAACTACAGACAAACCTTTGTTTCTTACTGGGAAAGAAATTGTATTTTCATGTGACCGAGCATTAGTAATAGTTGTGAGATCATAGCTGAGAGGGGTGTGCTAGAGTATGATTTCATTTAAGAGATCCATCAGAAAGAGCTAACTAGCCTCCATTTCCCTCAATGTTTTTTAATCTACTTAACTTTTCGTTCATGGATCTGTTAACTGCCCTAGCTCCATAATTAGGTATTTCCCTGTTGTAAAAAAGAACAAACAAAACTTTTCCAGTCCCACTTGCTGGGCTTAGTCTTCCAAGTACCAGAACACTCTTTGGTGTTCAAGAAACAGCTGCAAGCCAAACAAACATCCTTCCAAAATGGCTTAGCCACAGGTGATCCTTCTTACCTACAAGACCTTAACTCCCCCCTCAGGTGCATCCTTTTGCATCAGTCAGGCTCTGCCTTCCTTGGTTCTTCATGCTCTGCCGTCAAGATCACTTTCCTCCACTGGATTTTCATCAATTTGTTGTTTTAGTGGAATGAATTTCAATATCTAGACTGAATCCAAGCCTTTGTTGCTGGCACATTCTGTGCCATATTCTTGAAGAATGAGGTGACATGAACTCTGGCATTCCCATCTGGTTTTTACCATGTTTTGGTGTTTCATATGGGGTTATTCTGGAGCTGTATAAAGATCCTGTTACAAAACAAAGGGAAATACTGAGTGTCAGCTCTTGGACTGGAGATGAGAAAAAAGTACTTGAGGCACAGGAGGATGAAGAATCATGGAGTTCTGCAAACCATTTTGGCAAATTCACTTTGCCTAGTCTCTGGAAAGCAGTCTTCCACATTTAGGACTAATCCTTATCTTCCTGTCTTTGTAGAGTAGAGAAAGGTTTAGCTAATTTTGTCAAGGACAGGCTTCACCCTGTAGCCACACTATAGCCTTAGTTGCACAGGCTGTCATAAACTACCCACTGTATGATCTCAATCATCTGCTGCCAAACTGGGAAAAAGGTCAAAACCACAAGGAATTTCTAACTCCCTTTGGCTGATTAGGTCTGCCGTTTAAGGTCTGGGCAACAGAACTGCTGATAACTTGCATATCTTGCTGCCAAAAAACCAAAACCGTATCCATGGCCATCTTCCAGTTTTTAAGCCAAGTCATACATTTTGGAAGTGGTGATCCACTGTGTCAGCTCTCCCTTTGGTTGTTTTACAAGTCTGGCTAGGTTGTGCCCTGGTGGAAGGTTTTGTGATAATGAAATATGAAACACAGATGAGGTTAGAACAACCTTTACTGGTTTCCCATCAAACAGTAAAATTCTGGTCTCACAAAAATGTTTTCTGATGTTATGTCTAATTTTAACATTCTTGACAATTTATTTTCTCAATAAAATGCTTCATAAACACAGGACCATAATGAAAAATAGCCCATTTTCTGCAGGAGTACTGCAAGGAGACTACAAAAAGGACAAATACAAAAATTATTCTCATAAAGGAGACAGTAAGCAATTTCATTCTAGTATTTGCTAGAAAGCTAGAAAAAAAAGAATGGTTGACTGCACAAGAATATAGTAGATGTAAGCAACTTCTGTGTGCACTACTCATGTTTTCATGTATTGCCTCAGTTTTCTGACACTTCTGAAATTCTTACACTCATATCTGCATATAGTAATCCCATGGCAGAAGAAATCTGGACCTTTTCAGTTCATTTCATCAAACAAATTAATTACTGAAAAAGTCTGTTTACCAAAATGAATAAATAGAGCTAGACAACTTAATAGAGCCATTCATCTTTAAGTATTAAACAAAGAATAAGGAATGCTGTGATTTGTCAGATCCTACAGAAATACTGCAGAGTGGAGATGTTACTCACCACTTTGTCTACATGTGTGATGTTTGTCTTTCACATAGTTGCCAGTGCCTTCCTTAGCCTCATGAGAGCCAGGGAGGAGCTAACTTCATATCCTGGACATTCCCTTTTCCAGAAAGTAGAAGAGGCTGATGATAAAAGTCCTAAATGCAGGGTCGCTGCTCAGGTACCCCTGAACAATCATTCAGAGGTGGGAGAGTGGGGTTTTATCTTACACTGAGAAGACTGAAGGAAGGAAAATTCAGCATAAGGCTCACTCCATTCCCTGGAACCATGGATGCTCTGCCTCCAATACCGAAAGGTTTTGGGGAAAATAGTGAGGGAAGAGTGATCTTGCTGTGTACACCCTTGCCCATCACAAAGGAATTTCAGGAGCCCCTTGAACAGACCTGCATGGTTACAGGAATCTAATTTCACATGTAATGATTTCTCTGGGTTGTAAAATAATGAAACATTCTTTCTATTCCTGGCTGCTCCTTATTTACTCAAGATTATACAGTAAATCAGTCTAGCCCTAATCTGGAAGATGGGCATGATAATTTAATTATCCTCAAAAAACCTCTACTGAATTTTCCAGTGGTAGGACAAAATATTTTAATAGGTTGGAATAGAAGCCCCTTGCTGTGAACAGCAAACATTCACAGGGAATATGAAGTCATTTTGTCAATTACCTGGGACCCCAATTACCCTGCCTGGAGGCTGCACTAAAAATCCTGGGGTTTTAGCTCCTCTCCTCCTGAGATGTTGTCTATCAATGCAAGCATTAGGCTTACAGTTCTGTAGATGTGCAGTCAACAGCAGGCAATTACACTCCCCACTTTAAAGAAGCTTTATTATGCACTGTGATTACTTTGGGGAAGAATACTGTCTTTGGTACTGAGTGCAAATTGATAATATCACTGCACAAGTTTGAGCAATGTGCAAGTGCTTTTATTTTTCCATCAAGCAAGATGTTTGATGTTTGGGGAAAAAATTTGCAGAATGGTCATTCATAAAGCCACTGCTGCACTCAGTCAGATATTTAAGAGTTAGGAAAATTCAGCAGGAATGTGGACTGATGTTCTCAGCTGTGCCTAGATAATAATTTATGAGGACCTTAAAATTTTCTTAGGAAATTCCTAGCTCTACAAAAGGTTTGTTCTTTCCATGTTGCTGCTGCAGACTTGTCAACTTTTTTCCCCCAATTTAATCTGCTTTTATATTCACTCAGGGTTGAATCCCATAATAAATGGGACTGTGTCCCATAGAGATTATTTCTTCATTCTCAAAGAAGAGGACAGATGAAAGTATGCAATGCTCCTAAGATGGCTGTTGTTTTTGTAGTCAGTATCACCATAAAGAACTTCAAAATAAATTGACTCAGGTTTCACACATCTTTGCTTAACATAGCAAAAAAACTTACAGGAAACATTCACTGGATGTAAAGTCAGCAGCAAACATTGTCTTCCATATCTGAGAGATAACATAATTAAAATTAAAAAAAAAAATGTGGCTGTCATTTTGCCAGGATGCAAACTTGCCATCAAATGCTCTGTGGCCAGCACACCATTTGGTGTTTGATAAGCATCACCAAGTCTGAGGGAACAGACCTTCAAGGAGAAGAAGGGTTTTGCAGCATAGTAGTTTCACACAAGAAACTCACCAAATTGCTGGTGTGGAGCCACAACACAGCAGTGCTGGCAGTATTTTGCTTTCCATTGTGAGGCATTATACGTGAACACTATTTCAAATATGGCTGTCCTTCAGTAGATTGATTACCTTAGTGCAAGGCTTCTCAAGTTTTATGATGCCATGGCTTTCTTAACAGCAGGGAGCAGTCAGTCTTACAGATCTACTACATTTTTGCCAGAAAATAAAAGGCTAATGACTTGAAATATGAATGCCACAGTAAGGCCCATGATTAATAGCCACTGAGTAATAAAATCATTGCTGACAAAATATGTCGAATGACAAGTTTAAATCTTTTCCAATGAAAAGTTTAAATATCCCCTTGGGAAAGGAGACCTCTGTCTTGTTTCCAGTGCTGCATTTTATTCAATTGCTTCTCAGGCAAGCCTTGTGAAGCAGTTTCCAGCACATGGACAAGAACCAAGACTTCCCATTCTCAAATGCATTTTTCTGTTAAAAGGGAGGGTGTGTACCTCTCCACTTTGTCTGTGTCCTCAGGAGTCCTGCACTCCTTGCTGAACAGTGGCACAATTGATTTCAGAGGCCTCATGCCGGAGCTTCCCATAGCTCAATAACTGTTTCAGAAAGGAGGTACCACAGATGAAATTCCTTTAAGCTAAGCAGGATCCAAAACCTGTCTGCTCCATTTTACTTTATTTATTTATGTTGCTTGGGTGACACATCCCCTAATTCCTACCTTCCTCAGATGATGGTCTGGTGCTCACCCTCCTACAAGTACCAAGCATCACCTCTTATGCCCAACAGCTTTCAAATGAGGGGCTAAGGCAGGCAAGGAGAGCTGCTCTAATTCATCAAACCTGTTAAAAAAAAAAAATTACACACCCCTGTTGTAGAAACAAGATCCATTCCCCAACTCTTCACTAAGAGGGAAAATTAATTGGGAAGCCAATATTTTGTAGCATAAGACTAAATACCACAGAATAATTGGTTTTTGCTGCTCGAGAAAACTAGATTGGGGTATCATGGAAAAATATTGAACAAGAAATTTTTTTCTAAAATATACTCATTTCCTAATCCCCTGAACTATGTGGTAGTTGTTCATAGAGGTCAGTCCTGTATCTCATCTTTACAGGATACATAGTACAATACCCCAGTAAATAACACCAACCCACTGGAAATAGCAAATTACATTAAAGAAACCTGAAGGGAGATGTTGTTTCAGCCAAGAAGAATGTGGGCCAGGTGACAGGCTACAGCTTTTGGAGTGGATGCACCCACCAGAAGAGTCCTAACACTGTCCACCACATAGCCAGAACACAGCCCCCAAAGCCAAGGAAAAGACCTGACCTGACATCCAGAGACGAGAGGGTAACACCACCACACCCTGGCCCCTACCCTCACTCTCTTCACATTATCATCCTTGACCTAAAACCATCCCAGGTGTAGGCCCAGCTGGGCTGTAAAGGGAAAATAGCAACCACCTTTTCTTCTAAAACTTTTGATCATTCAACTTGCATCACTTGTCTCCAGGGCGTGATACTAGAGGGTACAGCAAGCACTAAGTGTCTGCCCCTCATCTTCCCTGTCAATGTCTCTTCCCAGCAAAGCCCCACAAGGCTGCACCCACAGTCAAGTCAGTCCCAGCTCAAGCAGCCCACACAAGCACACCTCTGGCTCCTCCTTGGTCTCAGAGCACCTCTGCCATGACTGTTGCTTTTATTACTGGCCCAAAGCCCACAGCTGCTGCTCTTTCCACATGCAGATTGCTGAGTCCTTATTTCCCTAAACGGCTGCCTCTCCACCTGCATTTTCCATCACCTGGAGGCTGCCAGGCCAGAGAGAAAATACCTCACATATGCTGATGAAGCCTTCATCAATGTTATCTAAAACCACAGTGGAAAAGGGCAGCCCTATCCAAATGCCAACAGTGGCACGGCAAGCCCTTGCCCATTCACTCACAAGTGCCATTCTTCTAGGCAGACCTCTGTTTCCCAGGACTTCCCCACACAACCTTCAAAAAGCAAGTAAACCTAAAAACTTTTTAAAATATGCCAGCTAGGATATAAATTCCTGCTGACTCCTTTAAGACCAGCAACCTAGTTTTCCAGCACTGCTGGGCTGCTGGTGGGCCCACACGCAGGCTCATGTCGATACAGGCTGATGTACAAACTGAATTAGACACACGGCCCTTAACACAGCAGAGGGTAACAGAGCACTGGTGGTGCTGCAGTATGTATTGAAAATCAGGTATCTTTGCCTGGGACCTGGTATTTTACACAGTATTAGGATTTGTTATGCACACCAAGGCAGAGATGGCCACACCACACCATATTTTCTCTCTCATAAGAGCTTAAGAACTCTGGCTTCCCTAAATGTAAATGGAGAGTTTGAGGAAACACAAGCCTTTGATGTGTGTGGGGAGATGTAATGCATTTAGGCAGAATATTTTAATTATGTGAATTACAACAGGACAGCCTGCTCTTTTTCTTTTTAGCATGCTGAGTCATTTCCACTTGGACTCTGCAGACATGGACCCTTGCACTGAGTGTTTAAGTATTTGGAATAAACAATTAATGTTGTGCTCCAGCTCTCGCAAGCCTTGTGCAGAATAAAGAAATCCCTCTTCTCTCTTTCCTTGTGCTTGTTGGTGCCTCCTTTGGAAGAGACTGGAGCTCGTAGGGCACTCCAGTTTGAGATACACAGAGACAAGGGCCAGTTTGCTGAAACTATCTCACCCAGTTCCCAGGGACTGACTTCTGAGCCTTCTCTGAGGCTTTCAGTTGCCATCCAGTCTCATTTGTGTACAAAATATGGAGAGATGAATCAGAGTAATTTCTCGCCCTTTATGAAGAAAACCTGATACCTTGTGCATAGTTGTGGTATTTCTACACACACTTTACATACTAGCCACCAACCTAGTTTTATTTTTCTTTTGAATCTTTTGATTTTTTTCATACAGTAATTGTTCTGCTGAACTCTGTAGCTAAATGAGGTGTTTATTCAGCATCTGTGCCTTCTAAATATTTACTAATGAAAATCTTTTTAAAAACATTTTCCCTCAGCCTGTTGACTAGGCAGCGTAACTTTTTCCATTTCTTTGATCTTGAAGCCCCCTTTATTTTAATTATCCTCCCTTTGGCAGCCAAAGGAAAATGTGGCAATATATACTGAGCCCTTCCTCACCCCTCCAGTTAACAGAGATACTGGTTGTAGATCAAAGAATCCATCAGAACAAACTGCTTCCTATGCAATAAGCCCTCTGTCTCTGGAATAAGCAAGTTTATCTTCATTGTGCATTCCGATAAGATGTTATTATAGCAGTGACTTTAATTACATTTCTCATTATTACATTAGTGTGCAGTAACATAGAGTTTCACTGAATCTAAATGTGTTAGATTGTAAAATATGGTGCCTTTAAGTCTTGTGATGGAAGCCACAAAACAACAAAAAAAGGGTCCATTTTACAGTTGGACAGATGTTTCTGTAAAAGGAATGATGAAATTTTTCTGGAATATGGTCTGGAGCATGGAAAAAGATGAAGAAACATCATGAAACAACAATAGTATATGCATCATGTACTGTACATCATCCCTGTAATTCAAATGTGGTAAGACTCTAGAAAATAAGTAGCTGCTTTATGACTTAAGGAATAAATACTTTTCTCTCTGAAGTTTATACTGTGACATACCTACAGCTATGATTTAGTGGCAAATCTTTAAATGTTGATCTGCTTTCCTCCATAAGAAATAGTTTCTTCTCCCCTTATTTCTCTTTTGGTTTGGTTAGGGTTTTTTTTACGGTAAGGCTAGAAAATGTAAGACTAATGAACTATCTCAAAGTATTTCATCCTATACATTGAGTGGGTTAAAAATGTTTGTAGGTATAAAAACATTCTTTAGGATTTGTACATTTCAGATGTCTAATAGTCACTGAACAGATGCTGAGTAAAACAGATCTTTATGTATCTCATCTTCTCTGATAACTTGATTAAATGTGAGGCCTGGTATTTGGTGCCAGGTGTTTCCCAGGGGAGTGAATTTATCGCATGCTTAGACTTGCAATCCTTATTTAATAACTACTTGATCTATAACTTAATGAAAATGGTGGTGGTAGTTCCTATGGACTGCAGTCAACTTTAAATCAGGGCAAAAATTAGCAAATGCATCTCCCTTTGAAAGGCACAGACCTCCAAGCAGACTGTTCTTACTTGTCCTATGGGGTGGTAATAACTTCACGATCTCCAAGACAACAACATATTTGCAAGGAATGGATTGGAGTGCAGTGGTCTCTTTCTTGGAAGTCCTAAGCAAAATATTCAGTCAGTACCAAACTTGTTTTAAAGGAAACACAGGGTAAAATGATGCCCTGCTTGACCCCTATTGCTTGAAGCAACTATAAGTTTGTGAGGTGTTTGTTCCTTCTGCCAGATAATAAAAATACAGATAAATCTGATCCATATAAATCAAGTTTTTAATTAAAATACGTTGAGTTTTCTAATACAGATGGCATTTTCCATTCTATTCACTGCATCCTGCTTTAATGCCAACACAGAACAAATAAGATATGTTTATCAGTTCTTGTCTGCCAGATATCGCTGAGGGTTTTTCCTCTTTTTATATTTTGAGTTTTAAATAATCTAGTTTATAAAGATGTCTTTTTTTCTCCCCTGGCAGGCACACATACTGTCTTTCTTTAAACTGTGGGAGTGTTTTAAAATAAAATATTATTAAGGAGATGTTTGCCATCAACATTAATTTTTAACATCTTTATGTTTTCATCTGGAGAGGGAAGGCCAAGGACGCCATTTAGTGATAAGAGTTTCAAATGACCTTCCAAGATGGGCTTTCTCCAAAAGTGAAACACATCTTTGCAGTATCTGTTTTGAGAAATTTGTTAATGAACTTTTAAGTCCATAAAAAAGAAAAAAAAAGGGTGAGGGAGGGTGGAATTACTGGCCGGTTGTTGTAACCATTCTTTTCCCTTCCTAGAGCAAGGATATGAAGACACCATATAAGCATGTGAAAATCCAAGTAACCATACCTTCTAAGTAAACAGAACACACAAGGGCATTTTAGGGATAACTGCTGCACCATGACAGCTGAGGATAAAACAAAATTTCCAATAAGATTGGAAAAGACCTCCAAGACCACCAAATTCAACCTCCAACTGAATAGCACCATGCCCACTAGATCATATCACCATGTGCCACATTTTCCTGGGTTTTGAACACTTCTAGGGATGGTGACTCCGCCGTTGCCTGGGGAGCCTGTTTGGACCTGTTCTTAGCCGCTCTATCACTAGTTTTGCCTGGGAGAAGAGGCCAAGCCCCCACCTTCCTACAGCCTCCTTTCAGGTACTTGTAGAGAGTGATGGAACTGCTCAAGCTGAGTTTCAAACAGAAGGAGGCCCATCAGAACTGAAATGAACACGTCAAGGTGGTCCCACTCAATATTTCCAAAATCTTTTTCATACCTCCTCTTCTTTTACAATGTGGCCAAGAGAAAAAAAAATCTCCCTATAGGCTCACTTTAAATCTGCTTCCAGAAGGGATCAGGAATGATACCCTGTCAGGTCAATAGTTTCTTCTGAAAAGTTCTGTTCACTAAGGATGGCTTCCCTAGCCTCAAAAATTTAGCATCTAACATGAAAGGAATATGTGTTGGACTACATCTTGACTGCTAGAGAAGCCTATCACTAAAATACAGAGATTGCTTTACAGAGATTACTTAATTGCAAGGTATCATGAATTAATTGCATTTATGATGTGTGATCAGGAGATAGTTCAGACAGCTATAAATGTTCTTGGAAATAAAAACAAGAGAAAATTTCCACAAAAAAAAAAGCAAAAGAAAAAAAATTAAAAACCCCAAAACAGTAAAAAACACAAACCAAAACCAGAAATGTAGTCTTACAAAACTGAAAGCAGTTTGAAGCTAAATCAGCTGAAAAAAAAGAAAATAAATAGAAAGGGAATAATAATTAGGCACTGCTTAAAACATTCTATGAGATGCTTTCAAAACCACAATCCAACTGAGAACGGAGGCTATTCTGGTTAATAGAGAACAGACAGACCTCAAATGAGTATGAATGCAAATATGTTCTAAAAAACACACAAGACAAAAAAGAAATAGAGATTTTAGGAAAAAAAATCGTAATTGAAAAAAAAAGGAGGATCAATCCATGGATAGCAAAGTAACAGTAAGAAAGGAGTTAAGTATTCCAGAAGTTAAAGTAATACAAACAATTATTTGTTCAGTATTAGGTAGAAATGATAGAACTTGGAATAATAAATTAAAGATTTTAAAAACTCTCTGGAAAAAAAAAAATTAGTTAAATTACCTATACTGCAAGGTAATAACATATTTCTTATTTTAATAATAACTGAAGATGATGTTAAAAAGCAAACCCTGACTTAAGACATTTTGAAATCATCAGGTCAATAGCTTCTTGTGAAAAGTCCTGCTTACTAGATTCCCTAGTCTTAAAAATTCAGTATCTAACACCTTGTTCTCAAGAATTTTAAATGTGAGCACTAATGACCTCTATGAGCAACACATGCTACTTCAACAGATTTTGAAAGGTTAGGAACATTAAAGCAGAAGACAGCTAATATTATGTTAGCATTTTGAGATATATGGAATATGTGGGGAGATTAGAGGTCTGTCAGAGGTAAAAACAGCTCCAGGTAATATAATGAAACAGTTAAAACTGGTCATGATCACTTAAAGGATAAAGGGAGGACAACAGGAGGACAACATATGTACCACCACTCAATAAATATATCTGGTGAAATTAAAACTGAATTAAAAGATTAGCTGGTAAAGGAAATGAGTTTGATATTACAAATTTTTCAGAGGTATTCAGCTTCACGCTACCTGACATTTTAATTAGGAAATTAATGTAAGCTATATTGAATTTGTATTATTTTAAATTGATTAAAAACTGACTAGTTCCTAGGTCTGAAAACGTCACCATAAATGGGGAAAATTTTATCAGTTTGATGGATTTTTAATGAGGGCTCAAAGAGATAATTTCTTGACCTAAGAGTGTTTTACTATGTTTTTAATAATGACGCAGAACATTCTATGAAGTTGTTACTGAGAACTTTGCCAATGACACAAATTATGGCATTGTTGAAAAAGGAAGAGAAAAAAAATGAAGAGAATATGTAATTAGACTGTCAGTAGGACAGGTGAAGACCTCAAAGTCATTCCATTCCTCCCCATTTCCAAGAAAGAACCAGATTTTTGCCTAGTCTGTTCTTCATAGGTAGAGTTTCTCTCTCAGCAATGTGGAAGATATTCCAGTACTTGCTTGTAAGCCTGGCTCAAGAAAACAGCATGTTTCTGCACACCCTGTTCCTGTTTCTGTAAGGTGACGTGCTGGAGTGAAGAATGTTGGCAGGTCAAGGTATGAGAGGATGGAGACTCTAACCTAGAACCTAAATAAATCTTGGGCTTCATCTCAGCAAGAGCCAAAGTTATTAAACAGTGGTGTGATCTCTATAGGTTGAACTAGAGACATACAAGGTCAACTGTTGTCTGTGTATGTCCCCTGATGTCTAGTAGAGCTGGAGAAACCTGGGTTCTTGATGTCCACCATTCAAAAAATGTTGAAAATTTGGAAAGGACTCGAAGGGGAGCCCAGTATCTCTCAAGATTATTTAATCACCTGATAATTTAAGGGCCATTGCCAAGTGTATGAAGGAAAAGGTAGCATAATCACGAGCTGTAAAGGAACAGACATGCAGAAAGAATGAAATTTTAGTCCCATGTGTAAAGACAAGATCAAACTGCTAGTAGCTGAAGCTACAAAAACTCAGAGCAGAGAAAGACATTTTTCTTTGCAGCCAAGGATAAGCCTGACCACAGAACAACTTAGCAAGACTTGTAATGGATTTTCCTTCACTAATAATTTCAAAATCTTTTTTTCCAGAAGATTTGCTCTAGCTCAGCCATAGGTGTTGGCTCTGATGCTGAAGTTCAGGGAAATCCTGGGACCTCTGTATGTATGTCAAGTAAAATGACAGTGGTTCATTCTTACTGCCAATGAATCTTTGTATATTGTTTCTTTTCCATACTCTTTCTTTTCATCGAAATAAGTCCTCAGCAACAAGAAAACTGCTCAGGTTAGTAAGATAAAGAATGGATTTAGATAAAATAGCTGAAAGTTCATCTGATTCTTCTCAAAATTAGGTGTGAAGTTCAGAAGGTGAAGTGAAGGCAGGGGATTACAGCGGTTCTTGAATCAATGCCAGCTGAGCCAGAGGCACATAAATATTTCATCCAGGTCAGGCAAACATCAGGGAGGTGATTTATCACAGGTTTCAGCCAGTGATGGCTAAAAAGGGTGGAAACAGAATCTTTCCAGACTTTGCCTTCTAAGGTTTTCTAAGTCATGAATGTTGCTATGCTAAAGGAACAACAAGTGCAAGTAGGTTGTCTCTGTCCTCTTCCTCCACACAGTCTCATAGTTTTGAGGAGAAAGTAACAGACTCTGTCAAGTGGAAGACTTTGTTCTTCCAGCTAATTTCAGCTAGTCTGGGGTCGATCCACATCTCTTGGAATAAAAAGACATCTCAACAATCATATTGTTCTGAGCATCTCAAGTCTGATTCTCTGCATCAGAGAACAAAGTCAGCACGAATAACAAGACAGGTAGCTGGATCTCAGTGCACTAAAAGCTTTGGAGAATTAAAGCCAAGTCATTGTATGAGGATCAAAGAAAAGGAAAAAAAATCAAGGGACCCTGTGGAGCTTTGGTAAAATAAGATGAAGACAAATTTCCCCAGAATTCCTTAGAATTCATGGGGGTTTTTTATAGCTCAGAGCAGAAATTGCCCCCAAAATGTTTAATCACAAATATTTATTCTGGTGCAGTTACTTTAGCCAGTACTTACATACACACACTAACAAAAATCTTGTTATGACACTGGATAGGAAATTATCCTTTCCACTTATGAAAACCATAGTAACCTGGCCAGTCAGAATATTTTGCAAAGTCTTTTTCATCGGGTAATTGAAAGGTCATGAGAATAAGTTATTTGTCCATCCTACAATATGCTCTTTCAACCTTGGATGAAAAGTGCCGTGAAGCTAAATGACAAATTTCAGATCTTACAAGTCATCTGACCCAAAAGGGACAGAATCCCCATCCTGGTGGCAGTACCTGAAGCCAGTCAGCCTGCTCACTTCTGTGTCTCCCAGTATTTCTGAACTATTGTTTTTCAGTCTTCTCAGGCGGTCCTTGTTACCCCATCCCCTCTACTGCTGATTCCCTTTTTTCCTTCTCTCCCTTCAGGCATCCAAACCTGCCTGCCTACCTCCTTCTTCTGCCTTTCTGGATTTATAGCTTCACTTGCAGAGTCTGAAGCGACGAGCAGTGAGATGAGCAATTGCAATGCCTTTTCTGTGACAGAACAGACAAACCAGCTGCCCAGCACAGTCTCTGCAATGCTGCATTCACCAACATATTGCACAAGATTGCAGCTGCTTTTTCCACCTGTTTTTCTTCTGAGAATTAGCATCTTAAACCATAATCGTGCAGGAAATTGATGTGAGTAGCACAAAACGTTTGTAAAAGCAAATGATTCATCCTGCTTGTGAGGAAAAAGATGTGTGAAGGAAGACTCCCTGATGGTTCAAGTGTTTATTTTTAAACCTGATACAGACGTGTCCAAACTGTTGGGACCTTAGTTAGGTCACTGAGATATCCAAACTGCCCGTGAATGAGAAGCTCCAAGCTTCCAGACAGCACAAGAAATATCAAACAGTCAAACCTGATGGTAAGGAGTTGGGGCTGGTGCAGCCCTATGCTGGGAAGGGGAGTAAAGGGTGTGGAGCTAGGCATCCTGGCAGGGTTTGGGCTTGCAATTCAGGCACCCACGGAGAGAGTGAGATGGTGACTGCTGCTGCCTGAATAGCCAGCTTCTTCTTGGCAATGCTGCCACGCATGTCTGACTCCACCCTGCAACGCAGGAACAGCGCTCACTTTCCAGGGCTCTGGCGCAGGCAAAGCGGGCAACAGAAACACAGCTATGCTGCAGTTCCCGAAAATCTGCCGTCAGAGGCAAGTGCCTGCTGTGTCTTTGCCAGGAGAAAGCCCTTGAGGAAAATGTAAAGTTCGCTCGGTAAATCCAAGATACTGTGGCTAGGGGTCTTCTAGTGCCCGCAGCAGCGCGCTTGGAGCTGCTTGAGGGATCTCCATCACACGGCACACGACGCCGCTGTTGTAACAGCTGTTCCTTGTACCGTGGTGGGCAGTGCCAGTACTTCACTGGAGCCCTGGAGCAGTACATACAGAGTCAGTATAGTTACAGTTCTCAGGAACGTGCAGTTCTCTTCATGGAAAGAGAACTGGAAAATTCATGTTATTCTATGTTTTACACAGTATCAGTGCTGAAAGACATTCGTACCCTTCTATCCCTTTTACAGCTACATCCAGTCTTTGCTATTTTCTACATAGCCTTATACTGATGATTTTCTTTACAGAGTTATCCAAACAAAAAAAAAGACAAAATACAGACCAAAATAAGAAGAATACTCTGATCAGGTTTTGCTTTATGAGTAAAGAAGGTTGGTCCATGTTTTACAGGAGGGGATATGAGAAGGAAAGTTACATCGTGTGCAGGCTAAGGGAGGGCTTTTACAAAGGGCAGGATGGGAAATGAGGCACTGGAGAGAGATAATGGCAAATGAGAAATGGAATTAGCAGAGCCCAGGCGGCGCAGAGGAGTGACAGGTGATGATTTGCCCTGGTAAGATGAGCAGAGCCTTACAAAGAGGACACCAGCTCTGAAAGCCATGCAGAAGATTTGGGCTCAGGGATTTGGGCTCTAAAATTGTATGTGGAGAGAGTGGAAAGGACAGGAGGGATGTATGAGCACTGCTTCTGAGGAAATCCATCATTCCAAAGGTTTAGCAGATCACAGGTAACACCAGCATATACTCAGCCCTTGTAATAAAACATGTATATGTGCCTGCCACATGATCTGAAATACAACTGCATGCAAAAAAATTCTTGCCTGCTATATAATCTATAATGTATCAAACTCTAGTAATATACATATATATATATATATATAGCCATGTGACCTCCGTTAGCTAGACTTTTTTCAATGTGGCACAGTTAAA
>VXBQ01014961.1:42000-55316 GCA_013400175.1 Phainopepla nitens | reverse complement strand
GCTGGGCTGGGGCGATGTGCGGGCGGGGGCTGGGGCCGCAGAGCAGCGAGATGAGACAGACCGACGCCAGGACGGCGAGCGAAAGGAGGAGCGCGGGGAAAAAACATTTTTATGGATGGCTAAACGCTGACAAGTCTTCCCGCTGTCAGGATTTCTTTCTTTCTCGTTTAAGTAGGAGAGGGGAAGGGAAAAAAAATGAAAAGAAACAACAGAGCTCCACATGACACGTTTGGAAATACTTTTCCTTTCAGAGGTTATTTTCTGTTCAAGAAATCCCGCTCCTGGACACGCTCCCGGGCACAACGGAGCAGAATTGCTGGGATTCGGGATTTTTATTCCAGCTACGAACGGTGACTCTGATTGGCTTCTTGTCTTTTGGCTCCGAAGTTAGAACGTTACATGTTAGCAAGTAACCAACATTTCCAAAAACAATAGCCCTCGATATGGCAAATTATAAATCACTGTAATTTTATCTCCGTGCCCAGGCAGCTCTAACTGGGGGGAGTTCAGAGTTCGGCTCATTGGTAACAATTCAGATATTGTTTGGTAACTTTGTGTTTTCTGGCTTTGATTTTATGGGTAAATTTATTTGATGCTAGCCAGGTCTGCTTTAAAAGAGGCATTAATGGGAATAAAAATAAATGACACACACACGGACACGTGCGCACGCAGAGACACGTACACCCGCTGTTAATTACTTGCATCTTATAAATTAGTGAAATAAATATTTCAGCCCAGAATGATCAACTGTTTAGTGAAGGAGCTCTACCTTGGCAGAAGTGGGAAAGGATGTGCATGGCTTGGGAATGTATTCAAGTTTGCAGTGGTTTGGGAAGGACACTGCAGATAACGCAAGTTTCAGTAGTCTTCAGCATCTCCGATGTGTGGAAATGTGCCTCTCTATATGTGCAAGTATTTGTGTGGTAGGACTAATCTTCCCATCTTCAGGAACATAAGATGAAGAAAGTGCTGCAAAATTCTTCTCCTCAGCAACGGTAGGACAAATGTCATCACTCAAACAAACCTCATCCATTTTAATCCAGCCAGACAACTCCCTTCTTTCAGATTTGATAAGTACCAGTGTCTGGCTGGTTCATCTTTCCTTCCTGTTAGATTTTAAAGCGGAGGCTGGGGATGTTTGTGGTTTGTTTTTTGGTTTTTTAAATATTGAGTTAATTTGACTTAATAGCTAAAATAAACATGCCCAAAAATACATTTAAAGTCAGTTGCATCAAGAAGGATATCTTGTATTTACTGGGTTTGGCGCTAGTTCCCATTCCTGTCTGTCCTTTGTGATGGAATTAGAAACATTTTCTTCTTCACTTTGTTAATTCACACAAAGGCTGATAAATAGTAGTTCTGCAAAAATGCCTGGAATAAGAGTCAAGTGTATTTTATCACAAATCCTTATCACATCCATATGATGTATGCAAACTGGGAGATTTCCCGATGGATGCATCGAATCCATGTCAGTATTTGTAAACTGATACGAGGTGGAGATATCTTTTATTTACCTGCAGCAACTGAAACGAATATGCACAAAGCTGTCAACTGCACAACTTTGTGAAGAAGTTGAGAATTAGTATTTCACTAAGAGTCATGCACACACGTGCCAATTGTCTGCAGAAGGTGGGGATGTGGTGTAGAGGAACTCAGTGGCACCTCGGGTTTGAAAGCTGCTCTCATGGAAGCTGGCAGCGGTGCCCCATCTTCACTTCAGTGGGTACAAGACGAGGCCCAGCTCACTAAAAGAGGAGTGTAGAAGTGTCAATATAAAGTATCACGTAACATCTGGGCAGTTAATCCTCCTTTCTCTCCTTTTATTCTTTTACAGGCTTTCTGCATCTCGCATTTGAATTCTTAGCTATCTGCTGTTATCAGACGGGGAGATAGTGTGTCATGCAATCTCTCTCCTGAGTGCTAAAGTGCTGTAATTTTGATGGCCAGGCTAATCTGTCGCTATAAAGTTTTATTTTTCCATTGTTAAATTCAAAGGACAATGACTACTAATTACAAGTGACCTCTAACCAAAACACTAGCTAGAGTTTATCAGTTTATGACACTGACTAACACTAATTCCAGCATCAGCAGTACTGGGCACTCTGTTTCAAAGAAACTTAAAAGAATTAGGGGAGACAGAAATATATATATATATGTGCTCTGTAATTTGTCTGCAGCAAAAATTTTTCTGCAGCTACAGTGATAGCGTAGAGAGATTCCATTTTCTGTGCAATATATACCCTATACAAATAATAATTACAGGGTTGGGGAAGGAAAAAACCCCCAAACAACACATCATAAATATTTTAACTGAAAACAGCACAGCAAAAATATACGTATTAAAGGTTGTTTAACTGCCTGGCTTCCTGATACAAGCAGGTATAAAGAATCGTTAGTGTTACTGTACATGAACAGCAAGGGATAGTAATAACAACAACAATTTGAGATAATCATTGCGGTCCTATTACTGTCGTTGAGAACAGTTGTAAGGAAGCATTAGACTTTGACTACAGTGCAACAAAATTGACCTTTCAAAAATATCCCAAATTATTTCCCATCCTATATTTTGTCTGCAGTGTTCAAATGGTTAATACTGTGGGAATTTTACAGGTGGAAAGGTGACATAAAGAGACTTGGGTCCTGTGTATTTATTACAGCAGCTAAGAATCTGGCTGTGCTTTTGCAGATGAGTGGATTTAATAGATTGCAGGATCAGAGCCCAGACAGAGAGCCTGACTAATACGCGTTTGCATTTTAATTAAAGCAAGTGAAACATCAGGCAGATTGTTCTACAGGACCATTTGCAGGTTTCTGCACCTTAGACAGATGTAAGGTTGAGCAGTTCTCTTTGAGGTCCAGTTCCTCTGGACAAGGGCACAGCAAGGACATGGTGGAGGTGGACATGGAGTGAAGGAGACTTCCCAATTTATGCAGCCACTCCTACTTAAAAACCCATGAAAAAACAGAAGAAGAAAATCTGATAATTGATCGCTGTTTTTCTGAGACAGCGTTAAGATCAAGGTGTGTTTTTGACTGGGAGAGGAAAAGCCTTGTCTTTCCCACATCTTTCTATCCAGAACTCGTTTCCTTCCCACTCTTTTTTGCTTGTCAGTAGCATCACCATCCTCCCTCTGCCAAACTTAGCATCATCTTTGTCTCTTCTGTTTCCTCACAGGTTGTGATACTTCCAGATATCTCTTGACAGTTTTTCTTCATGTTACTGCTTACATTCCCCCTTCCTTTTGTTTGCAGCTGCCAAAGCATTAGTCCACACTGTGGCAACCTTCCAGCTTGATACTGCAACCTCCCATTTTCCAAAAAGCTCTCTTCTTCCACCTACGTTCTGCTCCCAGTCACCGTGACCCCTGACAAAATCCTGTATCTTTTGCATTTCTTTCTGAAACATCTCCCATTCTGGAGTCTTTCTATATGCCTGGCCTTTGTATAGGTTTTGAAAATACTCCCCACATCCCAAGTTCCCCACAACTGTTGGCCTCAAACTCACTGTCCATTAAAAGAGAGAAATGAGGAGGAAAGAAAATTACCAGACCCGTGGGTCATTAGAGTTTGTTCTGCTTCAGGCTTCCTTTCACCCTCATTACCTGGCTACAATGGGAGCCAGATTGGCCACTTCTTGATAACGGTGGTTCTGTGTTTGCTCGGCCTGGTGGTGTGCTGGGTCACGCAGCCGTGCTGTGCAGAACAGCAGGCAGGAGCTGGCAATGGAGGTGCCCTTTCCAGGAGGCCTTGTCTGCAAGCAGCAAAGCTCCACCTAATGAAGAATCCTTTATAATGTGAATAACCCTGCAGCTGAGGTCAATACATTTCAACAATGCTTAATCCTTTTTTTTTTGTTGGTGTGTGTTTTCTTGCTGTGCCTTCTGTTAACAAAAAAAAAACCAAAAAAACACAAAAAACCCCAAAAAGCCAAAGCAACAAAAACACCAACAACAAACAAAGAAAAAAAAAACCAAACAAAAAAACCCAACCTCTTTTTTCTCTTTTAAGCATTCCTTTGTAGCATTCCTCATCAGAAGAGTTGGTCATGCTTTACAGAGCCATCCCTGTCAGGGTACCTGTGGGACAGATGCAGCAATTGAGGCACCTGAGGGAAAGCTGTTTACCCTGAGCTGTTTACCCCGTGGCAGGAAGCAATCCCAAATGCTGCCCAGTAGGCACAAAACTGACTGGAGGCACAAGCAGTTCTTGTGGCTTTTCAAAACTCTCTTATGGTTACTTGCTGGTCTTGCCTATCCAAACCTGCTTGTCTGTCAAATTACTCTGGCCCAACATGCAGTTTCTCACCCTGCAGCGTATATGAGGTAGCTGATTTATCTCTCTCTCATCAACAGATCTTGAATTACTTCACACAGGGCATGAGGCCTTCGCAGAGACATCTAGAGTAGAGAAACCAAAACCCATTCCCCTGGAAGGCTTCAGCCTGAGGCTCCCATGCCTGTCCTGCTTCATGGTCCTACGGGACCACCTCAAGCTTCTTGGTGGTGGCCTCCTTGGGGGCCTTGGGCTGTAGGGGCTGTACGGGCCAGAGCTGAGCATTAGGAGGGGAGAGGAAAGGCAGAAACAGCCATGAAGAGATGGAGTATTCCTTGGAATCCTGAGATGGACTTGAAGAAGAGCAAAATATTTCTTTTAAAGGCTCAGGGCCTGATTTGTGCTTTCTGCTCAGTGTTTTCTGAAGCTGGTAGTTAACATGACACATCATCTTACATGCTAAAGAGAATCTAGCCTTTGTTTTTCACTCCCAGGCTCAAATGTAGGCATATGAAGCCTGTTTAATCTCATAAGCAGGTCTTCTGGTTTACAGAGAATCTGAGCACCCACATCTTCAGCTGAAGTCACTGGGAATGGCCACATATCTCCTTCTTTCCCCCACAGGAGGGAACTAGATAGGCAAGTTCTTTCTCCTTTTGTTCTTAGCCCTGTTGCTGGGAAATAACTTCCACAGACAGTCCAAGAATATCCAGATATTTTTCATAGAAAATATCCGGGTCCCTTGACCAAGGCAACCCCTGCCACTGAATCAAATGTTTACATGGATAAAGCACACTAGTACTAGTGCTGACCTCTTCTCTGCACAGTTATTTGCTGCAGTTCTCCAAGATGTAGGGCCTGTAGATGCTCCACCCTTCCTCCCCCCTGCAGGGTTTCACAAGCCACTGAGGGCTCAATTAGCACAGATTACTGCGGATGTTCATGCAGGAGAACCTATATGTCAATCTTATTGCATTAGCAATTTCCCACAGTGATGCACAATGGAAACCTCTTAGGAAAAACAGATTTGAATGTGATATGGTTTGAACACAATGACATGCTAACGTGATTCTTTGGAAAACTGCTAGTATGATGTATACAGAAAATGTTTTGTATGTGAAATCTACCCCCTCTATGCAGTTGGCCAGGCCGTCTCACCTGGAGAGAGGGAGATGTGGCCAGCAGTTCTGTTGCTTCCTCCCCAGGCCTGCTGCCAGTCAGAAGGGAAGCACTTCTGAAAGTTCTTCCTTTTGAGTATTATATCCATGATCCATATGATTGATTGATCTGTATTTCACTTTCCAAGCTGTGAGATGCTAAATCATCTGCAAAAGATGTCTGCTGTGTTAACACCAGAACCAAGTAATGCTTCAGGCAGACCGCCCTGAAGTGAGGATATTGTATGGTAAATATGAGGAGAACATTTGCTTTATCTTCTTTCCCTGTGTGCGCTGTAAAGGCACCCGGTCTCCAAAAGCGTATTCTCTTCTAACAACTTAAGACACTAAACTTCCAGAATAAGTTCCCGTCAGACTAGAGTGCCACATCCTTGGTGAAGCAATTGTTCTTTAGATGTATCCTTATTCACAACATTCTTAACATCTAAATCTAAGCAAATCCTTTTCCTAAAATGAGTATTTGGGAACGACTCCAAGAATGCCAATGATTGATAAAAAGGATTACAGGATCTGATTAGCGTGGCTATAAACTCTAGACCAGCATTGAAACTGAAATTCTTTTCAAGTCCCCTTCTTCCTTTATGAAGTGTTTGTTCTGGAGGCACTTGGCTGCATGCTTTGTATTAGAGACGAATCAGGTTTTATTTTAAAAGCAGGAATTCTATTTTTTGCATATTCCTTACCATTCCATTTTTAGAAACACCAATGGGCTTTGCTACAGTTTTTCTGGGAATGGTGGGTATGTGAAGAATGCAGGACTGCCTGGCTATAAAATGGGGATAGCCAGAGCAATGAGAAGACATTTTGGCTTCCTAGGGCAGGTTGATGCACCTCCTCATCACCCCAATGCCTCCTGCCTTCTCCCACAGATACATCCTCAGAGCTCCTCCACGGCATGAGCACTCCTTAGCCTTCAGCTCTGCTAGAGGAAAGCAGCTGAGAGAGGGGCTCTTCCTCAGAGGTGCCAGTCTGAGTCTGAGTCTGAGCAAGGCAGCCTCAGGAAGGGCTAAGGCAGGGACTGGGTGAATGGATCTTCTTCCTGCCTGCAGGGAGCAGGGTGTGAGGCAGAGAAGAGGATGTGTCCCTGTGGGATTGTATCTTAGAAACTTTGGTGTGGCCCAGACAGGGAATACTGTGCAGTTCACTCCTTATAAACATCACAGTCACTGGTTTCCTTTAAGAATTAATACTGAGGAAGGAAGTGCAGTCGAAGGGAGATCATAGCGATAAATTGGTCCAGTTTAATATTTTTACATAGACTTTGGTTGTGGTGATTTTGTGGGGTGCCTTCAGATATGTGGGAGATTTTCAAAGTCAAAAATTGGTGGGAATGTCCAGCCCTCTGGTTTGGGTTGGCATCTTCAGCAGCTGGATGCAGGTAGCCCAGGGGTCAAAGCCAGTGTAGCCATGTGCTGCATCTGAAGAGAGGGGCCCTTTTGCTTGGTTGTAGTAGGGGATGTAGGGTCATAAAGGCCCATCTCAAGGGGTTTTCCAGTCCCTTCTTTCTCCCCAAGGTCAGCACAGTTATTCTTGAAGCAAGCTGTATAAAATGCACTCACAGACTCCCAGCAGCAACTGTCTCAACATGTATCCAACCTACTTGTATGCTGTCCCTGATATTTCAAGTGGACATGAAAGATGGATTGCCCCTATCCTGTCTGCAACAGCCTTTGCACATGGGGGTACTGTTACCATGCCCATGCACCTCTGTTCTCCCCACCTTATGTCACACTAATGAAGCTTTATGTAAGCATCTGCCAATGTGCTCGTCCAGAGCAGTCCCACAGCAGGAATTGGTACACACCTTCCTAATCAGGAATCATGGGCATACCAAACATGACCTGGGTACTTCATTTTCTTTTGCAACAGAATTCATGCTTTGAAACCCTTCCACAAATGTTTGGCCTGTGGAAGTGCACATCGCTGTTAAGGCTTGCAGCTTACATACTTGAATCTTTCCTTCTTTATATCAAGTAAGAATGTGTTATTCCCATGAAGAGAAGCTAAAAGATGCTGAGTGGATGAGGTAGTACATGAGTGGTTACACAAGCTCAGAAAGATTATGTGATGTCACTAATTTTTTAGTCACTAGTATCAAATTTTGTTCTTATTTTATTTGGGAGGCAGTGAGTTCAGGTGAAGGCTCCACAGGGTGAACAAGTGGCTGGAGAAGCATGAGGTGCTGTGAGATTTGCTTTGTGATATTGATGCCTGCACATAAGGTTCACTGTAGAAGGGTTTTCTGAACAAACTTGAAAAGGACCCAAGAAAATGAGTTCAGAAGCTTGCATTATTCGTTGAAGCTTAAATGAATAAACAACAAGATATTGCCAGGGCTGTGTGAAATATGGATAAGTTTGAGCCTTGAACACTCTACCTCCTATCATTGCATCATTGCATTTTTAGTTGGAGCAGTCCAGGTTCAAACCGTGAAGAAATTTAATTTCTTAATTAAAACAAAAAAACCTACTTTACATCCTATCGAATTAAAACCTTAGGTGTTTGGTTCTGTGGTTGTGGAAGAAGTTGGTAACATTGTAATGAATAATTCATTCACTGTATTTTCTTGTGTGTGAAAGATAGTGGTTTCAGATAGATTCTTAGCAGCACCCTTGTCTGCTGAGTCCCAAGGACAACCAGAAGCCTCGGGGGATCCCAACTGATGTTGAGGGTGCCATGAGTGGACAAGTGATTAACATGCTTCAAAAATGACATGTGGCCACTGTTGCTGAGCCATGAGCTGATTACTGGACTGTGCTACTCAGGCGTGTGCTTTCACACTGCTCTTCTGGAGTGAGTGTACTCGTGAAACCTCTGCTGCCCAGCTCCAAGTTGCTGTGCAGGCAACAAAACCAAAAAGGGATGGTGCATGAGGCCCAAGGCAAGGTTAGTGAGGTTCACCACTCATTTGAGACGCACGTATTTGTACACACTTTTGTTTGTTTGTTTCTTTGTTTGTTTAAAAACCCTTTTCCCTGCTGATGTGTAGAAGATCCCCATAGAGTGGCAGTATTGATTTGACTGAGGAGGTTTTTTGCAAGCCCTGGGTGCGTGCAGGCTGCTGCCACCTGGGCACATTTGAAAGCATACCAAGAATCATTTAATCTAACAAAACTCGCATGCTTCTCTCTTTCATAGTAGGTAGAAGTAACTGAATCAGTGCTAGGTAAAAATAACTAACCAAGAGCATGTTCACTGCATTCCTCTTCACACTGATTGACTGAAACAATTTTCTCCCTTCCAGTTCTGTTGTGATTTAGTCGCCGAGTGCCCAACTTCCCGCTATAATTGTCTCAATGCTCTGTTTTCCAGCCACATGCATCTCCAAGAACTGCACAACTTATGTCTAGACAACCCTCTGAGAAATCTCCCTCTGTGGCCTTACTTAGCTGTTGCAGTGACACCAAGACTGATGATGTCAGGCATTCTCGAGACAGATAGCCGTGCCTCTCACCATGCAGTTTGCCCAGGCAAGTGCTGGAGTGGAGGCAGCACCTTAAAGCTTTATGCCAAGACCAGAAGCACACACACATCTGCCCACATCTGTGCTTACATACGGATACACAAATAGGCTTTTGAGGGAGGTTGGACACTTTGCTTTTTCACAGCGGTGTCTTAAGGCTGTTTTCATTAGCATCCATGAAAATTTTCCTTTTTTGACTTCTGCAGAAAGCTTAGAGTGAAATTTAACAAGTGAATCTGATAAGGTACAATTTCCCTGCTGTGCTTATGGGAGTAAAATTCTCCCAGCCTGGAATGGCCTGAAGCTTCAGGGAATGGCCTGAAGCTGTGTCAGGGGAGGTTTAGGTTGGATATCAGGAGGATGGTTGGGCACTGGAACAGACTTCCCTGGGAAGTGGTCACAGCACCAAGCCTGACAGATTTCAAGAAGTGTTTGGACAAAGCTCTGAGGCACATGGTGTGACTCTTGGGGCGGACTGTGCAGGGCCAGGAGTTGGCTTTGATGATCTTAGTGTGTCCCTTTCAACTCAGGATATTCTATGATTCTGTGATTCTGTGACAACTGAATTAGAGGAAACTTATCAGCATGTTGGACTGCACAGGCATTCTGCTGAGGTGTGATGTGACTCTTCCCTGACACAGTGGATCCTTTTTACATTAGGTAAAATCTAAACTTCACAAAATCTTTCCATAGTGGAGATGTCAGCGTATTGCCACCAGATACAGAAGAGAGCACATTTAATTTCCATAAGCTCTGGAGCCCCTCCTATTAACTTCATCAGGACCTGGCTCCAGTTAGGAAATTGTAAGCCTGCAATTATGGCGGGCTTTCCTCTGCTCCTGGCATGTCAGGCTCTTTAGTACCACAGTAGAAGTTACTGAAGTGAAGCTCCTGGAGCGGCACATTTCTCCTGTTGACCTGAGGACTGCCAGGCTATTTCTACACTGGAAGGTGAAAAATGGGCATAGGTAGATAAAATATCCTAGTCCCTTCCACTTCATGTCCATTTTGCTGGCTCTTGGCCTTGCAATCATTGAGGTGCCTCATCTCACACAGCATTAGCTGTATGCAGTGACTGATTTGCCTATTTTTTTCCCAAATATTTACCTTTAGGTGGAATGATCCATGCAATGTGCACACATATTTTTCTCAATTACATATTTAGGGACTTGAGGATGAGTAAGTCAGATATGGATGTCAAAAATTTGGACATGTTTATGTGGCCAAGTAAATTCTACTGAAAGACTGCTTCTATACTAATAAACATGCCTTATACTGTTCTTGGCCTTGAGGCTTACTTCTGTGCAATGGTTGTCTCACCCTTCAAAACATGGTGGCTCTATGCTGACTTATTATGAGGAGTGACCCCTGTTCCCCCCTAACTCTTGTCCTACGCACAAGAGTAGTTTGGGGGAGTGCTGCTGGCACAGACCAAAGCCATTCCATATGCTGTGGTAATAACATGCTTCAGGTAATAAAGTTCCTGTGCCCAGAGATGTTTCCCACCACTATTGTGCCACAGCAATAGTAGACAGCCCAATGTTTAGGGAGAATGGAGCCAGTGAACTGGGCTGACATGTTTCTAGTCCCACCTTCTCCTGCAGGCCACAGAAACAAAAGGGTGGGTCCATGCTCACATCCCATATGTCTTCTACCTCTTCCCTAAATCAAGCTTCAGATCTTAGGCTAAACTCAGTGATGGAATAAGAGTTACAGCATGGAAGACTGACCATGTTTAGTGTTGGCCAGTCCCTTAGCTGACAGCTAGACACAGTCTTCCTTGCAGTCCCAGAGGAGGGAATAGTGTTAGGAGTGTATCCTGAACGATGCCTGGCTTATCCTCATGATATATATATTAGAGCTGAGATAGAGATAGAGCTGACCAGACCAGAACTTCCATCATTGTATAATGGACATGTGCTGGGAATATGGATCAAAACTGTAACACTTCCCTCCCCATTGCCACTCTAAACTGCATTGAGCATCGAGAAACACAATGGATTGTCAGCACAGAAAATACGTCAAGTGTGGGTTTGAAACATTCCAGCTGGGTAGGCAAGTTTCCTGTTACCAAAGGCATACAGCTTAAGCAACTGCTGTCCTGAAATACTGTTAAAATTAAATTGTGAATTGACATCTCTGTTGTTGCAGCCCTGGAACAGAGTGGCTGCCTCGCTGTTTCGCAATGGAGAATCTAAGCGTAGCAAAACAGGGCTTAGTCTGCTGAGTAGTGTGCAGTATTATGTAATATAATAACATTAAACTAGGATGTTCTGATAATATTATTTGAAAGCTGTTTAGTTTATTTAATACCATTTATATTTTACATGTCAGTTGAATTTGGGGGAAAAAAGATTTTAGAAGAAACTGGGGGGAGCACGGTAGGAAATTGTGCAATGTACTTATCTGAGACTACATCACATGGTCTGCAAAGCACGGCTTTTGCTTTTATACACATAGCCTTGGCGACTCTCCCACTAGCAACAATAGTGCTCAGACTCATACTGATGTCACTGTTAAGTTATTTAATTTGACTGAAGGAGATTAATGTGTTTATTTAAAACCTTGGTCAAAATGGAAAAGAAAATCTCGGGACAATACTTTTATGTGAACATGTATGTTTTCACATCTGATGATTGTAATGTTGCATTAACTTATCAGGAGCAGTTGTTTACACATGCCAATGCCCAGGAGACCCCCTCAGATAAGTGTGAGCCATTTTCCCTCTCAGCATAGAGCAGAGATTTCTACACTGCTACTGGTCCAGTGTGCTTTCATCCCAGACTTTCCTTGCTTCCTGTTGCTGCTTTCAGGGTTGATCCACAGTGATCCCAGCATTGTTTTATTTCCTCATGTGAGGATGGGGTTTGGTGCCTTCAGGCAGTGACAACAGTGTGATGGTGGATCGTCCACAGGTTCTCACCAGGGCAGCGAGGGAAGGACACCTCCACTGCGCAGGATGTCTGGATGGGGCTGATGCTGGGGACTCTGTAGGCTGAGCCTGCTCCTGCAAAGGCTGGAGCCTGCCTGCCTAAATTTTATCCACATTGTGCTTTACAAACAGATTGAGGTGGGTTTTTTTCCTGTGATAAATCGCTCTGATTTTACTTCATTCTCACATGTACTCTCTAAATGCTTGGAATACATTTTGGTTTCGTCTAAAGGCATTAATAACTATCCAGTTAAATACTCCAGGTCATTGGGCTTCTACTAATACTGACCAGGGGAAAAAGCTGGAATCTGAAGTTTCTTTTTGTATGGTGGGACAGGTTTCCACAGTCCTGTGGAATCGATCTTTGGCTGATGAAGGGCACAAGTGAGGAGGTTTCTGCTGTGCTCTGTCAAGAGCTCTCTTGACGGTCGAGGACAAATAGACATACAGATAGGTTGATAATGTACAAATTGCATAAGCCAGAGCTCAGTGCTCTGGTGGATGCCTGAAGCAAGGTGTGCCTATTCTGCTTTCCAGTTTTGTAGTTCCTCTCTGTATATTTTCATGGTGCTTAGAATATGAAAGTCTTGGGGAAGAGCAGCTGCTACTGCCAAAGAGTTGCTTTCATGATTTTTCCTCTGTGGGGCCAAGTGCTTCCATCCTCCTAGTGCAGTGGAAGGCTTTTAGGACTTTGAGTCCCTTCCCCCACCATTGCTGCTGTTGTGGAGGAAGGGAAAAAGCTTGTTATGTTTCCATGTATCTGCATTTCTCAGGGTGATAGGCGTCTCAAAGGGTAATGCAGTGGGGCATAGGGATGGGCATGAGAACAAAACAGAAGAGCTGGTAGAAAAACAGCTCTAGGCAGTCCTTGGTCCTCTGTAAACATCACAGCCTGTCCAAGAGGCTCTACTGCCCTGGGCCATGTGTGCTCACACTGCAGCATGCTCCAGAGCTGCATGGCGCCAAGGGTATCCGAGTATGCCAGGGAACCAGTCTTTGGGATTGGCCTCCTGTCTAGTGAGTTGTACCTGTGCCTGCTCAGGGTGTCCCCAGGTGCCCTTTGAACTCTTACAAGATCTGTACATTTAAGGAAATTGCACAAAAATATGGTTTGTGAAGCTCTGCCACTCCCTGTGCTGGGCAAAATCTGTCTCCTCAGTGGCTGCATCTAAGTGGTGCTCAGGGCTGAGAGCAGGCCTTTATTGGTGGAGGCAAAAAGGTCCTCAGGGGTTGACTAGGGCAGTCATGGAGCTGATTTTCTAGAGGCATCCATTTGGAAGCTGCCCCCATCTCCTGTTTTAACTGCTCTCTGTGTAGTTCAGACCTTTGGACTCACTATGCACAGGGGTCCATGAAATATATTTAAAGCAGTAAATAACTTGACATACAAGGACATTTTTCCTCAGAGTTCCAGTCAGTGGAAATATGTAATTTTCAGCTAAAATTAGACTGGCTCCAGCTATATGAAGAA